>JADLZK010011390.1:0-148633 GCA_015847255.1 Hyparrhenia diplandra | reverse complement strand
AGCCTCAAGTTGTGGAGGGAGAGGAAGAACGCTGTGCAGTGTGCGTCACCATGGCCGGCCTTGAATCGTTCGTGCGCATCCACATGCACTTTAAGGCGAGTGTTGCTGTGGCTGGTGAGCAATGAGTGGAAACGATCGATATGCCTTTAGGTTTTGACTTGGTAGCATAGTACTGGAGCAGTTCTCAGTAATAGTTTCCTTGTGCTTTTTTGACTAGTTGCTTCCACGATTTTTCATTCAGTTTGGTCAGACTTTTGGAGTAACTAGTTTCTGTTCTAATGGAGCAGAGCTTAAGATGTTTAATGACAAAAATGACTCAGTTTTTCATCTTTTTTGTAAGCGAGGAAGAGTGTTCTTAGTTTTAGCTGCAGATTTTAGCACAATTTACTGCGATTAATTACTTTACAAACACATCAATTTTCCACTATATTTACACGGTTGAGAAATAGTAGCTATGTTTGCACAAATAGATTTTTTTTGAGCAATTTTGCAGAAATAGATTTTTTTTTTGTTTTGAGAATTACATTTTGCAGAAACAGATGCAACAATGGCTGCACAAAATGGGCCCGAAGTTCAGCGACAAATGCTACGCTAGGTGGCCCGCCCCTCCAAATTAACCCGGGCAGCCTGCAGCAAGAAAAAAACTTAGGGCTTCTAATGGGCCTCCAATAAGGGCTTTCTACATTACGGGCTTTTCGGCGCCGCCAGGCCGCCGTTAATCAAGGCCTGGTGTATGTATTTATTGGATTCCACCTCCTTTCCTTGTGTCTCACTAGTGTTGTTGTCCGGAAAATCCCAATCTCCTCCACAAGCTTGCGCCTAAACCCTAGCTCGCTTCCCGATGGCGCCGAAGAAGCGCAAGGCCGCCGCCGATCCCACCGAGTCCGCCGCCGCCGCCGCGGCAGGCAGCCGCCGGCAACCACCGCCAGGAGCCGGCGTCCTCGGAGCATAAGCCCCGCGGCACCATCTACTTCCCCATCACCGACGACCCGCCCGAGCCCACCGCCGCCGAGGAGGACGAGGACGACGGCGCCGGCGCCGGCGACGATGAGGACGACTCGGAGGACGTCGCCAAGCTGCTCGAGCCGCTGTCGCGGGAGCAGCTCGTCGCGCTGCTCCGCACGGCGGCGGAGGCGAGCCCCGCCACGATGGCGGCCGTGCGCCGCGCCGCGGAGGCTGACCCCGCCAGCAGGAAGCTCTTCGTCCACGGACTCGGCTGGGGCGCCGGCGCCGAGGACCTCCGCTCCGCCTTCTCGCGCTTCGGCGAGCTCGAGGACTGCCGCGTCATCTCTGACAAGCAGTCCGGCAGATCCAAGGGCTACGGGTTCGTCCTCTTCCGCTCCCGCCGCTCTGCGCTCCGCGCCCTCAACCGCCCCCAGCTCCAAATCGGAGGTCGACTTGCTTTCTGCCACCTCGCCGCCTCTGGTCCCGCGCCCCCAGCTTCTCAGTCGCAGAACCCTAGCTCCAACGCCAACACCAATGCCAACTCTAGCTCCAATACCACCAGCAACACTTCTGGCTCCTCAGCGTCGCAACCTGACAATATGCCGCGCAAGATATTTGTTGGTAATGTGCATGCTGATGTGGACGTGAACCGCCTGTATGAGTACTTTGCACAGTTTGGTGAGATTGAAGAGGGACCGTTGGGCTTTGACAAGAACACTGGCAAACCAAAGGGATTTGCATTGTTTGTTTATAAGTCTGTGGAGAGTGCTCGCCGTGCTTTGGAGGAGCCCATGAAGAATTTTGATGGCAAGACCCTCAATGTGCAGAAAGCCATAGATGGGAGGAACAAGGGCCCATCTGGAACGAATACAAATGCTAACTCCAATCCCACTACTGCATCTGTGGCCGCCGCCGCCGCACAGTTGACTGCTCCTGCCAGTGCCGCCATTAGCCCATATGATGCATCAGCATATGGTGCTACTGCAGTTCCTGACATGAGTTTTGCGCAGCAAGCCGCTATGCTGGGATTAGGTGCACAGCAACAGGCATTCGCTCAACCCAATGCAATGCTTGCCATGATAGCTGCAATGCAGAACCCCGCTGCACTAGGGATGTCGCCAGCCATGCTTGCTGCTATGAACCCGGCCTTCGCTGCTGCTGCACTGGGTGGAGGGGGGCAGCAGGCACACACAGCTGGTCTTACGGGTTTTGGAGCTCAAGGTTTTGGGACACAGGCGTTTGGAGCAGGTGCAGCTTTCCCAAATGCAGCAGGTGTTCAAGCAGCAGCTGCTGCTGCTGCTGCATATCAAGGAGCTGGAGCTCCTCCTGGTTTTCAAGGGCCACCTGGGTTTCAGGCTGGCCAAGCAACTGCCCAGACAAGCACTGCAGCGGCCGCCGCCAGTGCTGCTGGTTATCAGGCTGGGGCAGCTGGGCAGGGCCAGGTGCCTGGTGCTCAGATTGGAGGCACTGGTTTTCAGGGTGGATATTGACAGAACTAGGTATATCAACTCTCAACATTGTTTTATGACCCATCTTTATAATTGCTTCGATTTCCTTCATTCGTTATGCATTCTCTGTGATTTATTGATCTTGTTCTTACAGTCATCTGATTATTCTCCTTGTATCTTAGTTTGGCATCTGCGGGTCGTGGTTCGTTCATGTGGTTTTGCATTCGGATGGCTTTTATGTTGGTGCCAAAATGTTGCGAAAGGATTCCTGCTGTTGATTTTTACAACCGGATTTGAATCAGATGACTTTGTAGCAGTATTTGAAGGAGGAACTTTCTTGAAGGATCACGTTGTTTTATTGTCTAATATGTAGTTTTGCTATTGCGACTTCATTATGTACTTTGTGGATCTGTACTGGGTTTCATGTACCGAAATATCTGTATTTTTACTAGTTGGCTGTTACCTGGTCTTATCAACCATGTCAAATGGTTGTGGGAACAATCGGAGACATTTTAACTGCAGTTGATGTGCTGTTTGGAGGTATGGGGTATTTATGGCTTTTGCCTTAAACATGGAAAATTTCTTCTTTGATGGTGGGTTCGGCGACCACGGCATTTAAGATCTTAAATGTGTTGCAGCTTTGTTGCACTTTTAAGTCTATTTCTAAATTTGCCCAGTGTTTGACAATAGGCACATGAAATAGCTTGAATGGTAAGTGGTTTTTATAATCCCCTAAAAGAGATGGTTTGGTCTGAGGGATGGTTGACATATGGTATCTCTGTGCTTTGTTGCTTATTTCTAAATTTTCCCAGTGTTTAACAGTAGCCATGCAAAATAGCATGAATGGTATGTGGTTTAAATAATCCCATAAAAGAGATGGTTTGGTCTGAGGGATGGTTGACATGTTGTTCTCTGGGTACCTTGAAAATTTTTGTGAAATTGATGCACAACATTAGGAGCTCTTTCTTGTGTCAGCTTTACCGTGACACTAGTCAAGCCTTGACATTTCGTAACTGGATAACTAATTACTTTAGCGCTTTCATTTTTTTAAATAGCCCGCTTTATGTTGATTTTTTAAATGAATTGCCTAAGTCAGGATATACTGCCCATAAATGTGCAGTTAGAATTATATGAAAAATTGCAATGTTCCTACTAAACTCAATAGGTCATTAAAGGTTAGATTACTATAATTTATTCTTACTGCTGGTAGATTTCTAGGCTGCTGACCTTTGGAGTGTCAAATCATCATGTGAATTATGAATAGGCCAAGATGAAACCACCAGGTGGATCAATATTAATAAATTTTAGTCCTTGTGCATGCAACTGTGCGTTTCTTTTGATGACATGAAAGTAGTAGTTTTGTGAAATTGTGCTTATTTCATCAACAGAATTAGTATTGCTTCTGATTCTGATGATCTTATATCACTGGTCATCATTCTGTCTTGGTCATCTGTGCAATGCATGTCTTTGGATATTATAGATGCCTGCTATATTTGAAGTAATACAGTTAACACTTGGCACTGACTAATTAATCAAACACTCAATTTCTTAAAACACAGTACTATTCCACTAGAGTTGAAAGCACACTTGGAGGAATTTTAGTGTGCGGAGGTGGCATTTGGTCAGCTGTGGCAGGGGAGTCCCAAGTTTTGGGTTCCTTCTGACTTCTAATGTTCTGGATGGCCCAGGCCAGCCTAGTTTTTTTTTTTTCTGTTATTTGTTTTTCTTATTACATTCAAGGTCTAATGACACCCTCTCTTCTGGACCCTTTGCTATCACATCATCCCTCATCCCTTCCCATCCCTTCCCAATCTAGATAAACGCCTTGTCATGCTGCAAATTGCATTTGTTGGCAATTCTTTATTTGCTAAAATGCTCAGCATAAACTTGGTATTCACTTAATCTCTCTTAATAGCATGGAGGGAACATTAACCCTGAACTAGCAATGGCAGGGAAAAAAATCGTCCAACTGGTGTATACTAGTAGTGCAATAGTGCCAAACTGACCAACTTTAGTTAAAAAAATATATAATCAACAATTTGCTGACTACTAGTTTGCAGAGAACCATAGCCTGCCAACACTTTGCAGGTGGCAGACCATTCTAATTTTCAATTGTCTTCTGTGGGGACCTGTCACCACAGTTGATAGCTAACAGTTCTAAATGGATATTGACAGTTGATAATTTCTGGGATTTCATAATCCATATTTCCCTCACAGAACAATTGCTCACTTGATTTTTGGTCACTTCTAGTTTTTTTTTCCCGAACTTCAACAAAGTACCTTGCAGAACAATTGTTCACTTTTTTGGGGGTCACATCCAGTTTTTGCCTCACTGTCAACGGAGCTACTTATTGTTTTGATAATTATACTCTTAGTCTTTTTGTGATCGAAAGACAACATTCCTTTATATCTACTTATTACTGTGATGATTATGCTTTTGTGTGCTTCACTGTCTCACCAATGGTTGCTAATATGTTATGTTGATTGATTTTATTGTGTTTCTATATATACTGAAATATGTTTGCATCCTCATCTCTTAAGCCTCTGTTGGGCACATTATCATTATTTTCATACAGCAACCTATTTGATCGAGCCAATTTGAGAGTTATGTTTGACATGATACTCTAGGTTCCTCTGGTTTTCTTTAGTGTCTTCACCAGATGTTTAGTGCATCGTCTTAAGTAACAACTCTTAAGACGAAAGATCTCAGGTGACTTGCTCAGAGTTTTAGATTCTCCAGACACAATTAAAATTAAGTATAGTGGATCTCTATCAGGTCATTTGTGAAATGATGACCACATCCAGCCAATGTTACTTTCTTCCTGCTGATGTAATAAACGTTTTGCTCCGTTTACAATCATGGATTCATAATAACCAGGACAAGTTATCTCTCTCACCTAATTTTGTGCATTTCAGAAATATTCAGAATCTGACTCTAGTGAACATGCTTTGCGTTGCTTGAACTGTGTATGGGTATAATCTATCCAGCACAATCGGTTTCTCACTTCTCAGAGAAACCGGAAAGGTATGAGCTTTTTACTACCCCTGTGTTGGAATGATTCGTACTCGAAAATTCATGAATTGCTCTTGAAGCTGTTTAGCCCATCAGAACAAAGGAATCCCATTCCCGATTTGCTGTCGCCCCCACTAATCTGCCCCAGCTTTTCTTTACACCAAGCATCCTGCCTGCAAGTAGCCTGATGCTCGCACTGAAGCTTTGTTGAAGCTAACCTTCGCTTTTAGGGACCTTTCTCTCTCTTGCTCGCTCGCGTTTGGGCCCCCATTTTCCCTGCCGTTCTGATTGGTTTTGTTGCAAGCAGGAAGGGCACGAACGTGCGTAGCTTCCTGCCGACACGATGAGTGAGTGTTGTTGCACGGCAAAGGTTGGTGCTATGCTGAGGCGTCCTTTTCCAGGCATTTCCTCAGTTAAACTCCCGTTGTTTGGTGTCTGCACTCGGACGAATGAGACTGACGTTGGTTTTGTCGCCGCACGGGGCATTGGGTGCGGTGTGGATTTTGTTGCGGTGCCGCCGGAACGGCGGGTGGGTTGTGCTGGGGAAGTAACAGGTGGGTTTCCATCAACCTGACGTAAAACAAATCCCTTTTCCCAGATTTTGCCCAAATAAAACTCTCCTTTGCCGATGGCTCCTAACTCCAACGGCTGGCTGTTGTCCTCTCTAGTCTGTTGCCACCTACTACTACTACTCGTGGTGGTATTCAATGCATGCATGCCCTGGAGTACTCCCTCTGTCATCCTAAAATAAAAAAAAAAATAGTACGCAGGATTTATAAAAATAAAATTAATATTTATTCCTGAGAAAAGCTAATGACGTGTTAGCTACGTGAGCTTTGGCTTTTGAGCGGTGACGATGAACTGCCTGCCTGCCCCCTCTGTAGGCCTGACTCGTGTTTTGTCTCCTTTTTGTGTGTGGAATGGGGAAAAAAAAACTGAGCCTGACTTGAAGCTCCTCCTGGTCCTGGTGGTCGGTCTGGTTTGTTGAGGCGAGACGAGAGGCCAGTGGATGGAAAGCCAAAAAAGCAGCGGGCGGGCGGGCAAGCACGCGATGGCGCGGTCCAAGATTAATAACCGATTAATTAATCCCATCCCATCCGCTCTTAACGCTAGCCGGTCTGTTTCGTCTGCATTAACCAAATCAGTTTTTTTTTTTTGTGTGTGTGGGTCCTTTACATACACCGTTGAAGTCCACAGTCCACATAATCTCTCCTCAAACCCGGGGAAAACAGCGATTTACGCATATGCCCTCGAGACCTCCAGCCATCAGTAGGCACGGCCGATCCTGCGCCCACCACCTGCCCTGCCCCTCCTGCCCGAGCTGCCCGGCGCCTCTACCCTCCTCCCTCCCTCCCTCCTCCAGAGAGTGAAAAAGTCTCCTCCTTTCCTCTCCCCTCCCATGGAGTTTGCCTAGTTGTGCCCGTTGAGCAGAGCACTAGCAGCGCAGCCAGCCTCCTTGAAACCTCCAGATCTGTGCCTCCCCGTTCCTTCCTCGGCAAACAAGGTAACCTCCCTGCTCTTGCTCTCCTTCCTGCCCAACCTGCCTGAATCAACTTGGCTCTGTCTCTGTTAACCCCTAGTCTGTCTGTCGTTTCATCAACTGTTTCATGTTAGTTTTTCCTATCATATATATGCAGAGTCTGTACTACCTTTTTATATGCATGTTTATGGAATAATATCTCCCTTGCACAACAGATACTCTAGTAGAGTACCTTACTACATGTGTACAAACATTGGAGTTTTTCTCTCTTCAAGAGAACTGAACTAGTAGCGCCCCCCTCTCATCTTGTTCATTTCATGTTTCTTTCTGTTCTGTTATGTTCTGTTTTATCCGTAGTTTCTTTTTTTTTTTGTTTTATCCTGACAGTTGTTTCTTTTTTAAAATTAACTGTTTAGCCCAAAAAAAATATCCCCAAGATATTGAATGGATAATTTTTCATCAAAATTTGTATAAGGCTTGTCTTTGGCTGACAGTTGTTGTACTTGCCTCTGTCCGCGAGCAAATCTAAGATTGGGTTTTTGCTAAAATTAGGGGGGTGCACAGAAAAGAAATCTCATCTCACTAGACCTTTTTTTTTTTTTTTGCCGGCTTCCCTTGGGAAAGTAAAAAAAGAAAAAAAATCGCTGCCAGTTTTTAAGTTTTCCTCAACGGTATGCTGTCTATGCTGCTGTCCCATCTGACGGACCTTGTTTCCTGTGCCCGCCCACGTGGCCTCCTCTGCAGCCGTCCAGATGGACACCGTGATGACGCCCGCGCCCCTGCAACTGACCGCCGCCGTACATGCCTGCGCCGGCGACGCTGCCGTCATGGAGAAGCTGCTCACCGCCGCCGCCGAGGTAACATCACATCACAACCGTAAAAATCACCGCCATGTCCCTGTTCATCTTGTCGGTTTTGATTCGGGTTTTCCTTTTATTTATTTATTATACAATATCTCTCTCCTCGATTAGCTTGCACTTTTAATTTGTTTATTTTTTATATTTAATATAGAAGGGGAAAAATATCCTACTGGTGCAAGGCCCGCTCCGCTTGCTTTGGGCCGTTGAGTGGGTGGGATATTGTTCTTTGGTTTGGACTTTTCGGATGCGGATTTGTGGGTGCGGGTTTAGGGTGTGGTTTTTGCAGCCGCTGGGGGTTTTGAGTTCCGTGGGATGGGACTGGGCCCACCGGGCCACAGGATACGAACGAAATGTGAAAATTACGTGCCTACCCCCGCGCCGCGCCCCCGAATATTCGCTTCTCATGACACCGAAAGATGCCTCCTCGGTTGGTCTACAGAAGATATTTTTTCCCCCACGTCAACCACCTCACGGGATTTTCTTTTTTCTTTTTCCTTTCCATCTAGAAATAAACGGCGAGAGACTGACTGCCGTTCCGTTCCGTTTCAGTGGCTTAGCTTCTAAGCAAGATGATAATCTAGGTTTTTTTTTGAGGAAAAAGATGATGATCTAGTGTTATTATTCGTCCAGATCTTAAACGCCAAGCCTGTTAGCCGTCAGCGTGTTTGCCTGCACTTCGCTGCATCGAGCAGCGACTGACAACTTGGCCCACGGTTATTTTGCAGCGGGGTCCATAGAGTTATTTTGCAGCAGAGTCCCTTGGAATGTTTCGACGAGGTCCTTGGAATGTTTCGACGAGGTCCTTTTCCTCCATCAGTTGTCCAAGCCTTTTGTGAGAGTTTCCAGTGGGGCTAGATTGTCATACTCAGTGGCCTAGTTCGGTCTCAGGCTCAGGGGTGAACAGAAAGCCAGATCTTGCCCTCATTGCCTCATCTATACACGCGTGTGGCCCGGGGTGGGTAGCTGTGTGTACTCTTCAGCTTTCCCTCTAGAACCGGTGCATGAACAGTTGCAGCAGATCCAAGTCATTGCTTCCTTTCCTTAGATCTACTAGAAGCTACCAAGCTACCGTGTCGACTGGTGGATGATACTGTATCTCCACATGCTGGTTGTTGACCGGACCATGCAAGTTCTGCAACAAACTATCCTAGTGTATTTTCTCTCACCGGCACAAAACAACAGCTTTTATTTTAGCAAAAAAAAAAAAAAAAAACAGTGCTGTACTGCAGTACAGTCATCTTTGATGTTTCCAGCCTCCTGAGTTACCAGGCTTAGCCGTTTAGTATTTACAACCCACCGTGTAGAACTGCAAAATGTATCTTGAAGTCTCCCAGGCGATGAAACTTGGCTAAGCATTCAGTTCTTTTGTGCCAAGAATGAAGGCTCTAGCAGAAATGCAGAATGTCTTGGACAGTATAGTTGCACATCGCGGTATGAGCTAATGCCGTTGCTCCTTGAGATAAGATATCTAGTTTATCATGCTAACCTACTAATCTGCTGCTTGCGTTGTGCCTAAGGTGATGTGAAATTTGACATCCAAAGTTTTTTTTTTTCGCAACCTTTTGCATCAGTACATCTGGTTTGGTTTCCATGGTGTCATTTCTTCCCACACCTTGTTGTATATTTGATATATATGTGTGTCAGGCATGTTGTGATGATTTGACCTCAAGATATGAAGGAAATTTATTGTTTGTGTTATATGATTTCTGTTTCTTCAGTGTTTAACTTTGTTCTGAATGTTGACACCTGAATATTGATCATTTGTACAGGGTCCTATCTGTGGCATGCCTGACTTCAAGATGAGCGGAAAGAAGAGTGATGAGCTTGAACCTGTTGATGCTGGCGATGAAGATGATGGTGATGACAACGGAGATGAGGACGGTGACTTTGGGGAGGGTGAAGAAGACGTCTCTGAAGGGGAGGGATATGACAACCCAAAGGGCAATGAGAACAAGAAGAAGCAAAGAGGTGATGCCGAGGAAAACGGTGAGGAAGATGAGGAAGAACCAGAAGACCAGGAGGATGGTGGCGGCGACGATGATGACGACGACGGTGATGACAATGGGGATGACGAGGACGACGACAATGGGGATGACAATGGGGATGACGATGAGGACGAGGGCGTAGATGAGGAAGATGACGACCAGGACGAGGATGACGAGGAGGAAGATGATGATGAAGACTCACTCCAGCCCCCAAAGAAGAGGAAGAAGTGAAGATCTTCGCTCCGGCTTTAGTTACCATGTGCTCTGAGTTCTGGCTCGCTTTTCGTCATATCCTCGCATTTGAACTTTCCCTTAGAGAGTTAAGAAAGCTCCACACGTTCAGCAGCACGTGTGGGCTCGTAGGAGCTTTATGATTTGAGGCAATTAGGGAGAACTCTATGTCATTGTTGCTTGCTTCTGTGGAGTCGAACAGATGTTTCGCTAACATAATTCAACCTGAGTGATGAAAGCCTCGAGATTGAATATGCCATCTCTTTTATCTCGCATGGAATGGGCGATGCAGCTCTGGTTCAGCGCGTTCCTTCAATCATGAATTATCTTGGCATGATGGCCGCTTCGTGTGAATTGTACGTTTGTACTATACGTTCAAATCTCAACTAATGGAGCTGATCGGAGCCACTGGAAGCCAGACAAAGTGCATACAGACTTTTAAAAGGGATGGCAGAGCTGAAAAACGCTCGAGCTTTTTCATTAGATCGTCGGATCAGATCATCCGGCATGAAGCTCTCAAACAAGCGGCCAACTTGTGCCGTTCACGTGTTTGTGTTAACACTAATATATCCTCCTTTAAGGCTTCTTACTCACTCATTCTTAAAAGAAGTAGTTCTTAAAAAAGTCGTTTTTGATAAGGCTTGGATCAAATGTGGAGAATATAAATCATGCATACTTTTAAGTTGTTAAGTTTAGGAATATAAAAAAATATTGGATGAATTTGTCTTGAAAAATATTTTCATAAAATATACATATATCACTTTTCAATAAATATTTTTATATAAAAATAAAAAGTCAAAGTAATGTTTTAGGGACCATGTCACTATCCAAAATGGTTTCTTTTAGGAACCTAGAGGTAGTGATGAAAGTGGTATGAATAATCCTCCGCACCGATCCATTTCCTCCACCCACCGCAGCCATCCAAATTTTAAGATATGAAGAAGTGTTTTTAATATCCGTGCGATTGATGCGGATAATCCGAATCCGACTATATGCAGCAGATGCGGTGTAATGGTATTGGCAAAATCCGACATATATGGATTATCCAATAATTAAACATGGATTATCCGACGCTTATAATAGGATAACCGAATATTTTTTTAAGCAGCCTAAACTTGAAAAATATTTTATGTATCTTTATGCTATTTATAGAATGGTATTCATATGATTGCCTATTTTCCTAATTTGTAGGCAACGGGGATGGGTGCCTCGTCTAGTCCTCATGTAATCCCTCCACTCACACTCATTCTGTTATACTTTTGTTAAATACAAGAATATTCACTTCTTTTATATGAGATCCATTTTTTTTTTATACTGATGTAAATCCAAATTTAGAACTTGTATTAATTTTGTGAGCATATATTATCCGACTTCTAAAATTCCGCTTCCGCTCCGACACCGAATGTCCGGACCCGTATCATTTTCGACATCCTAAAAAAATCTCTATTCGCATCCTGAATCTATTTGCCAATAACTCCGCTCCAAAACCGATTAGAAAAAAGAGGATTAGGATATGAGAGAGCCATTATCCGCTCCGATCCTATCCGTTTTTATCCCTACCTAGAGTGAGTAGATGTCTAGCTCCATATTCAGTTTTACTAGTGTCCAACGCAACAATGACTTTATAGATTTGCCATCTAAGATGATGTATCTAGTGTTATCAACACACTAGTGGTTATTTCAAGTATCTGAATCCAGGTCTCGACCATCATTCTTACACGCTAGTTATGCTGACTCTCATTAGAACAACACATGCCTTCACCTTTCATGTCATCATCTGTTGTCGTCACCACCGCCTTGAACCTACTCTCCATTACTCTCATCATCGTGGATGTCCCTGCTTGATCGACGGATAGTTCTCCACTAAGTCACACCACCTTACTCGAGCATAGCTTCATACATGATAAACCTTCATCGTCTAAGTCAATTTTTTAGTCCAATGTTTGCTATCAATACTATCTCATAAGGATTGAGGTCGCGAGGGCTCATAAATTATGACTTTTTGATATGGATAGATCGATACTATGAAAATAAATGCATTTTTTATAAAGTACCTTTTCAGTGCATATTTTTGAATGCATGTATTGGATGTGTGCTATTTGTTCTTTACACTAAATGAAATTAGACATCAACATCCTAGAATAATCCCTTGTTTGTCAACCCCAACTTTCATGAGTGTTCAGTATGGATTATAATCATACCCCTATCATCTGGTGCTATACATAAACCGCGTATTTTCAAAAGAAATATTCATATGGTAGAATTTGCCTCGTATTCTCCTTACTTTTGCATGAGTAGTAACATACTACAAGATTTTGTCTATATATTACTTATAGGTGACTTAAGAGAAAATCTAGAGTTAGGGGTCTAGGCTTTAAATGAACAAAGAATATATGAGAATGGACTTACCCATTCTCAACCTTAAAGTCCTAGAGCTTAAATATTTAGAAATAACTATAATCATATGTTACCACGATGTTACTAGAGAAGTCGGATGAGAGAGAACACACATCTTGGAATGGGTTTACTGCTTATATGCTTTCGGTAGTTATCCTCTCCACACTTGGCTACCCAGAGTTTATCGTAGACACGATAATTGGTATACCATAGATGAGTCCTTCTCGTTCCTCTTAATGCGATAACGCCCACAACATATATGGATCGAACTATCTTACGATATACCGTTCAAAACCCAACCTCACACCTACTCCAGCCACATTAATGGGCCATGTCGAGGTGCCAAACCTTCCCTACCTTGGGAACCACCTACAACTCTAGCTCCAGGTGGCATAGAGCCATATCGAGGTGCCAAACCTTCCCGTGGATGTGAACTCCGTGGGTTTCCATACTCGGAAACTTGTGGGTGAGCACAGGAAAGAAAGTGATGTACTATTATGACACTCCAACTAAGCGATGATTTAAAGAAGAGAGTATGTGTCAATGAGGCAAGTCGTGATGTTGTGCTACTACTAAATAGAGTTATATTTAAAAGTGGGAGCGAGTGTAAATAATAGTCTAATCTAATAGGTTTGGAGATGAGATATTGACGATTAAATGATAATAAGCTGTTTATTGTTTTTTTTTTTCTAAAAGGTAGTATCTCTGGCTAAATTGAAGGAAAAACAAAAAAAAAAAAAACAACACAAGGAAAACGCTTCAGCCGATCTGAATCACGCTTACACTCCTCTTCTTTAGTTCTTACCTCTCCAAACCCTAGCTTCCCCTCCCTGATCCATCCGCACCTTCAAATTTCGGCGGCTGATGCCTCCGCCATCGCCGCCGCGGTCGCCTAGCAGTTCTTCTATCTAGGGTTCGTCGGTCCCTCTTCCTCCCCCGCCCCAAAGATCTGCGCGACGATTTGAGCTCTCCGTGCTGTTTGGGCGGCCATGGACAGCGCGTTCAGCGAGGACATACTCGCTGACAAGCTCGCCAAGCTCAACAACACTCAGCAATGCATCGAGAGTATCCTTTCCCTACTTTTCTCCGTTCAAATCTTTGGATTTTGGACTATTTGCGGTGCTACCAGGAAGTTTTGTGTGAATTTGCAACTTGTGCGCTTAGTCTCGCGTTTTCTGTACGATTTGACTGTAGATACATCTATTTTCCGTGCTTAATCTCGCGTCCATCGAATTGCTGTCAGGTTCGTTCCAAAGGATGTATCTTTGAATAGCAGGTAGGGAGAATTTGCCCGTTCTGCACCATGAGCAGATAGATTCTTGTCTCGCAGGGGACTCTCTGTTTGCTTCTTTTTATAGATTGCCTACTGAAAATGTCTTGACTTAAAATCTTTTTACCTATTCAGTTGGTGTAAATAGATTGAGTTCTTTGCCATAACATGTATTTTTGTTATCCGGTTGTTGCCTTGACTTTTGCTCTTTGTGGCCGCTAGCGCTGTCGCATTGGTGCATTTACCATAGAAAGAATGCAGAGCAAATTGTTCAGACTTGGGACAAGCAGTTCCGCAGCTCTAGCAAGGAGCAGAAGGTCCCTTTCCTTTATCTTGCTAATGACATCTTACAGAACAGCAAGCGCAACGGGACACAGTTTGTAGAAGAATTTTGGAAGGTTCTCCCTGGGGCGCTTAAAGATGTAAGTGAGAATGGTGACGACCGTGGGAAGAAGGTAGCATCTAGGCTGGTGAGTGTTGTATATCGGTGTTATGAGTTCTTGGCTGTTGCATGTCTGTTCTGAAAATACACGTGTATCCTGTTAATATTGTCGTGTAGCTGCAAAAACGTATTGGTAACGCATAAATGTGTCCTAGGTTGACATATGGCAAGAAAGGAGAGTTTTTGGCTCACGTGCTGGGGGCATCAAGGATGTGATGCTTGGGGCAGCTCCCCTTCCTGTTTTAGATATGACCAAAAAGCGTTCTCACAGTTCAGCAATAAAGATTGTTAAAAGAGATTCGCGTTCTGTGAAACTTGTAAGATTTTCTATTCTTCCTACTAGACTATTTTTTAACTCTTGTACTTTGCTAAGAAATTCTCTCAAATATTATCACCATCTTTGATCAGAGACTAGGCATTGGAGGAACTGCAGAGAGGATTGTATCTGCATTGCACACTGTTCAAAGTGAACAAGCAGATGAGGATGCTGACCTGGAAAAATGCAAGACTTCGATGCGTCATGTTGGAAAGATGGAGAAGGACGTCGACAGCGCCTGTAGCAAAGGTAATGTTTGTTGCCAGCCTGGGTGGAGTCCTGCATTTTTGCTACATCAGTAGACATTTCTTAAGACGTCCTCTGTATGCAGCTGAAGATCCTCGTCGTGAGGTTCTTTGCACAGAACTAAAGGATGAGGAGGCTAACATGAAAAAATGCATCGAAAATCTAAAAGTTGTTGAGACGAACAGAGCAGCTGTTGTGTCTGAATTGAAGGAGGCATTGCAGGAACAGGTCAGAACAACTTGTCTTTTCGAATATGTATTAGCTTGTCATTGTTACTTGTAATTTGTTGATGGAGCTATGGAATCTTATTTGTTTATGTTACTCAGGAATCTGAACTGGAGAAAGTCCGCACTCAGTTACAGGTAATATTTTCGAACCATTCCAAACCATGGGAATGTTGATACATGCTTATAGTGTTATGTAGGATGTAAACACTTGCCATTCTTATGTTTTTAAATTTTCCAATCGACAGCTAGCTGAAGCAATGGTACATGAAGCCTCCAACATGCAGCGGAGACTCAAGAATGAGGCAACCATTCCGCTGCCCAAATCAGCAAAGGTGCTTTCCAATGGGCAGGTAAAGGAGCAGCAGAAGACAGCGGCTGCTATCCTTGCGGACAAGATTGCAGCAGCATCAAACTCTCAGCAGATTCTGCAGTCTGCACTTTCCAAGTTTGCTGCTGAAGAAGCAAAGAATTCATCTGAAACACGCTCAGATAAGAGGCAGAAAACTGACCAACTGTCGCAGGTTCCAAGCGTTGCAAATGCTGCTGCTTTCGTTCCAATGCCTCAAGTGGTTGCCACAACAACTCAGCAGCAGCCCCAGGCAATGTTAGTGCAACAAGCACCTTTGCAGAACCAAGCCTCTGCATCTCAGCAACAGTACAATATCTACCAGGCCCCTCCCCAGCAGTTTGTCCCTCAGCCTGGGGGTGTAATGATGGGCATGCCTTACAACATGAGCACCATGGCCCCACCGCCGCCGCCTCCACCGCCCCAGATGATGAGCCTAGGAAGGCCCTCGCCTTCGGCTCCACAGCCTCAAATGGCTGTCATGCCTCAGACTCCAGCCAACGCAACCAATGCTTCAGCAACAGATGCCGATGAACCTTGCACCTCAAATGCAGTTCGCCCTTCAGCCGCCTTTCAGGCCCATGCAGCCACCCCCTGGGATGCAATACTTCCATCCCCAATCTCAGTGACAGTTTTGGTAGCCCAGCTCTGTTAAACTTTTTGACAGGTTTTTGATTTAGCGTTGACTGGTAGGCAGGATCTGACTTGCTGTAGAGTATACTGTTTGTGTTGTTCATTTCGCCATGTTGTTGTACTGTACATGTAATGCGAGGAGTGTTAAAGAGCGAGGAGAGTAAAAGGAAGATTAAAGATAATAGGCCTTCTTCGATCTCGTACAGCTGCACCGTATATGCTTGATTAGGGAGCCGAATTTTAGAAAATGGAGCCGAATTTGTGGCTGTAAGTGAGGTGAGTTTTCTTTTCTCATTTTTGAGCATGCAGGTAGAGTTTCAGGGGCCTTATATTTAGGCGTTGCTTTTTTACATCAGCTGAAAATATTTTTGTTAGCATAGTCAAGGAAATACATAAAAAATTTGTTTTTGCAATTACAATGGCCTGGAGCAAGATGGCGCACTGATCCTGTTCGTGGGCGGGCCTGTTTGGTTTACAGTGCGAAGGAGCTGCTCGGCCTCACCAGGGGTCAGGATCTGGGCCACAGTGTGAAAAAAAAACAGGAGGAACCGCATGCAATGTTTCGTCAGACAAAACCACAGATAGTCTTCAGAACGTGTTTTCCCCAAAAATGCAAATATGATCGATGTGGATTAGATTGAACTTTATTCTTTTTTTCTAAGAACGGATGAAAATAGTGGATGGCCAAGGAGAACAAAATCATCCAAAGTCTGTTCAAAATTGGAAGATTTTGACGAATCTAAGAATGACTTGTATGGCAGTTTGAACTTCAAAGGGCAGGTTCTGTATGAAGTGAGGCAGATATGCTACTGCGTTACCCCTGCATTTGGGGTGGTCTTAATCTTAACGCAAAAATATAATTTAGTCTCTCTAATATGCATGATCCCAGCCCCAATACCATCCTTTTACATAGAGGAAACAAAGAAAGAAAGTGTGATCTTGCTGGCAACATATATAGCCCTGCGGGAACATGCATTGACTGGATGTTGCGAATTTATTTGACAAATTTATATGACTACATCTACTTCAGTATTCTTGACATGAGGTCCTCTGAAAAACAATTGCCAATTCCGAATTTATCTGACAAATATTTATATGATTATTACATCTCCTTCAGTACTACTTGACACGAGGTCCTTCAGAGAACAAGTCCAGAATTGACCGGGTACTGACGTGGGATCTTTTCCATGAACAAACATGGCATTTGATAGGGTAATATGTGGGAGATGACCTGGAGAAAGCTGCTCCCGACAATTTCGAGCGATATTTCTGAGCTTAAACCAGATAACGGTCTGTTGGGATGGGAGTGGCCGATTCAATTTCAGTAGACCTGATCAATAAAAAAAATGTAGCAGAAACCAAAACATGCAGGATCACATTTGCTGGATGGATGCACTGGTTATAGATAGACCTAATGGAAGGCAAAGCAACTGGATTCACAGCAAAACGGTTAATTGCATGCATTTGTATCCGTCAGAAAACAAAACAGAATGTGATAAAGACTACTAAGTAACTCTTCATTGTAAAATTTCCTTTCTCTGGTCCACTAGAACAGATATACCAACGTCCCACCATAAATCCGTACAATGATTTAAGCAATCACTTGTTTTCTATTGGTACAAAAATACTAAAACCTGGATATTCTGAATGTGTTGTGGGAGGACAAAACAAGAATCTATAAATGAAAGGTATTCTGAAGAACCTTGGTGGCCTGTTGAGAACAAATCATGCAGAACTGTTCGTCTAGGTGAAAGTTATTTTTCCATGAAAGCTCTAAGGCTTGGAATATGTATTTTATTTATAGTTTATACATGGGAAAAAAAACTAACAAAACAACATCAACAAACTGAACTTGTCCTATTGTGACCAGTAAACCACATGCTAACCAGACCTGAAATTCAGTTCATGAATTACAAAGAGTTCTTTCTTAAAAAAGGTTAAACTGGATTTCATTTCATTGAAGGCATAGTGAAAAGATGGGGCTAAACATTCACATTTGGGAATTTTGAAGTGCTCTTTGCATATTACATTGCAAAGAATGCAGTCATGCCTGAAATGAGTACAGACTACAGACAAGGACGTGTTTCCTTGTCTAGCTTGCCTGACAATACGAAGGAGTTGAACTTTACTGAGTTACTGTGAGACACGTTAAACTAGAAATACATGATTCGGATACAAATCATTGATCTACTAAAAAGCATGATTCAGATACAAATCATTGATCTACTAATAAGCAATGACACCTTCTGTAGTTCTGTCCAGTGATCACCACCAAAATTTATCAAGTCATGAAACTTGCATACAGAATTCTCCAACAAAACATATATCAGCAAGATAAAAAAAACTGATTCAAGCATAAGGATGTCACCAGCTGCCATTTATTTGCAAATATTATTCTATTCATGGATAAAGAACCCCTCAGATCTGGAAGCCATAATAATATGACATTCCACATCAGGATACTCCTCCATAATACTGCAGATCTTCTCATAGCCATTGTTACTTGGTGAGATGCCATCAGAAATAGTCATTGTCAATCTCCGAAGCATTGTCGCACATCGGAGTATGATTTTTAGGAAATTAACTTCATCATCTTCTCCTTGCAAGCCATGAATTTCAACGATTTCAAGATTAGACAAAGAGACATCTTCACTTCTCCAGTTGATAGGATCTTCACAAGGACAATCTACTGGGCATGGCACTCGTACCTGAAAGAAAATTGGAGTACAGGATCAACAACCATAATATATAACTAAAGGACAATGGACTGCTATCTAACCTCAGTAGCCAACCAGAATACATAAGTACAGGATTAACAATCGAATGATTACCTTGTCTCGTTTTAAGTACACCTTAAGTCTTTGCATAATTGGTTGAGTCCGAAGTAGACACAATATCATTGGTCCAAAAGTATGCCCCTCTATTTTGAGATCCAGCTCTAAAATGGTGAAAACTGTTATTGGAAGATGAGCTATCAGTTGTGTAATGCTCCATTCTGCATCCAGAAGACCATTTTCCTGCATTCCACAAATTGAGTGTCAAATGTTATCAATAGAGGAAAAAATTGCATCACATGGAGAAAACCTTTTGGATGCATATAAGAATTTAAATAGTTTTGCTATAAATGTTTGGAAGAGAAGAGTAAAAAAGTAGCATACGCACATTAGCAGAACTCATTATAGTCAACGAGACGACATGAAATCCATCTAGGTCACACTCCTCTATGTTCAGGAGGCGCCACATCTGTCCAAATCCAACAGTCACGCACGAATAAGAGCAATCCCATCTGAGTTTATTCACCATTGGGGCCAAGAAGGACAAGCTGAAGCCTTTGGCAATATCGGCCTCTAGTGTCACCTCCTTAAGCACTGGGGTCGAAATGTCAATGCGGTAGATGTCATGAATACTTATCTTCAAGCTGAACTCCTCAAGCGACGGCGAGTGAACAATCACCGTATCTGCATGTCTGAGATCGCTGACATTCACGATGTTCAAGATGCGCAGATTCGGGCACAAGGGGAGCAGGGCGCCAAGGTCGATGCAACACATTTTTAGGTGAAGGCTCTTCATCGCAGTGAACTCGCCGGACTGTGGCAAAGTAATTGGGAGGCTGCCCATCAACTCAAGACTGAGGTAGGAGGTGTGCTCGAAGCAAGGAAGCTCGACGGCGTAGTCTTTTATGGGGTTGACCACCACACAAACGATGAGTTTCTTTGGCAACACAAGTGCAGCAGAGCGAAGAAGCAAGGATACGTCCCCACCCCAGTCTTCTTCCACCCAGCCCGGCCACAAATGGATGTCGAGGAGGTCCACCGAGGGACGGGTGATCTCGATGAGCGCTGAAACGACATTGAGGGGGTTGGCGCACAAGAACGTGAGCTCGGGAAGCTCAGTCCAGAGGTCGCGCCAGCCCCGGGATACCGCTCCAGCGCGTGCAGCTTCAGAGACGGACCAGAGACGGACGAGAATCTCAAGGAGCAGGTCCTTAGGGAGGCCACTGATCCTGTCCTCTGAGCTTTGCTGGGACCGGCGGCGACGGCCACCTCCTTGCCGCTCCGGCGGTGGGTACACTAAGCGACGCCCGGACCTGAGCTGCATTGTCCCCGCTTAGCTGCCAAAAAGAAAATGAGCATGGAGTGTGAGCAAATTATCCGATGAATGCAGAATAAAATGTAGTGTACTACTACTACAACAGAGTGGAAGCTAATTCCTACAATAAATTAACTTTTGACAGTGTGAGGCAGCAGGACGATTATCCTCTCGTCTTCAGTAAAAGTAACCAATTTCCCCATGGGGACTATGTTTCCCCTTGATCCAACCTAGACCGACCCCACATTTCCAGGATTTCCCATGAAGCATGAAAAAAAACGGATAAAAACAGAACGGAGGGGAATCACGCGCAGACTGAAATCTGAACCAAATTGAAAAGGATGAACAGCTACAACTATTTGCACATCTAATTGCCATATCTAATTGCCATCGACAGATCAAAGCATTCGAGGGCACGGGGGATAAGAAACAATGTGACATCCGAATTGAATCAGATTTGGTACCTTGATGATGGGAGTAAGACAAAGGATGGATTGGGGGACGGTGCCGGCGCTGGCGCTACTATTTCCTCGAGCGGTGGCCGGTTGCCTCCAGTTCACCGGCGAACGTGGGGGAATCACGCGCAGAGTGAAATCTGAACCAAATTGAAAAGGATGAACAGCTACAACTATTTGCATATCTGATTTCCATATCTAATTGCCATCGGCAGATCGAGGGCATGGGGATAGGAAACAATGTGACATCCGAATTGAATCAGATTTGGTACCTTGATGATGGGAGTAAGACAAGGATGGATTGGGGGACGGCACCGGCGCTGGCGCTACTATTTCCTCGAGCGGTGGTCGGTCGCCTCCAGTTCACCGGCGAACGGGGGATGTGGATGGAGACGACGACTGCGCGGCGGTTTTGTAAATTTTACCGTTGCTGTTCCTTCGGCAGATCGGTTCCTGGAGAACAAGAACCCAAAGGGTTTTTATGTGGAGAAGACTTCCGTGGCGTCCTGGGCTTAAGATGGGCCGGCCGGCCACCAGCTAATCTCTAGAGGTTGGGATTCAAAGTGATGAGCGACTGCCAAGTGGGGTCAAGGAGCCCACGATCTCATTCCCGAATTTGTATCCACCGTCATTTTTCTAGCACGGGCATTTCTAACATGCATTGCTAGCGTTTAATAACTATGAAAACTAACACTTTTAGATTTCCTTTTCCCGCCAAGTCTAACACACATGCCACCACATGCTGCAATTCAGATGCATATACGACGTGTCAATAATAATGAAGGCGAAGCAAGTCTTCCTCGTCACTTCACCACGTTATGGGTTCCATATTCGTCACCTAATTGTCAGGGAGTGAGGTAAAAAAAACGATAATTTGTTCGTAAAGATACGTTCTTAGCAAATGGCTTATCAAAGGAGAAGAAAACAAAGGTGACCACGTACATACCATAAAAAAAGAAAAAAAGAAAGAAGACGTACTCATTCCGTTTCAAATTAGAGTTCATTTGACTTTTTTTGAATCCTCAAGTTTGACCGTCTTTTCAAAAAAGTTGCACAAATAATTTTTTGAATAACATGAGTGGTCAAACTTGAGGTTGGTAAAAAAAAAATGAATTATAATTTAGAACGGAGGGAGTACACGATAAAACTGATAGCTATATGCTTGAAAATGATGAGGGCTGAGGGTACCTAGGTATAGATGTCATCACTAAGACCCTATTTAGTATGGCTCTTGGGCTCTAGCTCCTCCTGAACTATTGTAGCAAGAAGACATTTTGATCCCCGATGTGAAAAAAAAAATAGAATGGGAAGGAACAGGTGGCAAAAACCACAATTTTCTAAACCACAAAAACTAGTTCCATGGGCTCTAGATCCTCCACGCTACCATATTGCTACAATGTTCAATAGTGTTGGAGATGGGGCAGTCCGATTTTGCGTCAAGTTATCCCTAAATAATGAAAACTAGACCAACAATGCCAAAATTGGCAAATATCGGCAAATGGATGCAAAGGAATCAAATAAAAACATATATCGCCAATATTGACAAATATCGTTTCTTTCTATTCGAATATAGACAGGTTATGTCAAATAGATTCTACTGGACATACAACATCATATATATGTAATAGATAAAAGTAATGGTTGTATATCATACAAATGAAGGATTTGATTATCCATATACCATAGTGGCCGTAGCCTTATATCCGACATTGAATATCCCTTCTATATGATACAAATCTAATCTAAACTCCTCTAAACATAATCCGGTCTCGAATATCTCAAAAAAAAAAAAAATCCTGTTTGTATCCTTCGTATCCCTAAATACAACACCTTTTGCATCTAGAATGGTCAATTGATGTATTTTAGATCTAAACTATTTTTCGCATGTCTCACATCGCTGAATATGTAAAACATATTAAAACTGAACTAGAAAAAGGCCTAATATGACATTATGATGAGAACCCTTCTTTATGAAAATTTCACATGCGTGATTGGTGAATGTTGGCTTTTTTTACTATTGTCTAAATCTTTATTCTAACATTCATTTTATATGTAGTGTTTTACGATTGTCTAAAATCTTTATTGGAACAGGATATCTATATAAAAAAAATTACAAGAAGCAGTTAATTACATGTAATTTCTATATATAAATATAAAGAATCATGGAAAAATTCTAGCATTCTATTCCCAGGAGCCTCTAACCTTGAAGTATCCCCATTTTTTCTTTTTCTCCAAGCGTTCATTCAGGCAGGAAGCTGCCCGGCGACGCGCCGCTCTCCCTCTTCGCCTCCCTTCCCCGCAGACGCCCCTTCCTTGCTGCCGCCACCGTCGCGCGGAACGGGGCGGTGGCCGTGCAGAGCGTGCAGAGCGATCGGGGACGCATCGCTCGACTGCCCCTCCACCTCCTCATCCTCACCCCAGCGGCGAGAAGAACAAGGGGGCGGTGGTCTCCACTGACATCGCCCACCATGCTGCGCCGGTACGGGCACTGACCCTGGTCTCAACCCACCACACCCTAGGGTTTCGATGCCTAATGCTCTGTTCTTACTTCCGCTGCAGGTGCATGCGGGATCTGCGTCCGCTGCGGTCTCTCGCGAGGGTCCCCAGACCGATCTCCAGCGAGGTACGCGGTATCCGTCCCCGTTGGTTGTTTCTTCTCGCTGTTGCCTGTTATGTTAGAAGATTAATTTTCCGTTTGAGTTTAGTCACATGAGACTTTTGAATTGGTGAATTAGCTAGGTAGATTGTTGCTGCCTTCATTAGTTTGGAAGTGCTGCTAAGGCTGGTAATTGTATATGTTATAACGGTAGGGAATTCTAGAGTTTCCACATTTTGAAATTGGATTAAATAAGCAAGGATTTTTTTGGAATACAATGCTGTGACACCGTGACAGGTGGGTGTTTGATCCCCTTGTTCACCTGTCTGAAAAAGGTCCAGTATCTAGGGTGATGAGGGGACTCAAGCTAATAGTGATGTCTACTTATTGGGTTATGAAAGTATTATCAATCCCATTTCATGTTTGGTTCAGGCATTCAGTATTGGGATACTTAAGTTCATGTCATAATGGATTACTGTTGGTGACTGGCATACTGATCTCCACACAGATTATTGAGATGTTTTATTTTCTTAATCAGCAAAACCTATTTTCTATGAGAGTTTGCAGCTGTTCCTTGCTGTCCCTCATTGTTGTAATGTTATTGGTTCCTGTTCTAGTAAGCTTTGGATGGAGTTATTTTAGTTATGATACTTAAGCTCATGTCACAATGGAATGCTATATCCCACTTGGATTGGAGTCGTGTTACATATGGCCATGTTGTTTGTTTGTTAATCCAAACGAGGTCGGAGATTATTTTTATCTTAGTATGGGCCAGTTTTTTCTCCCCATGTAGAGCACTGAATATAATCCTGCTGTAATTATTTTTCCTACCGCTTTCATAAAGCTTGTCTGGATAGTATATGTTCAGTGGAGCTGACATGACCTATCTTGCCCAGAGTCCAACATTCCTTAAATCTAGAAGCAACTCAACAAAGGCATCTCCAAAGAGTTCTACACAGAATGCTGCCCCAGGTCCTCAAGGACAACCTTCTCAGTCGGGAAGTAATGTTTCAAAGCTTGTTCTTGGAACTCTTGTGGTTGGTGCAGCAGCTGTGGGTGCACATCAACTTGGTTATATAGATCTTCAATTTAAGGACAAGAAATTGCCTTTTAGCTTAAAGAAGGAAGATGCTGTAAAGGTGTATGAAGATCTGAAGATTCCTTCTGAACAGAAGGTTGACCAGACACAATATGTGTCAGGACCAAACACTGAGATTGTTCAAGAGGGTAATAATGAGGCTAATATCCCCAAAGGATGTTAAAAATGACGTGGTGGGGGCACCAGAGGTTCCAACCAATGAGGATCAGCCTGTTCCTGCAGAGGAAAAGAAATCAGAAATCCTAGCCCATGAGACACATCCAGTTCCAGATGAACATGGACCTGATACGAAAATTCCATCTGAAGATTCTCCAGCAGTTGAGCTAAAGACAGTTCCCATCGATGATAATGAATCTGGTGAAGTTCCTCATGAACAGCAAACTGATAAGATAGACAGCACAGTTCCTCCTGTACAGTCAACCCCAACAACAGTTAGTACTTATGGTCACCCCACAGATCCAGATGCACCAAAGGTATATTAAATATATTCCTCTGTTGTCATTGCTTGCCTTCTTATCATAACATTTGCATGTTGATCGATAAAGGATAGTATCTTTGTTTCCTAGTTCCAAATTGGCACTTGAACAATTTCTGAGTGTAACATAGATTCTATGTCAGGTCCTCTTGGTCTTATTAAATTCCTAAAAAAAAAATTGCAAATGAAATTATTTTGTAGTTTGATTTACAGAAATCAGTGTAGGTAGTGTACATGTCCCATGGTTTATTGTTGCATTGATGCATCTATGTTTGTCTGACTACTTAACTTGACCAGACAGCTGGCACTCTGATTGTGAACTGGTTTTGATTTATAGGACTATTAATTTGAGTACAGAGCTGTTTGTTTTTGTCACAGGGATCCCACACAGTTTAGCTTTACATTGCTATAAACTATTTTATTTCTTTATCATCAATTCAGCATCCTCCCCATCTGTAGTATGCATCTAGCACAAATGTTGAAACTCTTCTGTATCTTTTCTCAATGTTGATGATGTTGTTTCTGATTATTGAATCGATCCTTTTCTGTAGGATCTTACTGAAGCTGTTTCTGTTGAACATAAATCTCTTGCTGAGACATATTTACTGCAAGATGAACCTGATGTTTCAAAAGATGCAGTAAGTTCAATGTTGAATGTTCTAATGTTTTTAGACTATAATAACAATATGATAAATGACTCTATGGGCAAAGATGTGTCTAGAAATAACTTGATGATACTTAAGTGACAATTCTTCCATGTTGTTTACTTGATTATCTTTTTTTTTTTTTTTTTTTTCTGAAAAAAAAAAAAACGACCAGGCCATTAAGGAAAAAAAAAGTGATGAAGTTGTTCGTGAAAAAACTTCTGAAGATGGTAAGATTGTACTCAACATCATTGAGGCTATTCATGCTGCCGAAAAGAAGCAGGCAGATATAGATGCATACATGTATTCAGAAGAGAGAAGAAAGTTGAAGGTGTGCTATTCATTTACATTTTATCTTTTTTGCTTGTCTATGGTCTTTATTTGCTGAGGATATAAGGTTCAATACTAGTTTACCTTTGTGGTTTACACTATTATTTTCCTCACTTATATTAACAGCCATAATTATTGTGGATTTTAAGGAGTCAACTGACCTTTCTCTAAAATTAGGCATTGGATAGTATTGTTTTATGTGCTATGTTTTGCATTTTCTCAGGAGAAGTATGAGAAGGAGCTGAAGGACACCAGGGCCAGGGAACTAATGTATGCAGAGGAGGCAGCAATTCTCGATAATGTATGAAGTAGTCAAGTAGACATGATTTGGTCTATATTATGTTTCCTTAGATTTCAAAATGTAGGAAATACTACTTTTAGTGCCTTTAACTAAAGCTTTGGCTGTCATAGTGTACTTGTAAACTTGATTAGTATAGCTATATCATGTAAGGCTCTGTATTCCTGTGGCAGTCTGGATATTTTTGAATTCTTCTTTTTAAAAACACCACAGTTCAAAGCAGAAGTGCAGAATATTCTCAGAACGATATGCATGTTGTCTTCACATTATTCAATGTAGGCTAAAAATTATATATGAATCTTTTGTTTGCATTGAATTTCTGATAAATTATTTACTATTGTCATGTTTTTCAATTACCTTGCTGTTCTCAGGAGCTAAAGAAAGAGAAACTGAAGAATGCTGCTGCAATAAAGGAACTGCAAGAAAAGGCTGAACAAAAATTGCAGGATGAGCTGCAGAGGAAGGTGTGTCAGATTCGATATATGTTTAAGTTCTCTTCTCAATATATTCTAATTCATTAAGTAACTGAACTTAGTACTCTACTGATTTAACAGGATGAAGAAACAAACCAACAAATTGAGAAGGCTCAAGAGATAGCAAAAGCTGAACTGGCTGCAGCTGTTGCAAAAGAGAAAGCATCCCAGATTGAACAGATCGCTGAAGCAAACCTCAATGTAAGGACTTAATGCAATTTTGTTTAGGGCTGCGCTCTAAATGGCTATTAGAGGTTTTCATGATGTGAACTAGCTTAAAATGCATGTCTACTGGCACTGTGGTGCCTCTCAAATTGGCTTTGCACCTCTGTTTTGCAAAGTGGAGGCCTGTCAAACTTAAATAGTTTGGTGCACATTGGTTGTGAACTCCCTGATTGTACTGACCACTGAATACTAGTATCGGCAGTTTCTGCCCATGTGCTTCCCTATCACTTTTTCCCTTTGAATGTTCCTGTCACCCCATTTTTAGCCTGTAATGCTATTAAGGTGTTAGGCAGCACAATGACTGGATGTCTAAAAACATTTTTTTTTTTTTAAAAAATCCTGGATCATCTGTTAGCTGCATTTACTGATGTAGGTTCAGCATTTCTGACTCTTTTTCTATATGTCATAATATATGTTCTGGATTGTGATGAACATGGATCCTTGACAACTTTCTCACAGTTTGTTTGAAGTCTACCATTCATACACTGTCCAGATGGTATATCCAGCAAATCATTATTACAGCCAGCAAATTTGATTATATATGTTTGCTATGCTAGTATATATTATATATTAAACTGCTAGAAAACAAGTTATGCATAATTTCAGCTTGCTTGCACTTGGTTCTAACCTTATTTTGTGCTTTGATTTCAGATTGATGCGCTGTGTATGGCATTCTATGCACGATCTGAAGAAGCTAGGCAGAGTCATTCAGTTCATAAGCTTGCTCTGGTAAGTTAACTTGAATCCCCTTACGTGTTTGCCTCCAAGTTCTAACTATTGAAAGCTTTATGGTCAACATATCCTCTCTTTGTATGTATCATAATGACAAAATTCTTAATTTCCATGCAGGGAACTCTTGCTTTGGAACAAGCTTTATCCAGTGGATCACCAATCCGGCCAGAAGTGGAGCTATTGCGTAAATCTGTTGAAGGCATTGACAAAGATTCACTGTTAGAATTGGCTCTTTCGTCGCTCCCGGAAGATGTTTTAGATTATGGATCAGATACACGGATGGCATTGAAGCAAAAGGTATGTTCTTTTTTTCTGAAAACAAAAAGGTATGTTCTTTGTGATGCAATGGATGAAGGCAAAGGCATCTGTGTCACTATACTAAAATACCAAGCTAATACTGTGTAAGACAGCATACTTTATTATTCTGAGTGGATTATGGAATTTAGAACAGTTACTGTTAAATAGAATGTACAATTCCCTATGACAATATGCTTAGCTGCTTGCTATGCATTGAGCAATTGTTATGAAAAAGGAATGCATAGATTTTGGTTTTCTGAGCCTTGACCCACTCTAGACTTCAATTAGCATAAAAAGAATGCTAACCACAATTTTTTCTGTGCTTGTCATGAATGCTTGTTTAAAACCATCAGTTTGGCTAAATGCCTAAATTAGTATATCTTTTCTCGTGCAGTTCAACTCCTTGAAGGAAACTATCAGACATTTCAGCCTTCTACCTGCAGGTGGTGGTGGAATCCTGGCACATGCTGTTGCTCGTGTTGCTTCTTCAATTAAGGTACTGTGTTTGATTAGTGATTATGCAATTGCGAATTCTATATTCATGTTCCTGAAATATTTTTTTTTTTATTGCTGTTCCTGGATCTTTTGATCAAGAATCATCTAATGATATGCTAATACCGAAATCTATAGCGTATCTCATTCTACTTATAGGACAGGTATTGTGTTGTGTCACTACCACCACTTCTGGTGCTGTAGTTGAAATCCGTTGGATTTTAAACTGACTTGTAATCATTCCATTTGTTTTTAGATTAAAGGCGATAACTCTGGAGATGGCATTGAGTCTCTTATAAACAAAGTAGAAAGCTTGATTGTGGATGGAGACTTGAGTACAGCAGCTGATGCCTTGGAGCAAGGGTTACATGGAACTGAAGCAGAGGAGATAGCTACCGAGTGGGTGAAGCAAGCCAGGAAGCGCGCCATTGCGGAGCAGACACTTGCGCTCCTCCACGCTTGTGCTTCTTCGACCACGTTCTCATGATTTTGACAATTCATTTTTTCCTTCCTTTTGTTGGACTGGATTTTGCCGGTTTCAGTACTCTGAGCAACCGCATATTTTTCCCAGACCATGTTGAAAATGCGTGGATGGTGAACGAGAAAAATCAGATACAGTACTATAGGAGCCAAAAGGGGCCCTTGCCTAACTTTCCTCATGTAAACAGAGCTAATAAGTTTTGCCCTGTAGCTACTTGCTGTTCTTGACATTTTAGTGGCCAATTAAAGCAATGCTGTTCTTGACATTTTAGTGGCCAGTTAAAGCAATGTTTTTGGTACAGGATTCTTTTCTTTGTAGGCATAGCCATGAGCAGTTGTACAAGAGGTCAGTGATATATTTTTGCTCATGGTAGGAACCTACTCCTACAGTTTCGTATGCACATAGTGGACGAAAGAACCTTGGGAAGCATCTTAAGCATCTCAACATTACCTGATAAGAAATTTACAAACGTTCGAAAAACTTGTGTTCCAGCAAAACAGTCTGAAAAGAATGAACCAATGAGCTTTGTACCTACGAGTGATATCATCATCAAATCGTACTGCTACAGCTTATCTTAATCTTAAACAAATTAATAATCAACACACGTCTAAACCAATGCACGCCTAAATTAAGGCTTCCCTTGTCAACACCCGAAATCAAAGGACATGCGCCTCTTGTCTCTGGCGACCGGCGGCGGCGGCTGCTGCTGGCGCTCTGGCGACGGCGACGACCTCCCGCAGATCCCGAGCTTTCCTAACAGCCGGCTCAGGGCGCTCTTTGTCTTAGGCTTCGCGGGGCGCTGGATCTCCGCCACGCTTATCGCAGGCGACGACGGCTCGTCGTGCCTGGCCGCCGCGAAGCCGTCCTCGTCGTCAGTCGTCACCTCGGAACCGGCCGCGTAGTCCAGCTCGTCGTCAGGCCTCCGCGGCAGCACGCAGTTGTCGGAGCTGGAACCCTGGTCGGCGTTGTCCGACTCGAAGAACCACGAGGACACCGTGGTGCGCAGCCGCACCTGCTCGAAGAAGAGCACCTGCACCACCACCCGCAGCGGCAGCCGCTCGTTCTGCGCCGCGTGCGTGCACGCCTCCAGCGACAGCTTCCGGCAGTTCATCAGCCGGCACAGCTGTTCCCGCTCCGAGTCCGTCAGCCACGGGTGCGCCTGCGTCCCTCGTATATCATCACATGTTCACACCATCATCGTCATTCAGAAATTAAGCTCCATCAGGTGCAGCAGAGCAGGCAGATCGATACCTTGAGGTAGATATCAATGGCGCGGTATAGGCCGTCGTCGATTGCCCGGGCGTAGTCTGGGACGAGCGCGGCGATGGTCTGGAACTTGGAGGGCTTGAGGTCGGCGTCCGTCCCGACCTCCGCGAGGTACCCGTCGACTAGCTTGGCCACCGAGCTGACTGGCATGAGCTCAGCGTCGACCAGCTCGTCCGTGGTCTCCGGCGACGCGGCGAACGCAGGCGGGGTCGTCGCCATGAACTGCTCCAGCATCCGCTGGAAGCTGTCCACGTCGTAGAGCGTCTCCGCGGAGTAGCCCGTGGTGGGTATCAGCAGGTCCTCCAGCGCGGCGTCCTCCAGCTGGCTGCCGGCCCTCCTCTCCAGCGCGTCCCGGCATGCCGCGGCGGCGTGCAGGACCGTCGCGACGCGGAGCAGACCGAGAAGGAACCGCGTCGGCGCGACGCCCTTCTCGACAGGGGCAGCAGCGCGACAATCTCCTCCAGCAGGATCCTCTGGTCGCCGGCCGAGAGCACGGCCGCGGTCCCCGACGCTCCGGCTCTGCCACGGCTGCTGCTGTCGCCGTTGTCTCCTTGCCGACTGAGCCCGGAGATGTGGCGCCTGGCGTAGTGCACCAGCGAGCCGGCGACGTTCCCGGGGCTCATGCCCCTGGACCGAACCGCCGCGATGAGCCGCTTGTAGACGGGCAGCCCGAACGAGGACGCCTGCTCGTACCACCAGTCCGCGCCCGGAGACCGCGGCAGCCTCCCGCCGGCGTCGATGCCGTTCCAGATCGCCGTCTCCTCGAGGCTCTTCGCCATGAAGTATTTCAGCATCGGCCACCCGGAGAGCGTCGGGTCGTCGCAGGCTTTCTCCGCCAGCGAGTCGATGCACCGCTGCACGATGAGCAGGTCCTCGGCGGCAGAGCGCACGGCGTCGTCGCCGCACGCGTCCAGCGCGCGCACCGTGTCGCTCCAGTCGGCGAGCACCTCGGACAGGAACGACTCCGCCTGCTCCACCAGGTTCCCTTCGCCGGTCATGGCGAGGTGCTCCGCCGCGCACCGCAGCGGCACGACGTTCCCGGCGTTCAGCTCCGTCTGGACGTCGTAGCAGAACCTGGCCGCCAGCAGGAACGCCTCCGACCCGCCGGGGACGTCGTCCAGACACACGGTGCATGGCTTGCTGTCACCGCCACCGCTGGCGTCGGCGCTGCTCCAGTCGTTCACAGGCTTCTTCAGCGTACCGCTACGGCTGATCAACTGAATCTGAACAAAGAGAAATGATGCAGATGGAATTTAGTTGCACGCTGTCAGCACATGAAAAACGTGCATATTCGAAACTTACAAGTTATCAGCTGAAAGTCTATTTAAAAGCATTTGCATGGATTCAAGTTCTGGATGGAACTTTAATTCATTCCGTGGGGCAAATGTGTGGGCATTTTTAGCGTTGAGAAATGAGAATGTGATGAACACTGCCGGCCACTGGGATGGGAAAACAAAACAAATACCCTACCTTGTGTAGGTGGAAGGACGTCTCTCCTACTTGGACGACCACATCGCTTGCAAGCTCCGTTATGGCAGTCCTGTAAAAACGCCAAGATGTATGGAGATACCAAAGATGAGCCACTAAGGTTTTCAGAAAACAAATACAGTGTTATCTGAACATGATAAAAAGAACTGGAAAACAGGGGCAGACCAGGATCTATTTATGATCCGAATTGGTTATGAAATTAGGATCAGTAATTAATTACTACTACTACTAGTACAAGATCATTGATCCTAGATGGCAACTTTGGTCAGATTATAGCCTAATATAATCACTATGGATGCAATTAAGAAACTTTGGTCAGATCGACCGTGTAAAAGAATGAAGACGGGAAAGTGGTCATGGCCGGGATATAAAACTGTATCACGAACCAGGTGTTAGGGTCTTGGAACTGGAAGCAATCCGATGTCTTGGATCCGATCACCCTGGTCGCCGTTGACGTCGCCGTCACCTTCGCCGCCGCCGCCATGAACTAGGCGTTCGATCGGTTCTTCTCACGGAATGATGCGGGACGAAGCGCAACTGCGCAAGAGGATCGATGGATCAAATCACGCGCGCGGCGCGCTCAATGTGCCCCACTGTAAGTGGTGTGGTCTCGGTCGTTTGGCCGGCCGGCCGGCGAGTATCCCCTGCCGATCGCGATCGGCGGCCGCGGCGGAGGCCTGGGAGACGAGCGGGCGGGAGCTGGGAGGACGTCGCAACGCACGCACGCACCGGATCACCTGAGGACCGAGTCAGGACGACGTGCGCGACGGGCCGGGGAGCGAGCGGATCCCAATTGACTAGTTAAGCCACACACTCCTCCACTGTGTCTCTCGTTTAGGCATGCAGATGACTCTCATTTCATAGTTGATGCGATCCATAAAAGTAGGATCAATGGTTGCATTACATGCATGGTCAGTCTTTATTTGAATTCAAGTCTAAAATTGGTCAATAGAGCCGAAACCTATTGGTCTGATGATGGGTAAATGTGATGGTCTAAGCCAGAAACATGGTGGAGATGATGATAACTATGTGCTCAACAGGGAGCTGCAAGGATTTGAAAGGGGTTGGGTTGACAACCAAAAATGTCCATTGTTTTTATAGTCTAAATCCCTCCCGCTCGTTAAAAAAAGGGTTAATTTTATGAAGTTGTAAAAAGTACATATATGGAAAATCCAATTTGTCGTTCCATCGTCGGAAGTTTCCACCCATCCATCTCCAAACGTTGCTTCACCGATCAGCTCGCCGACAATAAAGACTCCCATCGTGCACTAGTCACACTCGATGCTCTTCATAAAAAAACACTCGATACTCAATAGTGGACACGCATAGTGGCGGAGCCAAGGGCACTGCCAGGGGGGCCATGCCCCCCACATTGCACAACAATAAAAAGTTACAGTATGATTTATTTAATCTTTTATTTATATATTACGAGTGAGAATAGACAAAATTCTTGTCCTATAATGTACCTATTAATACCTTATAATAAAAAAATCATATTAAACACAATTAGGTGATATAAGTCACCATCACCGAAAGACTGAGTCGGTACTCAATACTTACAAAATCACCCTATACGTCTTTTGTCAAGAGGCATGTCACTTATCACCGTTAAAAATAACGCCATAGATTCTAGGATACATATAGAAAATTGTAACGAATTAACCTGGATAGTCACCCTAAAGAAACTTAACGAGTTGAGTTACACTTAGTTTTTACATGTCTTTTATCAAGAGGCATGCCACTTATCACCGTCAAAATGGATTGACGCCTGAAAATTTTTATATGTTTTAGTCAAGAGGCATGCCACTGTGGCGGACGCAGCTATGTGGCAAGCTGTGGCGGCCGCCCTACCTAAACTTTTTGTAAAAAAATGAAATATATGTACAGTATATTAGTATATACGTCACGTGTATATGTGTGTCACGTAGCAAATGCAAGCTAGCATGCAACAGCCCTTTGTCCCTTGCTTGCTTTCGTTCGTGGCGTGGAGTCCTGGACCGCTGGACGTCCGCCCTCCACTACTTGATGGGCCTTGTGGCCAGAAGCCCACAACCAGAGGGCGAGAAGCCAGATCCGCTGCCGAATCATCACATAGGTATCGTATATCGCCTCTTCGTCTGCTCTCCGTGACTCCGTCTCATCGGCGCGGCGGCTCTGCAAGACTGCATCTCTTCGGGGCCGCGGCGGCTTTATCTCTTCGCACACACGCTGACACGTTTGCCGGCTTGAAGAGGAATACCGGTGCCCGGCGGACCGAGTTACGCAATAAGATGGGTGATAGTTGGCTTAATGATCTTATGGTGTGCTATATTGAGCGAGGATTATTCAAGGAACTTGATCTTGCTGAAATTAAGAAAGAATTTCAAAAGAAAAATAGAAGAATGCCTTTGCCAAAGCCTGTACCCAAATAAAGCTTAATTATAGGTATGTATAAAGATTCTTCATTTTGTGAGGTATTTTAAGTATTAATGCTTTATTTTTGGATTTCTATTATATTTGATCGTCACAAAGTAATATATTTATATACACGTACAAATACATAATGTTCTATAGTGTGTATGTATAGTTGTTTAATTGCCCTTTACGTGGCATACACACCTAAAAATAATTTCGATTCCGTACGGGAAACAAAATGGTGCTCTAGTCTAGTGCATCCACTGCAAGAAGCACTTTTTTTAGCTAGGTACTGTACATCCGTACGGAAACAAAGTGTACTGTGCATCCGTACTGTGCATCCACTTCAACTCGAACTGTACTAGGCACGGTTGCTACAAACACACCCTAATCAACTCGAACTGTACTAGGCACGGTTGCTACTACAGCAGGTGATCGCCCTGGAGTAAGGTTGGGCCTATGCTGCTACACGGCCCATGCAAGTAGCATCTGGGTTGACTATCCATTTCCTTTTGTGTATGTAAATACGGTGCGATTTGGCGAACGAACCGAGTATTTTCCACTCCCAGCTCCTCTGCCGAGCCAGCGGCTTGAGCTTTTTGCACATCGTCGTCGTCGTCGTGTAGGCGCTCTACAAACTACCAGTATTCTGTTATATCCAAAACAGTCGACAAATAATTCTTTGGCAGTACAAATCTAACAAGAAAAAGGTAATATTGTGCTGATGCTTTCTCGGTCCAGTTAGACTACTTCATTCAGGTAGATGTAACATCAAGAGGTACACAGATCCTGTTCAGTGACTGCTACAGCAGCTCTCCTGATAAAGTTCAGGGAGCAGGGACCACCAAAGGTTTGCTGACTTATAAGCCTACCTCAAGCACAATGGACAAATATTCCCATGGAATGAATTAACCAACTGATAGGAACCACCATCTGAAAGTGCCACAAAACAGTATCTCTCTTAGATCTCTTTATCGCTTTTGCTTTCCCAAATGTAACAATCGCTATGCAGGTCCTTTTACATATACATCGCTTTTTCCGAATATGATATCAACTACAGTCACAATTCAACTCTAAAGAATTGTCAAAAGACCATAACAGGTGTCTCCGAAAATGACCATTTGATGGGTTCCCACGAGGGGATGACGATAGCTAAACTAACTACAACTAAGATGGGACGGGAACTTCTTCGGACCGTAGGCTTTTCTGGCTCCTGAGAGCGAGCCTGCTATAATCCTGAAAGCAGTAAATGTCAATTCATTAGATGCAAAACATGCATCATACTGAAATAAATTTCAACAACACAGTAATCTGATACTTTTATGTACAACCACAGGACCACGGTGAGTATTTACCTGCACTATAGACTGGGCGCAAAGCTTCCCGGATAAAACTGCACCTTCCATGGAAGCCAAGTATTTCTGCTTTGTGTAATCACCAGCCAGATAGAAACCTTCAATTGGTGACCTTTGGAGAGGTCGGCAAGGTTCACAGTTTGGGACAGTTTTGTAAACCGATCTGTCAAAGCAAACCAGAATATGAACATAATGAAACAACACATAAAACAATTAGAGCTTGAGCTACTTATGATTATCTATCAGGGTCTTCGGCAAATATCCTCACCTCGGTGTCTTCACAATATGATACTTAAGAATCTTTGCTTTACTCTGATCGGCAGCAATTTCATCAGGAAATAACTTGGCTAGCTCTTCCATAGTTGCATCGATGATTTCAGTGTCACTTTGACCAATCCATTCATCTGCAGGAGCAAAGACTAACTCCAGCATTGAACGGTTTGGATCATAGTATTCCTGTAAAGAATTAGAAAAACAGAAGGAAATAAACAGGTGAGTGCGCATCCATGTCATTTGCTACAAAACATATCGTGATACATACAGACATGTTCACCAATGATTAAATTCCTACAGTTTAATACATCTATGTGCGCAACAACAACAACAACAACAACAACATAGCCTTTAGTCCCAAGCTAGTTGGGGTAGGCAAACATCTATGTGCGCACATGATTAAAATTCATAATGTGCAAGATATGTATACGGTATTACCACTTAATAATGAATGCCTTCTAACTAAATCACATAATCCATAGGACCTTTCATTGTACTTAATAAAGTAAAATTCAGGTGGATATTGTATGGCACATGTCATGAAGGTCCCTGAGGCCCTATAAACAATTAAGATATAGTATGCTAGTGAGTGTGGAATGATGATAAGCTCCTCAAGTTAGTACCTTGCAGGTTACTGACATGTCTGCATAGACACTTAAAAGGGAACTCCTGAAAAGAAAACAAACAAGGCATACAGTATTTAGTACTGAAAATCCATTCAAACATGAACAACAGCGCAACCAGAATAGCACATATAATATCTTGGTAAACAATCATAATCAAGATTTACTGCACAAAAAATGCATGAATTACAGCTAGGAGAGATACCTGCTGAAAAGAAGATGGTCATATGTGTTTTTCAGTTTTCTGTCAAACCTGAGGTATTCAAAACAACAGAAGTTCTCAGCAAAGCTTCAGGAATGTCTTGAGGAACAAGCATAACCAGACAAGGGAATCAAGTCATTTCCAATTCAGAACCTATATTTCAATCAACTAACCATATATGAACATTGATAACAGGAACTCCCACCAACTTCTCCAGCTTCTTGAAGTAAGTAATTTCACTCCACTCTTGAGGTACAAGAAGCTTGAAGATATCAACTAAGCACAAAGACTAGTCAGTTAAATTGAATAGCTGCACAGGAAACAATGTTTATTCTTTCTTGGAAACAAATCACACCTGGTGCCGCACAAACATAAGCATCTCCAGTTATTTGAGTTCCATCGCTAAGTGCGAAGTGTTTAACAGTTCCATCAGGATTCAGCTCTATCTTCTTAATACGAGAATTCAAGCGGACCTCTCCACCCCTAGACCGAATGTGATCAACAATAGGCATGCATAGCCTTTCAGGTGGATTACCGTCCAAGAATGCCATTTTGGAACCATGCTTCTCCTGTGCATTTACACAAAGTAATCTTTTCAAAGACTCACATCTTAAAAAGTACATATTTGCATTTTCTCAAGTGAAAACAAGAATATAGACAAGAAATCTATTTCTCCAAACAGAACTGGCAAGTAATATATTACACAATTAAATAAAGCAACATGAGTTATACCTGAAGAAATCTGTTCAAAGCAATCAAAATGCACTGCATGGATAGCTCATCAGGATTTATGAAATTGAGTGCCTTGGACATTGCAATAAAAACCTCATCGTTCACCCGATCAGGAACACCCTGTGCTGATCAAATAATTGCATCAGGCACCACATGAGACCATAAAAAATAGAAGGATATATTACCATCTGTATTCCAAATGGCAAAAGTAAAACCAAATCTGAAGAACACTGTATGTGTATATCAGTTAGCACCCAAAAAAATCTTTGCATTTTTTCCATTTCGGCTACAATGCTGGACCTAAAGTGATAAAAATCGTTGGACTTCACTGGAACGGTTAATGCAACTATAAGCATTGCATTGTTCAGCCTAATTTTGCACAGAAAGGGGTTTACAACAAAATATAAGAACTTGAGCATATGAAGCATTTCCGTTTATGGATCTGACTATGCTCCTTCCAGAAGATATGACAAGAAAGGAAAATTACTGACAAACTACAAGCTCTCTAATATTGATGAGATGGCAAAATGTTTTCCACACAGAGACTAGTCTAATCAACACATTTAACCCGTACCTGCTTTTTCATCCATTCTGAAACGGTTAAGCCATCTTGAGCTTCAACATAAGGTTGGCCACCCACCATTGCTGGCAGAAGTCCAATTGCAAACTTCACCTTCTCTGGCCAGGTAAGCATTTCATTGTTTCTAAGTATGGCCCATATCCCTGTCAAAAGCACAATAGTGAATCATAGTATGGCATCATTTAGCAGATTTAAGCTCAAGAACTGTAATAATGTAGTGTTATTATTGTCACTAATAAACCCCCTAGTAATGTCCATATATTAGCAAAATGAGAGACCTGTTGCACTAACTACAAATTGTTTATAATCTTACCATTTATAGGTGCTGGCAAAGTTTCTGGGAAATCAAACCGGCTGAATTCTCCTGGCTTGTTTGGCATGGCAAATATCATGGAGTGTTCTTTCCACTGCAAACGATCCTCAATTCCAAGCTCACCAAACAGATTCTGTATGTTGGGATAAGCTCCAACTTAAACCAAAAATCCAAAATACATGGTTACATACACGTACACAATAAGTGCCATACTCATATATGCTAGGAAAAGAATAGTAGCAATCCAGTGCTCAACTGCTCATGTGGACAGAAGAACTTATATTCGACTAAGGCATTATGGATACAATGGCCTATGGGTCAACATGGTTTATATGACATTGAAACATGTGCTGCTGTATGTTTTAGTAGTCTGCAGGATTTTCAGGCTATTTTGCCACTACTAGTATCTTAACAAAAGTCCCTTTCTCAATAATGAATTTGCACAGATATTTACAAATTGTCATTGAAAGAAACTCCTATGACAATAGAAAAAATATAAAGCATGATACAAGAAAAGAGTGCTTTAGAAGTTTGTGCGATGGTGTGCCTCAACAGTTTGTTAATATTTTTTTTAACAAGTAACAGTTTGTTAATATGTGTACAAACCATCATATTAACTGCATTTTTTCGAATAGAAATAATCAAGAAAATCAAATATCATGAAGAGAACCTTGAGGACCAGAACTGTAACTTACAAAAGATATGAAGCCCAGTCTCGTACCAATCCCCATCTTCATCCTTCCAAGCAGCTATCTATCAATACATACAAAAAGAATCATAAAGGAACAAATAATGAAAACAGTGAATGAGAGTGATTCAGAGAGTGGCAAACAGTCATGCAAGTATCTATCAGACCTTTCCGCCCAAAACATCTCTTGCCTCAAGCAATATGGGTTTATGACCAGCATCTGCCAGATACTTGGCCGTTGATAGACCAGCCAATCCTGAAAAAGTAACACAACAAATTAATAAAGCTAACAGCCAATTAGAGTTTCCCTCAAAATTCCCCAACTTACAAAGGAAAATAGCATGTGTGAAAACATTAATCAAGAATTCTGTCAGACCTGCACCAGCAATCACAACCTGCAACGGTTTACTGGGGCGTTCGCTGTTTCTAAAAAACGTAGAGAGCTGCCCAGCTTCCAAATAGTTTATTGTGCTTTCTAGCGGAGGTCTTGGAAAATCCTTGCAGACAACCTGCAGAAAAGGCAATCAATTATGATTCCACAAGAAACAGTGAAAGCATGGAAAAAGTGAAAAAAATACCCCCCAAAAAAAATGAACCTGAAAGGCAGCATGTCTACGGTGTGATCTCCTTCCTTTATTCCTTAAGACAAGATTTTTCACGGCAAAGCTCGAATGGTGAGTACTTGCGAAACATCTCCGAGGAAGTTGTCCCGCAAAAGGTCTTGCTTGGCTAGCTCCAGTAATGTTGATAGATGACAGGCAGCCAGTGTCCATGTTGAAGCAACTGTTGATGAAGTGTGGTCAGCTCCGCTTCAACCAATAGGCACAGGCAGACTACTGCAAATTCAAGAGGAGCCATTAGACCCACAGGCCACATACAGTTTATGAAGTCCTTCAGAGTATCATGAGTAAACGGTCTCAAACTGACACATGTTGCTAAATACTAATGAAGTCACTCTATGCTGAGAACAGAACAATTGATGGATTAATTAACGAGGCAGAAAAAAAATAGCATGACCTGGACCAAGTTCTAGTTAAAACCTCAGATTAAACAAGCAGCATCGCCCCTCTAGGTTCTACACTGTACAATTAACACTATCTCGTCCAGTCCCTACGCCACCACAGTTTCCATCAGACCACTAGCGCCCAACAATCGCAGCCTGCTCCATGCCAGTCAGTCCTAGACCGATTACAAATTCCCGATGCCCTAATAAGAGCGCTAAGAAATCCCCCATTTCCGCAGCCTGTTACTAAATGAATTAGAAGTGTCAGTGCGTCACCCGCCCCATCATCCCCCATACGGAACCGGATCGCGCGCTGGCCGCGTGATTAAACAGAACCAGCAAGGGACTCGAAGAGAGTGAGAGATGCGGAGGGGGGACTACTCACCGGAGGAGAGGAGGAATGGGCGGCAGACGGGACGGACTTGGCGAGGCGGGGGCAGTGTCGTGGAGGCGGGGGAGCCCAGTTGCGAGGAATTGGGGTGTACGTGGGCGATGATAAGGGGAAGAGGCGGCGACCTCCACCTCCGCATTTTTTTGGTTGGGATGGTGGAAAGGGACAAGCGCACGACGAGAGCGGGGTGAGAGGATGTGGTGGTGGAGGATGCCATCCTTTTGGCGCCTGGTGCGCTCTACGTTTCCGTGGTATATACCGTTACGGCGCTACCGCCCGATAACTAATAAGTATATATAAAAAAGAAGCCTAGTGGGCCGGCCTATAATTTATGGGCCTGGACAGCACCACAAAAGTAGCTGGATCGGCAGCAGCTGCTCTAGGCTTTTAAAAAAATCGAATTGAAAAAAGAAAATCGTCGTACGGAACTGGAAAAATCATAAAATAAAAAAATATCAACTATTTTGGCCCAAATCGAAGAGCCCGGTTAAGGAACTGGAGGAAATGCTCTCGCGCGCCGCCGCCATCCGTCGCGGCGCTGCGGCGGCGTTCTCCACAGTCTCGGAGAAGCCGGAGACGGGTCTATACGGCTTTTTCCATTGCTAAACTAATCTTTTGAGTAGGCGGCCCAAATACGTGCTGGAGGCAGCGCGCCGCCGCCATCCGTCGGCGCGCTGCGGCGGCGTTCCGCCGTCTTTGTGGACGACGCCATCCAGCGGTAAGGGAGGAAGCCTGAAGGCCTACACCACTCTCCTAGTCCCAGTGCTATCGCGCGGCCCCCGGTATCAAATTATTGGCTGCTAAACCTCAGTGAAAGTTTGCTCCAACTCGCAGGTCGGACGAGCTCGTGGCACGCGTCGCGCGGCTGCCGTCGTCCCCCGAGATAGTGCGGACCATGTACGAGATTTCCAATACAGTAATCTACATTCCTCTGCTAGTGGCTTTTGAATCAATCTGTTTGAGTTGATGCAGCATAGGCGCGTTGCTGATGTGCCTTGATGTTGTTGTCAGGTTTGTTCTGTCATTGATTCGGCCGAGCTGTGCAGGAATACACACCCTTGTAGGTGAGTTTGTACTTCTCATGCAATTTGGGTGCTGCGTGGCAATGGCAATGTGTCTTCTCGTTTGAATTGAAGATATACTTGTGTGCTAGGGAGTTTGTGGAGGAGGCAGATAAGGCGTCGATGAGGATTTATGAGCATCTTCAGGTGAGCTTGACATTGAACATTGCTTGATGTGGACTTGGACTACCTATCTGTAACTGTAATAATGACTTAAATAGTCAGCATCTCTGCATAGTGTAGTGATAATAAAGTATTATGAAAGGTTGTCAAACACTTTTGTGAAACCTTGCCATCCTTTAGCTAATTGCAAAAAGTCTGAAATTAAATCACCTGATCAATTTATAGTAACTTTCAATTTCATTAACTCACTGCAGTACCTGAATACAGACACTACTTTGTACAATGCTATACTGAAAACTGAGGGTGAAAGTGTCCTGCTCACAGAGGAAGCTCGAAGAGCTGCAACTACCTTGCGTGTCGACTTTGAAAAAGGAGGGATTCATCTTCCTGAAGGTTGCCCAACTGAACTTTGACAGATAAACTTTCAGATTAATCTATTTCTTTTTCTCTACTTATAACATTTGACTGTTAAAAGTAAATCATAGTTCTCCTTTTTGGCAGATAAACTTGAGAATGCAGGGCAGCTCCACTGGTTGAGTCGAATCATGGAATAAATTGAAACTTTCCTTTATCGGAGAAAGAGAATCTCACGTCAAACAAAAAATTCGAATCATTTCTTTTTATAGTCCGATCTTTGCTGCTGAACTTCTCCAGTGGTGTTTTTAGGCATGTTTCCCCTCCACCCAACTCATCCTTGCCTTTTTTACATCTACAGACTGCCGTTTCTCTTTTTTCTTCTATCTCCTTTTCTACCGACGAGTCTGGCATCATGGCCGCCCAAAAATTGTTTTTTCACTCGTCAGGAATCGACTCGGGGCTTGGATCGGTTCATCGTTTTCTCCTCGACGAGTCGCCTTCTCCAGCGGTTGGGTCGACTCGCGCGGTGCCACCTAAGACGGTGAGTCGGTTTTGAAATTGACCACTGGAGAAGCCCGCTGAACCTTGAAATTGCCCAGCTCGGTAGAAAGGAGGTACATTAATTGGACACTGTCCTTTTTATTTCTATAAAAAATGGCTATTATCTCTGTCAAAAAAAAATAATTAATTGGGGACAATTTCTTTTTTTATAGTCGTTACCATCTTTGCTGCTGAACTGCTTTGTAATCTGTTTTTTAGTTGCATGTCTCCAAGCTATCTATTGGCAAAGACAAATATATGTACATCATCCCTAACGATCGACATGGCTTTTTTGGAAAACATATATAACTTGTATAAAACTCAGATAGTATAATTAAATCCTATACATCATGAATTTTTTATTATACCGTCATCCAAAAGTCAATAACCCTTTTACTAGCAGCGTTGTCATAAAACAAACAAACAAAAGAAGCCGATCCTAACAACGACTTTGCTGTCAAGACAAAAAGAAGCCGACCCGAGATCAGTCGGTGCCTCGCCGCCCGTTGGTTGACGCCGGCGCCGACCCCCTCAAGCTCCATCCGTGGTGACCTTCAACGGCCGGGCTCCCCCTCCATCCCCAACTCCGAAAGAATGCCGAGGCGTGGTAGAAAGAGGTAATTTCTTGTGTTGTGTTGTTTTTAATTTGTATGCAAGCAATAGACAAGAGTAGCTAAATTTGTGGACAAGCACACATGACAACCATGACACGTACATGTTGTTGGGATTGATTTTGTTTATTTTTTAGATGGTTTATGCAATTGTACGATGGATTAGCATTAGAATAATTGTTAGACCTAGTTTTCATCTTTTATTCATCAAATATGATACCGTAATGATAATATTGTTAGCGGTAATTTTTGATTGACACTTTGCATCAAATTTTCAAGGTAGTTATGCTCGCTTGCCGGTGATCCCTATATGCATAAGCCTCTCCCACCGGGTGTTCCAAGGCCCAATTGCTGGTGTGGTGATCCTTGCAAAGTAGAATGGGATGACGAGGATGAGGAAATCTACATGCGAAGTATTGAATGTGTGCCAATTACAAATGGACGCCCTGCCCGATACAACGCCGCTAGCCTAATGGTGTGTATATTCATTTAGGTTTTTTTATTGCTTTGATTATATATTTGCTTTGTGACAATTCTTTGTTTTATGCACCACACACCACCACTGTGATTTTGAGCAGGTGGATCGACCTTGAGGTCGGTGGGGGAGAACAAGAAATTCTTGGAAGGCCTCAAGGAGTTTAGGGCTGGGTTTCAACGGAGGCATGAGTTGTTGAAGAAGCAAGCGGGCCGATGAGAAGGCGCTTGGGAGGAAGAGGAAAGGAGGAGAGCGGATGCTGAGAGGGAGGAGAGGGGAGAGGAAGATAGAGCATGCGCGCCGTGCCAAGGCCGAAAGTGGGAGGCGGCCCAAAATGTGGATGATGATTGCGACACTTCAAGATTGACGAGCTCATAGCCCCTCGGGCCGAGGCCGGGCTTGCGTGCCCTGCGCCACCCCCGCCCCTGCGCCACCCCCCCGTCTTTTGCAAATGTGGTGTCCAGCGCAATGGCCTTGTTCCTTCAGAGTGGGGAATAGGCTATTTTGTGGGCATATGGTGGATTATGATGAGGTTGGATTTTTTTTTTTGAGGCAACCACATGAGACATTATTTTCCCTAACTAAAATCCAATTGTTTGTTTTGACTCTAGGAAATGCTTTTGGGAGTCCTTTGAAGGAAAAGATGAGGTCAAGAAAGCAATCGTTTCAAACTTGGGCGGAAATGGGTGTTGGGGCCAAGCTTGTGAACGAGTATCTCTACATTCGTCAACGGGATCAGCGTAAGCTTGCCAAGAAGTTGGGTGTTTCCCGCCCACGTATGAGCAAAAGATATGAAATGCCATGAAAGTTTCAAGAAGCGCCTGGAAGAAAGGTGTGCAATTTGCGAAGCAGAGTGAGGGGCGGACGAAAGAGGAAGGCGGATCCTCTTGTGAGCGATGTAATGAAGCGAGGGATCGTGCGCGACCTCACACGGTCGCCGTCGAGGCCAACGTGCTCCTCGATGACAATGACAATGACTTCTCGGATGAGGCTTCAAAGTTAGCAGATGCCGCTCAACAAGCCCACATGACACGTAATCCGAATGATGGTGTAGTAGTTGGTCCTCGTCACGAATGAGGTGCCGGTGGAGGATTGTGATTCGACGATGATTTGCTTCCGTGCTATGCTTCGATTGATGAAGTGAATTCCAATATGTATGGAATAATGTTGTATTCTATTTGTATTGAACCATGTAGCGAACTATGTTGTCTTCTTGTTGTATTGAACCATGTATCGAACAATGTTCTGTAACATTTGTACCATGTTTGATGGCATTGAACTTATGTGTTATTTCGTTTGTCTACGCCCTCGATATTGGGCCTTTTAATTGTGTCTTCAAATTAAAAGACCGGGCACATAGTTGACGCGCCACAACACATGAATTGGCATTTGGACGAAAACAAGGGTTTTGAGGTACACATCAAATGGAATGGCATGTGAGAACATAAACCAAACAAGGGTTTATTGGTTCTCACACTAAACCTAACATGCCTTAGGTAATTAAAGCAACACTTAAGCCACGAAATGGCATGTGGGAACTCGTATTCAAGCTAGGGTACAGTTCCAAACTAACCCTAACATGCCTTAGGTAATTTTAAAACGACAACAATAATGCTTAGGTGGCCACAAATAGAATCAGAACTAGTAATGTGGCCACATAGCGTCTCGGTAGCACCTTCTCCACGCAGTAAGCATCTTGTGACGGTGGCGGCGGAGGCGATGGTGGTGGCGGTGGCCCATTGTTCTTGTGACAAGGGCAAGAGCAAAGATGAGTCGGTGCATGGTTGATCCCGTGAGTTCTCACCGCTATAGTCTTCCTCCTCTTCGTGCTTTCGTCCCTGCTCGATGCCCGCCTCCGCTTTCGGATCGAAGATTCTTTCTTGCAACCACCGATGTACTCTGATGTGGTTGCTCGAGGATCGATCCACCTAGTGAACCCGCATGTTCGGTGCCCGTGAACTCGCAAATAGAAAAATATTTGTTAGAGGTTGTTTAAGTGAGATACAAAAATGAAACGATAATAAGTAATAGCACTTACGTAAGCGTATGGGCATTTCCAGAAACGACGTCCTCCTTCTTGGCCATCCGTCATCATCTGCACCACACACTCCTCACCATGCCTACATTTTGGCCAGTCTTCCTTCTGCCTGTCGTAGTTCTTGAGAGGTTTTTCTCTAGTGAAATCTCGCCTACCTTGGTCACGCCAACGATCTGGGTCGGGTTCATTAAACTCTTCTGGACCTACACCACCCCCCCACAAGTCTGGATCTACTGCCCATGGGTTTGCATTACCTTTCTTAACCCCCTTCCCTCTCCCACCCGAAGAGCCTCCAGACATTGCTAGTGGTTTGCTTCTTCGTTTCCCTTGAATGAGAATGGGTGTATTTATAGAGGGATCCAGATTTCGTGGGCCGATGAATAGTCGTTGGTTGGTATCCGTGAGATGGCGGGAACCCATGCAAAAGTATCCCTGTAAAGCATAGACGATGGAATTGATGGCTCACTGCAAAAGTTGCCTAGATTCGTTTTCTGAAAAGGCTAGGTACTGATGACTGAAAAGCTGATGGAACTAGTCACTGACGACTGAAAAGCTGATGTAACTAGTCACTTATCACTGAAAAGCCTACTCACTGATCACCGAAGCTCAAAAAAACGACCAAAATTATTCACAACCCGCTCGTAAGACTTGGCCACTCTACTACATATTAAAGAAAAAAATCAATAAATAAATGAATAGAATCTATAACACATTTGCAATAATATGATGACATATGCACTAACAATCAAGCTTTATATAGTATGGATTTCATATAAGTAGTTAGAAATATGCACTAACAATCAAGCCAATCGTCCCCTCTCTTTCCGTTGTCCGGGCGGTTGTTGCCGCGCCCACTCCGCTAGGGCGCAAAAGCGTCGGTTAAAAAAGCCAATCGTCCCCTCTCTTTCCGTTGTCCAAGGCGGTGTTGTTGCCGCCAGACCCAGCTAGGGCGCGACGCCAGCCAACCGTAAAAAAGCCAATCGTCCCCTCTCTTTCCGTTGTCCGACGGTTTTACATATTTCTAACTAAATTTATGCAGTTATGTACATTTCAGAGAAGAGAAACAATGGAGTAACATATTAGAAACCCATACATTTGTTCCAGTTCCTAAAATAGTAGAAATTCATACATTTGTTGTCCTTAAAATTTGACGACACGGACATTAAGAGACATTAAGTACCATAATTAATATAGCAAATAGAGAATCGACAATGTAGTACCTTGGGGACGAGATGAACAACGTCCAACAGTAGGGAATGGGGCGAATCAAGGTGGAAGACGACCGGGCCGGGAATGGGGGCGGCTCGGCCCACCATCTTGGGCGCCTTCTTGGGAATGGAGATGCCGGCGGCGGCCCGGCGCCGCTGAAGGCGGCGGGGCTTCCTCACGCCGGCCGGCGCTCCTCGGCGGAGGCGGGTCGACGGCTACTGAGGCCTCGGAGAAGGCGGGAGGGGGTCCCGCGCGGCGGCGGCTGGGCGGCTCGACGGCGGGGCGTCCTCGACGGCCGGTGCCGTCGGCAAGCGGCGATTCGCGGTGGGAGAGTTGTGAGGAGATCGAATCATGTGAGAGACTACCAACGCCCGAAAACCGCACTGCGCCGCAGATCGCGGAGCGGCTTGCCGCTGGGCCAGATCGAACTGCGCCAGATCCTTATTCGGCAAGCGCCCCTAATCGGCAAGTCCGCATGCAAGAACGTAGCGGTGCCTCGCTACGCTCAACTAGGCGCGGCAAAGAAAATCCCGCTACAATGAATCACGGTGCGCCCAAAAGGGTTATTTACTTAAAAATCTTTGAGAACCGGGTTAAAAATAGTTTTTCTTTAAGAAAAGGGTTAAAAATACAAAATAATTCTACATCATACGATACCGTCATCCAAAAGTCAACCTTTTACTAGCAGCGTTGTCATAAAACAAACAAACAAAAATTTCTTCACCTACGAACCCGATCCTAACAACGACTTTGCTGTCAGCCAAAAAGAAGCCGACCGAGATCAGTTGGTGTTGGGACAGCCGTCGTCATCGTCGTCCAGTGCGCACGGAAGCAGGTTGAGGTCGAACGGGCGTGGCGCGCCATTGCCGCTGGACGCACGTGTTTGGCTCTGCACACTTGGTTCAACAACCGAGATCAGCATCGGCTTCTCCTCCTCTTGGGCCACCGCCGGCCCACGCTTCGCCGGCGAGCTGCACCCCTCGTCGTCGTCGCCGGTGCCCTTCCGCTTCTCCTTTGGCCGCGCCGCGTCGTCCGCGCTCGACCCGCCGGCGCCGTAGTCCAACGGGCTATTTGGGCTCGGCGTCTTCATGGGCTCCTCCTTATTCGCAGGCGCGGCGTTGGTCGATGGGCCGGCGGTCCCGGACCCGGCCACTGTGGCGTAGCAGAGCGCCGCCACCACCGGCCGCCGCAGCGCCGCCGCTGCTGGCATCTCGGCGCACCTTTCCTGCTCGCTGGACCGCGGCGCACCGGATCCCTTGCCAGCGGTAGCGGCGGCATGGCCCTGCTCCGGCGGCTCCTTGGACGACGTCTCGCCACGCGACCCCGATCTCCTACCCTTTGGCCACTGGTCTGGCACCCCCGCCGCCACAGTCCCGGCCAAAGCCAAAGAGGAGGCCTCACCCGACTGCGGCATCGAGATCACCCGCTCCGGGCGCCTCCGTGGCGGTACTACTACCCTCGCCGAAGAGGAGGCCTCACCTGACGGCGGCGGCATCATCACCTTCGCCTTCGCCGCCGCCACAGTCCCGGGCGGCCAAAAGGAGGAGGCCTCACCCGGCGGCTGCATCGGCATCGGGGCCCACTCCGGCCACCTCCGGAGCTTCCTGTCCCGGAGGTTGACGAGAATCAGCGCAGCACGAACTTGGTCTGCATCCTCTTCCTCTTTCTCCATCGCCGCCTGTAGAACCGACACCGGCTAGCGGCGGTCGCACCAGCAGCAACAACCGCACACCTCCTCCTGCCCTACGCCGCCGCCGCCTCGGTGCTCTCTCGTCTCTAGATATGGATATGCGTGCTCCTTACTTTTTTATATCCTCCCCTCTCATGTGCATGTTCGTTTCCAATTCCGATCAGTTCTCCCCGTATCCAATTGGTTTCCGATCAGTTCTCCCCTGTGCCCCTGCCCCCGCGTTGGTCGGTGGAAAAAAAAATCCAGTCGATCAGCCAACTAGCAGAGGGGCTGACGCTCGGACGCGCTGGAGGAAGAGACGCCGCCGGGCCGGGACTCCCGTTCGTGCAATTCACTTTAGTCTTTTATTTTTATTATTCTCAAAAAAAAAATATTATATAGTATATATTTTTTTTCTAGAACGTGCCGACGACGTGCATTGCATTATTATTATATACTAAATCCGTTCTAGATTATAGTTTAAAATCTCAATTATTTTGTTGTGGCACACTTAACAAAAGGTCCTTAAAAATGACTTAAATTTGATTATTTTTGCATATTTTTTTTTGAAATATGACGAGTGGTTAAACTTGAGGTTGAAAAAAGTCAAACGAATTATAATTTGAAACAGAGGGAGTAGTATATATAGTTTTCTTAAAGATTATAGGCTTGCCTGACCTCACCATCCTCGGCTCACGCACCGCGCCGCGTTGGGAGTGGATCGACGCACACGCTTTCGGATGCTCCTTTATACTCTGCTCTACTGGCAAAGCCGGAGCGCAATGTGGACAGAATGTTTGCGGCTTTGGTATCCGTGGTCGTTGGATGGAGCACGCGCTCTATTCTGGACCGACGCATGGCTACCAGACGGGGATATCTACAAGACTGCGCCAAACTTGTTCCGAGCTATCGGGGCAAGATGAAGAAAGCGCACCGTGCGGGACGCGTTGCGGGATGACCGGTGGATTCAGGACATCTCCTCAGCATACGATATGACCGCCTTGGTCGAAAGTACGCTCACTCGGGATAAGGTGCGGGGGTGGTGCTGCAGGCCCGGTGGACAATCGGTTCGTGTGTGATGAGCATCCTAATTCTTGGGCCCACACGCACTGTCTTTGTCCCAAAGACCTCACGACACCGTGCGGATGCACCCAATAATTTAAGAAGCCTCGGGTGTCATTGGAAACCCCGATTACACCACTCTCATACCGGATCATCAAAGGAGTAGCTACAACATTACAACATTTGTTACAAAAATATAGATCGAGTGCGAAAGAATAATAACATTAATTTTACAAAATGTGAGTAAGTTACATTTGAGTAAACTTAACTTAATTAAATTGCGGAAGCCGAGTAGACTAGAAGACAACCCGGATCATGTCGTGCCCACCGACATAACCTTGGTTAACGGCAAAGACGAGTCGGCACTCGCAACAAGGGTCAATCGAACCCCGAGTGCGGAGTACTCAACAAGACTTAACCAAAAAGAAACAGAGAAGACTTAGGAATGCAGGCTTAGGGAATCAAGAAAAGGTTTTAGCAAGAACCAAGGACTCATTTTGCGTAAAAGCTTACTAAAAGTGAATCCTTACTTTCAAGATTTTAATTTCAAAATGGTAACTCATATACTCTAGGTGATTCTATACTATAGCAAACATTTCTTTCATAAGCCAACTTTCTTTTCCTCAAAACCATATTCCATCAATTACTACGAAGACGGTCACGAGGATCAAGTCTCCTTTTCTCGTGGAGCAAACGCCGATTCGAACCGCTTAAAACCCAAATGGGGATACCTCACCACACGACATATGTAGAACTTAAACTTGCATATGTCAACCCTCACTGGACCGTCAAAAACGGGACCGCGTCCTATGCCACCCGAGAGTATCGTACACCTCCAATCCGGGACTTTAACCCACGAGGGTAACATGTACTCCCGCCATCTCTCCACCCCCGGTCTTGTTGTACGGTTATGCGTTCCCGATTTTAGCTCACAAGGTTTGGGTCAAACATCGAGATATAAATCATCAATAACTTTTAAGGTTGAGTTTATAAATGTAAAAAAATTATATGAGTAGGTCTTAAAAAATACTTTGATAAAAGTATAACAAATTTCCATAAATATTTTTATAATAATAAGATGTCAAAGGTGTTTTTGGAATCCAAACGACTTCTAATACCATCCCTCGGGGGAGTATATGTCCTTAACAAATTCTTGATCCAACCAATCCACGACGGGACAATATCGACCAACACGGGACAAGCCAGGGTATCCCACCGGCTTTCAACCTACATCCCGTCGATCTCAAATTCATTTCTACTTCTCTTTCTTTTTCGAAAATATACCATATTCTCATGTAAAGCATTTTGAAGAAACAGCTTAACTAATTAATCGGGGCTAAGCATCACTAAGCATTTTTAAAATAAACAAAGTTAACAAGGATGGTATTGCAATAATCAAGGATGATAATGCATCAATTAGGTTATCACTCAACTCCTAGTACTTAATGCAACATATCATAAACATAAGTGTAAAAGCTTTGTAAAATACAAGGAAAGGTTTAAATGTATCCGGGCTTGCCTGTTTTGTAGGAAAAAGTTAGATTTCAAACCGACCACTCACGCCACACTTGACACCAACATCTCTCGTGAATGCACCTTCTCCAAAGCTTGGTCATCGAAAACCACATCACTCTCGTTCACTACACGTAAATGATAATGCATGCTTTAGCATGATGAAGTATAAATATGATGCTTGATGGATGCATGAAATGATACAAACACTTGAGTACAACTTTCCTTCACGATAAAGTTGCAACTCAACAAAACCAACTTGTTGAACTACTCTACAAGATATCATCACCATTATCTAAGGAGTTCTCAAGGACCATTTGATTGTGATATGATCCAAGATTCACAAAACAATCCCAAGATCACACAAAACCTAAGTCATTAAGCACTAATCACTACCCTTATTCTATTAAATAAATAAAACATAAAATAGAAAATAACTTAAACATTTCAAAATGGCCCCAAACTTTTTATACAAGTAGGTCACATCATAAAACAACACCAAATAAATTTTCATGATTTTTGAATAAATATTTTATTTTTTTAAAAATCATGGAAGATGCATTTTTTAATTAAAATTTGTAATTTTAAAACATGCAAGAACTACTCAAAATCTAAGTTTCAAAATTTTGATGGGTAGACATACTCATAAGAAGACTCTACAAAAATTTTCAGAATTTTTGAAGCTATTTTCAAATTTCTATGAATTTAACAAAACCGAACACTATTCATACATAAAGAAAAAGACAAAACAATTTTTAAACGAAAACGACCATTGGGCGAAACCGGCCCGACTCGGCCCAAAGCATCAGCAGGCCGGCCCAACTCCTGCGCCCGTATTTGGCAGGGCGGACTCGGCGCCCGATGCCGTCCGCGGCCGATCATGGGTCGACGCCGGCGGCCGACCGGCGTTTCCTCACCATGCGGTGAGGAATCCGGCGGACGCGACTTGACCCAAACCACTCCCCTCGACCTCGCGCGACTCGCCGACACCCAAAACGCGACACCTAGGGCACGGCGGCACCCTCGCCGGGCCGGGCGATGGCGACGTGGCGGCACGGCGGACGGCGCCGACGGCTCACCGGAGCCCTTCCCCGGAAGTCGAGCACGGCAAAACCTCCGGCACACCTAGGCGACCATTTCTCCTCACTTAATCGAACCAAAACGACCTTGAGCACGACGCGACCTCACACGCGGCGGAGCGGCAACGCCGAGCTCGTCGGCGGCCGACGTTCCGCTTGTTCGGTGCGGAAAAGAAAAACTAACGGCGACGAGCGCATGCGTGAGCTCACCGCGACCTTGATGCTCGTCTTTGGTTTGAACGGAAACGGAGCGAGCTAGATGGACGGCGGCGACAAATGACAACGGCGGCAGACCGGCGGCAAGGTCGGCGTTCCGGCTGATCTGCGGGGGCAAAAACAAAACGGTCGAGCCGACCATGACTACATCGTCGGGCGACTCCAAAGCACTAGATGGTTGGCTAAGAAGTTCACTGAAAGCGAGTTGACCACGCGCGGTGGTGGCGCGGCGGCGTCCGGCGGACTTGAAGAAGACGGCCCGGCGGCGCGGGTGATTTCGACTACGAGGTGGAACGCGAGCTAGCTCGGCGTAAACGCAAGGACGAAGCGGAGCTATTGGCACGGTCAAAATTGGCAGAGGAAGCTCGTCGACGACGGCGTTTCGTGGCGGATGGCGGTGGTTGCCTAGGCGGCGGTGGAAGAAGAAAAGAAGAAAAGACGGGGCCGGGCTTCGAGATTTATAGGGCAAAGAGGGAGCTCGACAGTGGATGGCGACGTCGCGAAGCTCACCAGCCGGGTGCGGGCGACGCTAAAGACGGCCGGCGGCGAGGCGGCCACGGCGACGCCGCAACAGCGGCGGCGGCATGGGCACCATGTGCGGCAATCAGAGCTCCCAAACCCTAACTTTCGAATTTTGCAAATTACTTCCAAAATTTGAACTGAACTCGAAAAACTTCAAAAGCAACTTTGCTTAAAATTTCAAGATCTACAATTTTCACAATTGGAAGATTTTCAAATTCTGCCTCCAAATATGACTTTTTGAAATAGGGTCAAAATGGAAGAATTTTGAATTCAAAATTACTTTTAAAATTACTTAAAAACTTGAAAAACTTTGTACATATCTTTTGTTTATCAAGAAAAGATCTACAAAGTAGCTTTTGGAAATTTTGTCAAATTTTGCATAGATTTTGAAATAAAACAAAAAGGGGTAAAGAAGAGTTAGGGTTTAGGGTTTCCGACAAAAAAGGGTAACTCTCGATTCCTATTCTTTTCGCATCCCTTTTCATCCAACAACTCAACCAACTATAACTAAACTTATTTTTGTCCAATCCATTGCTTAACGGTAACTAACACCTGGGTGTTACAGTTCATGTGGAGATAGACGGCCTCGGTCGAGACACAACGGCGTCCCGCATATACAAGGCAAATTCTTCAAAGGTCAAAGGAACTCGGGCGTGTCAAGGCGCCTCAAAGGTCAAAATTTTCTTCGGCTAGGATTACACAGCCGGCTATGGATCGGCCGAGCGGCGTAAGCGCCATGGATTGCAGCAGATCCACTACTGCGCTTTGTGCTCACAATTGCCGAAGGCCGCCGACCACCGCTCCCGAGCCGCGTCTTCACCAGAGAGGTGTGGCACCAAGTACTTCGACCGCGGGGTTGGATCAGCTTTGCCCTGCGCCCGGGCGACAACTTGGTCTCCCCGTGGTCTGGCGCCCGCGACGTGTACCCAAGCCATTTCGGAAGGGCTTCGATACCATGGTTCTCTTGGTGACTTGGGAAGTGTGGAAAGAGTGGAACCGAAGAACCTTCGACAACGTCCTCAGAACACCGCCCCAGCTATTCCAGGTCATCAAGGATGAGGCGCTGGCCTGGATGGACGCAAGCTCAAGGATCTGGGGGCCATCTCGCGCGGCGGTACATCTCGTCTAGGAGTACATGTAGTTTACTACTCGTCGCATTATTAGTTTACTCGTCGCACATTAGTTTACTTTTACAGTACAGCACATTCGCAGCGCTGTTTAAGCCGTTTAAGCCGGCGATCATTGTCAGTGTGTTTTTGTGCGTTGCGGCCAATTTGGTTGGCTAAGACGCACAACGTGTAATAACTCTACTTTCCCTTAATGCAATACGTGCAATGTGCACGCTTTCGAAAAAAAAATCAATCAATATCTGCACTGCACAGTTTGATGCCCACATGCTATTTTCTTCAGACCAGACTTGAATCAATCAAATAATCATATGACAGCAGCTAGGTAATTAGCACACGACGAGGTTATTAACATGGATTAGACTGACGCAGCAGGAGGAGTCCATCCATCATGTTCGTGGTCCATCAAGACGGCGGCGGCACCGGCACATCGCGGTTGTGCGCGCCGAAGATCCTGTTGAGAAACATGGCCAGCCGCACCCCGCCCTGCGCGATCCGCCGCGACACGATCGGCAGCCTCGAGTCGAAGTAGTCGTCTGCAGGCACGTGATTCCAGTCCATTAGCAGCTAGCTCTGGGCTGTTTGATTCAGAGAGATACACGTACGGTGGTCGTTTGTACGCCCAAATCGACTTACCGGACAGTGTTTCCCCTTCATGGACGCCGCTGTACGCCCACTTGCACGCCAGGCCTATGCTCTCGCTCGCGTACCTGTTGCATTGCGTCATCAGAAAGAAAGTTGGTGATGGCTGTTTCACAATCCAAAAAATGTTAAGTAACTCATTGATAGTATTTCAGAAGACATGGATTGTTGCTAACTTGGTTGGGCAAGACGAGAGGTCTTGGCAGTCTGTCCAAGCCGACACATCGTCAGACCAGGTACCCTGCGATGCCAAGAGCACGTTATTTGTCGACAAATGTTACAAAGTCAGGACATATTTATTTGCTGCTTGGACGACAAAGATTAGATAGATAGTCCCGGCCGGATCGACTAGCACATTTCTCTTCACTTGCCTTGGTGATGTTGTGCTCGAGTTGCTTGCGGAAGGCGTCCATGTCCTTGCCGTAGAAATCGGCGAGAGCTGTCTGTATGATCTCCCTATCCCACACCTGAAAATAAAACGACTCATCAGATCACACAACATTAATTAATCCAACAGTGCGGGATAATCACACTGCTGATGGAATCGTGTGCAATGCAAGCAAGGGTCGTGGAGGAGAGCCGGCGGAGAGGTCGTTAATTAATTAATTAATTACGTGATGGAGGTTGGATTTGTGCCGGAACCACCGCAGCTCTATGGAATTGCCGCCTTGGTCGCTCGTGAATCCAACATGCATCGGCTGCAAGCAAACAACACACGTACAGGAAATGAAAAATCATCCATGGCATTCACTTGTATATGATGAGGCATGACATGAATTGTGTGGCAACAAGGAGATTAGTGTCAAGTGGGCAGAGCAGGTTAGCTTAGGTTAGTTACCTGATGAACATCTCCCATGAAGTGCGACAGGAACAAAAGGGCTTCAGTCAGGTTGTCTGCATTCGTTGCGTTGCAACAAGACAGACAGTAGTGCATGGTTACAAAACACACAGAGCCATAGAACATTGATTTGGTGGACACCACCTGCTAGCACACCATATATTTCTTAGCTTACATACATCTCCGGTCGGCGCTGCCGTGCTTGTAGTGCAGCAGCTGGGACGTGAAGTTGGCGATGGCGCCGGCGACGCACATGTCCTTGGCGCCGTCGGGGCCGTGGCAGTCCCCTGTTCACCACCACCAACATTCCATCGCATTGCATTTCATTTCATCACAAGTTCACAACAGAGGCACGGCGCTCGATCGCCAATTAAGCTTAGAATTGAAGAGCTTATATACTCGAGTAGTCGAAGCTGCAGGCCTTGTCAGGGGTGTCTATGAAGTGGAGCGGGCCTGTCCAGCTGTACTTGTACCAGTGCCTGACCTGGTCCGGCCACACGCACAGCGCCGACAGGTCGCCGCCCACGTCGTCCGGGAGCAGGTTCCTCACGGCGTGCGCGGCGGCAGGCTCCAGCAGATCCTGCAAAATGCATGTAAGGAGTGCAAAGGTCGAGATGATAAAATAATGGTCGTGAAAATGATACGATTTTTACGTACCTGTGCGATTTGGCATGTGAGCATGTGACCCTCTTTGCTCCATGACCGCGCCGCCGGCAGCGCCGACGCCAGAACCACCAGCCCGAGCGCCGCGGCTCGCAGGAGCGACAAGGTGGCCATCGGCGCCGGAGACGACAATAATGGCGTTGCGTTGCCGCCGGAGTGGAGCTTGGTTGAGACGAGCGACTGAATGCTGCTGCGTCGTACGTTTGGGGACGGTGATATAGCCGGTGGAACGAAATGGACGGTGAGGCGGCCTCTAGTAGCCTTTTGCGTGCAAGCATCGTGTTTCTTCTTCAGGGCCGTTCCTCGCCGCCATGCTTAACATTGCTTTGCTTAGCTCCAATGCATGCTTTGCTTCACCACACTTGCTGATCGACTGGCCGGCGGACGGCGGTGGCTGTGGTTCGTGTTTCGCCAATACTAGTGCTTCGGTTGCGTCGTCTTCTTCACAGTTTTCTCCACCAGCCATGTCCAACGCTACTTTCACTGCTTGGCATCCTGGTACAAGCAACAAGGATGGGGACGCGATGCCTGATGCTGCAAGCGTTGCCATTAGTGGGTGCGGCTGTGTGGCTTGCCGCTGTCGGCCTTGCAAACGTGCACGCCCACGCAACGGATACTGGGCCGAGCCCAAGCCGTTGGTCAAAATGGGCCGGACTGTCCAGAGACCACACTATGTTAGGCCCATTCGAAACGGCAGCCCGTTGGACGAGGGAAGCGACCGAACGGGGATAACTTCCCTCGCCCGAGCCAAATCCGGCGCCGGTTGCTTCGCTCGCTCTCTTGCTGCCCGCCGGCCGCGCGGCGATGACGGCCACCGCCAGCTGCTGCGCCAGCTCCAGCCCCGTCACGTGGGCGCGGCCTCGCGCCGCCCCCGCAAGCGCGAGCGCGACCGCGAGCACGGCCGTCCTGCGCGTGGGCCGGTGTCCCACAGTGGCGGTGGCGGCGCACGACGTCGTGGTGTTCCACCCGGACGTGTCCCGCGCGGCGGAGTCGCTGCAGGCGGAGTTCCGCGCCGTGGACCGCGCCATCGCCCTCAACTCCTCCCGCGTCGCCGCCGCCTTCCGCCGCGCGCGCGTCGCCCCGCACGTAACCCCTGCCCCTTTCGTTTCGTCGCTACCTGCAGCTCTCTCCTCTGCTTGGCGCCCGAGCTCACTCCGCGAACGCGGTGTGACGCGTGTTGCGTGCGTTTGTTTCAGCATTTCGGCGGGTCAACGGGGTACGGGCACGACGACGGTGGCGGTCGGGAGGCGCTGGACTCCGTCTTCGCCGACATCGTTGGCGCGGAGGCTGCCATTGTGCGCCCCCAGGTTCCACCTCCCACCTCCCATACAATTACACACTGAGCTCTTCTCCTGTTTCATGCATCAACTAATTGCTCCACTAATGCCAGTTCTTCTCGGGTACCCACGCCATTGCCTGTGCGCTGTTTGCGCTTCTGAGGCCTGGGCATGAGGTAGGCTGAATGACCAGGTCTTGGTACTGCTTCTGAATTCTGATTGACATTTGAGACCGATGAATGCTGGATTCCTGCAGCTCCTGGCAGTCGCTGGGCCTCCGTACGACACCTTAGAGGAGGTGATTGGCATCAGGGGGTCGGCCAATGTAGGGTCACTCAAGGATTTTGGAGTGGCATACCGTGAAGTTCCGGTGCGTCAATTTCTCCCTTCACAACCCAGTAGTGCCTCGCCTTGTGCAGTGGTGGGGGGCTGTGGCCTGTGGAAGTGTGGATGGTTACTGATGAGGTTTCAGTTATAGCTTGCAGCAGATGGCGGCCTTGATTGGGATGCTCTTGCTTGCTCCATCAGGCCAGAAACTGGATGTGCCTTCATCCAGAGATCTTGTGGGTATTCGTGGCGCAAGAGCTTAAGCGTAGCAGATATCCACAGAGCCATAGATTTGATCAAGGCAAGATTGTTGTGTTTTGTGACTGTTGTGTTTTGTGACTGCAACGTTTTCTGTCTATAGCAGCTTTTCTCTGTGCTGACAAGTTTTCTTTTTCCTGGTTTTGATCTCATTGCAGATGCAAAATCCAAACTGCATGGTGATGGTTGACAATTGCTATGGTGAATTTGTTGAGACATCAGAACCTGCAATGGTGGTATGTCCATGATTAACCACACTTTTTTTTATCGAACAAACAGAAGGTGTGCTACCTTTTCATTCAGCAGATAGCAAAGTCTGAATATTTACATGGTAATGAAAAGCAAAGAATAAAAAGCAAAAAGTAGTAAAGAACTCGTTGTCCTTGGCGTTTGCATCTGTAGTTCTGTACATCATTGATGGAAAAGAGCAAAGAATGAAGAAACTGTAAAACTAGTGAAGAACCACACTCTTGAAGATGGTCTCTATTTCATTGTGTGTTTTCATGGCAGGGAGCAGACTTGATTGCTGGCAGTTTAATAAAGAATCCAGGTGGAACTATTGCGCCTTGTGGTGGTTATGTTGCTGGGAAGAAACGTTTAGTTGAAGCAGCTGCAGCTCGTCTATCTGCACCTGGCCTTGGGGTGGAATTTGGGTCAACACCTGGCCATGTTATGCGTGCATTGTTTCAAGGCTTGTTTCTTGCTCCACAAACGGTTGGAGAAGCAGTAAAAGTACGTTTGTTGATTGCAAATGGTTGGAGATACAATGCATGCAATTGATGATATAATATGATCCACAGGGAGGTTTGTTAATTGCAGAAGTCATGTCAGCCAAGGGGTACAGAGTTCAACCACTTCCGAGGGTTCCTCGCCGTGACATTGTGCAGGTTAAATCTTGCCTTAGATAACTAGCTAGCACATGTATGCAAAGACAAGCATGACATTGTATTGGGTTTGAAGCTTTTTCTTCCTTTTTTGTTTTTAAAAAAGGACCAGGTAAATATGTAACACTTTTTCTTTTGTGAAACGTTGTAATATGTAACACATTGACAATGCCTGATATAAGGGAAAACAAACTGCAAAATAAAGGATAAATGGATAAGAACATGATAATACAGACTGAAGGAATATTCTATTTATGAAATCCAATCTCAGACAGAAGGCCAACCCTCTTTACAATATTTCATACTGCACATCTTAGCAATAGCGTGTATTGAATTTTTTTTGTAAGGCCAATGAACAGATGATGAGAACTTCGAAAAATAAAATTGCAGGCAGTGGAGCTTGGCAGCAGGGAAAGACTCATAGCATTTTGTGAAGTAGTGCAACAAACTTGTCCAGTAGGATCTTTCATCAAACCAACTGCTGGGGAAACCCCTGGCTATGCTTCAGAGGTGTTCCATCATGGCATCACTCTTACACTTCATGCTGTTGTTTTTGTTTTTGTTACAATGTATAAATAGTTTATTTCATTTCATGAACTTATTTTCTGTTGAAATATACACATGTTCTAAATATTACATGCTCCACTATTAAACTGAATATTTGCTTGTTTTTTTATCAAACTAAACTACTAAAATGACTAACCCACTTAAGTCAGGTCATTTTTCGCCGACGGGACATTCATAGATGGAAGCACAAGTGAACTATCATGTGATGGGCCCTTGAGAGATCCATATGCCGTCTTCTGCCAGGTGAGCTGAGAGCCTTAGATCCTCATGTAATTTTGACTCATGGCCATTTGTGTCGACTTTAACCTCTTATTTTCCCTATTGCATGCAAGTGGTTCCAATACTTATCTGGTGCTGAGAATCTTATCCCTGAGACAGCAAATAAAATCTTTCCTCATAGTTGCACTGCTTGTAACCATTGAAACGTACTGGCGCAGGGAGGAACACATTGGACACAGTGGGCGCTTGTCCTTAGTGATGTTCTGAAGGTCATATAACATTGCATTGTTATAATAGTCACATTTCTGGTATGGACATGCTCTTTTTCCTATCCTAAGTTCCTAGCTATACTAGTTTACCGGGTTATACATTGCGGTGTGCAACAGTTGAGTGTCAAATTTGTACTTTTCCCTTTGCATAGCATTGGCCATAAATTGCTTGAGCATTTCCTTACAAAATTTCATAACTTTGCAGGTCTACGAGTGAATCCCTTGTCGCTCCTGATTCCCACATGCATCAGCTGAAAGGACAGAGGAATTAGCCTAGTTGTGGGTTACAGTTACAGAACTAAATCTAAATGAAAATGGTTTATGAGTTGCAGCATGGCATAAGGAGGAGAATGAAACGTCAAAGGGAAAAGTTTCAGCAAGATTGCCATCTTCCATGACAAGAAAGAATAGAAGGGCTTCAGTCAAGTTGTTGCGTTGTAATAACCATACAAATGGTTCACCTGAATGCGCATACAGGTTCAGAATGACTGGGACATTTTGGTTGAGAGCATCACCTTGTGCATTTCCGATCGGTGATGCGTACTTGTAGTGTAGAACCTGGTGATTAGTCGATTGCGCCGGACATGTTTGTTTTCTTCTCTTGAAAGCTTGCACACTGCCAATTGGTTGCAGGCATCACTAATAATTCTAATTTGTGAGCGCTTGTAGACAATAGCAACATGTTCGAGCATGTTTGAGCTCTGTCCATCTCCATACGGTGTCGAACCATGGGCCCAAATCAACAGAGACAGAAGGGCCCATGGTCGCAGCCGTGAGCCCCGTGATAATGTTGATGACTGAGCAACCTCCATTTTCCTAAAGAAAAACAGCAACTGGTTGGGCACGCGCACACGCCACCCACTCCGCTCGGTGCTCCCGCGTCCCCCTTCCCTGGACTCGAGGCCGCCGCCGCCCCTCCTCTGCCTGGTGGGCCCTCTCCCTTCCTCCGCTGGCCTCCTTGAGCTGCCTCGCTCGCCCGCCCCCTCCCCGCCGGCACCGGCCGGACTACCGTAGGCCCGCCACCACCATCCTAGCGTCGTCAAGTTAACGACGTGGTGGGTTCCGCCGTTCTCCTTTACCCGCGTCAGGTGAAGAAGAGACAGGAGGCGATTCGACCGAGGCCCGGTTCCGATCTCCGATTTACGAGGTTCGTCCTGAATCTTTCCGCTCTGTCCTGTTTCCTCCCATCGGTATCCGCTGGGCTGGGTGAGGTTTGAAGGAGAGGAAGGCCATTCCGTTCGTCGCCCCATCCTCGCACCACGTTCTCTCTTTCTTCTCCGCCGCCCCGTTGCGACCGCTCAGCCAAATACCACCGCCCCGCACCTCCCATCACGCCACCTCCTCCGCCGCCCCACCCTCCCTCCAGATACGGTGGTGGGAGCCTCCGACATGTCGTCAAGGCAGGCAGCGCTGACTCCGAGGTAGACGAGTCAAGCAGCGCCGATTCAGTCCGGGAGGGCCGGATCCACATCCTCGACGAGCCAAATCGTTGTACTGATTTGTGTTTAGCTTCGGATTTTAGAAATATTTTGGGAATTTCAATCTTAGGGTTTACTGTCTTCGGATTGGGAATTTCAATCTTAGGTTTATAATTGCTCGATTCCCCCTTCCTTTTATGTGCTGAACATGATCCTTTTCTGATTGGGTGTTTGGATCGAGCACGTGCCATGACTGGTTCTTTGTTAATTTGAGTTTGAGCCCTATATGGACTGTGAAATTGTTGGGCTTCCTATCTCTATTGTTGGATTCCTAATTCTATACACAGTGGAGGGCAGAAAAAATTCAGGCGGATGAAGAAAGACCACAGAAACTTTCGTGTTTTATTATTAGGGGTATAGAATAGATATAGAGGTATAGATTAGTGGTGCTTTGAATAATTATTACATGTATATGAAAGGGCTCTGCTTGATACTAGTTTATTATAATGAAATTGTATGGTAATGGGTTGCAACGTTGTTGTTTGTGCTATTATGCCTATCCACATTCTGCTCACATGACGTGTTCTGTCATTTTGAATTAACCAGCAATGGCATCATCTTCGGACCCATGGATGAAGGAGTACAATGAAGCATCCAGACTTGCTGATGACATCAGTTCCATGATTGCTGATAGAGGGTCTCTTCCACAATCTGGCCCAGAGATTATGCGGCATACTTCAGCCATCCGGAGAAAAATAACTATTCTTGGGACTAGACTGGATAGCTTGGAGTCACTGCTTGGCAGAATTCCTCCAAAGTCAATGTATGTCCTGTTGCAACTACTTTTGTAATTCTGTGATACTGATGATGGGTGGAGTGCTTGCAATTACACCATATTTGTTTTTCTCAAGTCTGATACTTAGCATGGAAACATAAGTATTGAAATCTTGGAGAACTTGTTTAAACCTATGATCTGTACTGTCAATTCCATGCTTGACGTGTCCTTATAATCAAAATTGAACAATATTGCATGCGGCCGTAAATGAAGGATTACGGTGTTAACAATGCCTGATACTAGATCTAGGGATGCAGAGTTGTATTCAAATGATTGAGCACTAAACTGTGACATGAATAGGTGATGAAACGAAATGTTATGAATCTGGCTATGTCAGGCACTGTACTAAAAAATTGAGTTGTTTGGTTTATGGGCTGTGCACAATTTTACATTGTTCCAGAATAGATCCTCCAATGGTTTGTTTTTCTTGTAGACTAGACTGGGAGGCCTAACCCAAATATTGGTCGTGTCCAAAGTTAGGATAATACCAAATTTGTGTTATAAATAAATACAGCATTCGGGTTGTAACCAAGCCAAAATTGGACTTGGTTGCAACCATGGAAACTTTTTCTAAAACAGTGATTGTCATTGTGTTTTTTAAAATTTCGAATTTCGAAATATATCCATCATGGGGTCTTTATGTAGAGTTAAATCACAAGTAAGTTAATGGTATAGATGGATCACGTACTGGGCACATAGATTAGAAAATAGAAGTCCAAAGATTGTTACAAAATGTGCTACACTTCTTGGACCACTCTCCAGATGATGCATCAGCTTTGCTGCCCAGCCAAATTGCATGGGCAGGGCTGGATGCCTGCTGGGGCACTGATCCAAACAACATATAAGTTATTACATGAAAAGAGTGTAACTTATTGGTTATACTAGTAAATGGTTTCCTGCTTACAAATGAAACTGCTGATTTCTTTGTTCTGCTTTTTACTAGGATGGTGTGAGAGCAAAATCACTAGATACATGTTTTGTATGTATAAGTTGAGAGAAAATTCATTATGAAAAAGAACTTCATTTTGCATGTCAATGAAAGATATTATTCCTTGACAAAGAACTTCATATACATTTTTGCTTGAAATTGATTTCTTTTGACTTGTGCAGCACTGACAAGGAGATGCATAAGCGCCAAGACATGCTTTCCAGTTTGAAGTCTAAAGCAAAGCAGATGGCGACAAGTTTTAACATGTCAAACTTTGCTAACAGGTCTGTCGGTGTTAGCAATGATCTTTATAGTCTTTATAGGAACTCATCCTTCCTAAATCTTAATCTATCTTAAAAAAACAAATTAATTTACTGTATTCAAGTTTTCAGGCAAGTATTATTTAGATTTTGTTAAAACCAATATGTGAATATGTACCCCTTTTTTTTTTTTTTTCAATTTAGGGAGGATCTGCTTGGTCAGAGTAAAAGGCAGATGACATGAGCAGAGTTGCTGGGTTAGATAACCAAGGAATTGTTGGCCTTCAGAGGCAAATTATGAAAGGTATTGGTTTACTGTGGTTTGTTCAGTAGTGTTTGCTCGATGGACCTTACTAAAAGGGTGCAACCAACTGTTTGCATGGGATCATGTAGCACTGTTTCTTCACACCATTTGCATTTCATACTTGGTTGGTATTTTAGTTTTGGAAATGACAGTTGTGGGAACAAGGACCATTTCATGGTGCTTTATTTATTTGAGTTGTGTATCAACATATTGCAGAGCAAGATGAGGGTCTTGAGAAGCTGGAAGAGACAGTGCTGAGCACAAAGCATATTGCATTAGCTGTCAATGAAGAACTTACCCTGCACACAAGATTGATAGTTAGTGCCCCCTAACAAAAACTAGTAGTATTTGTGTCTTTTGCACTAGATGATAATTTTTTTTCTTTGTTTGCAGGATGACCTTGAAGATCATGTTGATGTTACAAATTCACGTCTTCAGGTTAGCAATTAGCATCAGTATTTAAAACGCTGCTATTGCTTGCTACGTAGAATTCCTTAACTGCTACTCCTTCCATTTGAAATTGTAAGTTCTGGATGCACTATGTGACTATGTCTAGATACATAGCTTTGCTATGTACTTAGAAAACCCAGAACAACTTACAATTTGGAATAGAGGGAGAACTATGTAGAAATTTTTACTGCTACATGCTATTCAAACTTCTCAAGTTTTCAATGGAACACTGATACAAAATTCTCTTTTGTTCAGCGTGTGCAAAAGAGGCTTGCAATTCTGAACAAGCGCACCAAAGGTGGCTGCTCATGCATGTGCCTGCTTCTATCTGTCGTTGCCATCGTGATTCTTGCGGTCATTGTTTGGCTTCTCGTCAAGTATCTGTAAAGAAAAGAAAGAAGCAGCCGGCTACCCTGCAGACCTCTGGCTTGAAATGCCCCTTGTGTGTTACCAGCCTTCGCTTGACAAGTCCCGTCTGTGTGACTGTGTTACTCTTACCATTGAAATGTGCAGCCCTTTAAAAATAATATATATACCATGGTTTCATTTTCCCTTTCGTGAGTGAAATGTGCATCCCTTTAAAAGTAATATATATACGGTGATTTCATCTTCCCTTTCGTGAGTGGAATGGTTATGCAGTATGTACATTACATTGAATTTGGCAGACATGATCATCATCTGCATTGTGTCTATGGTGTTTCTCAGTTTGCAGTGACAAGTGTGGATTTATCTCAGCTACTTATCTTGTTCATCGAGTAAATTCAGCTACAAGTTATATGTTGTGTGTTCCCATGGAACTTATTCAAAACAAAACTTGAGATTTCAGATAGACTGGGTGCAACTACCATTTCCTGGACATGTTATGGGGCAAATTAATCTGAATGCCCTCCCAGATTTGTACACTCGTTCAATCCTCTAAAATCTGTAAAGCATGTATGTGGCTTTAGGAATAGTAACCATTTGCGTCCCGTGTATTACATTGTTTACTTTCTTTTATTTGCGACTGCGCCTTTCATTCTATTTTCATGTTGGTTGTTACCTTCAATTTTATTCATCATTATGTTTCCAGGACTATTTTGTAGGTTTATTCGAAGTTATTGGTTGAAGCAAGGTAAAAGTGTTGATCTGTGAATCAATTGGGATTCTGGTGTGCTCTTTTCGGGATCAGGTTGCAGCATATAACGATGATTGCATCATGGATAATCTTCTATGATTTCTGATTCATATATGAACTAAAAAAACTCAGAAACCCTTGACAGCCAGCCTTCAGACCCTGTTTGGGAAAATTAGCTCCAGATCTTATTCAAACCCCTCCCCCAGTGCCAACGAATGATAAGAATCATATACTCCCATACACATTGCTCAAAAACAGTGTTCTTGTTATTATGGGAATTTCTTTGAAGACGGTGGATCTAAGTTGTGTACGTCATGTTGAGACATGTAGTCATCTTCTCTATAATAATGCATTTTCCTCAACACCGTTCATGAACAACAAAATTTCGTTGGAGAACTTCATGAGCTCATTATTTCCTGTTGACAGAACATTTTGTGGTTATAGAAGATGGTGATGTCCTTTTTCGTCATTCTGGTCACTTTGATTAGTTGGGAGTCTCCTGATCCAGTGGCTCAAACGGATTGCTGAGTTTGATGGGCAACGACCATGAACAATGATACTTTACTGTGAGATCAGATGCAAATACAAGCATCGTAGTTAATATTGCCTAAACCTAACGATAACCATCAAAAGTCAAAGAGAGCCAGGCGTTATGGTTCGAATAAATCAGCTACTGCTAGACTCAGATGAGCATATGCAAAACCACCTTGAAGCAAGTGAAGTATATACAATGTACACTAGCCCTAAGACTTGGCGCCACCTAGTGCCTCGTTTCATCCATTCCCAAGCAAGCTTACTTCTCTTTCCAGAACCGAAGCAACCGAAAAGGAAACCTCAGTTTCTTCAAGCTGCTGCCACAGCATTTTCCCCGTTCTGCAGTAAACAGCATCACAAGATCCCGCAAAGGGTGCCCATAAGAGGTGCATGCACACGCAGAGGAAATGGAAGCAAGCAAGCATAGATCAAGAAACCACACAATGGGAAGCAGCAAGAGAGTGCCCCCGTACCTTCTGCTGGTGCTGCTGGCCATTGGAGCCGCTGCAGTGAGCGTCGGCATCCTGCACAAGATGAGGGAGCGCCGCGTCCTTTCCGTTCTCCTCCAGGAACGCGACCAGCAGCTCATCTCCTTCCAAGTCCTCCTCGAGGTAATGGATATTCATGATTAGTTTGCATGCGTCCCTGTTCGAGAAAAAAAAAAGTTTGCATGCATCACCAGGCTGTAGCTTGCCTGAATGCCTGTTTCTGTGTCTGCACTTGTTGATTGTCTGTGTCAGTAGATAATGGATACCCCTGCTTTTGTCACCTGGAGTCCTGGACTATCAACTAATTAAGTACTCTTAAGCAATAGGCTAACAGTTGAATTTATTCAACGATTTACAAGTTGTAACAGGAAATTGATGCTCATAGTATCCATCTGAACTTCTGAAGAACATAGTTCCACCTGCACTGAAGACCTGCAGGACACTAATAAAACACTCTGTTTGTACAACACTACCCAAAAAAATAACCCCAAAACTTTATGTCCCCGAATGCATGACAGAATATAGTGCCCTCAAAGTAAGAATTCAGCACATTGTAGATAAATTGTGGCACTTATACACGGAGATTTTATACAATTAACTTAAACACCTTCAGGTCTCTGGATTACATAGGGCCATCAAACAAGGGTTTCAGACTACAAAAACGTATTCAAAAAATTAAAAATGCATCGGTACATAATACTTCAAAGTCAAGATCTACCAAATGAATATAGAGAATTGCCTGTAATGCTTAAATTAGGGAATTCTTGTTACCACTAGTAAGTAAAATATAAAAACAGTACAATATCATGCCAGTATGATTCTATTTGTATTCGGTATTGTCATGAAAAAACATCATATGCCAATTTAGGGTGTATGACGATTTACAGAGGAGCAGGAGAAAATTTTCCACCACATTGTAAACAGGGCCTTGGAAGAAAGATGGATACAACAAAACTACACTACCATGGAGATATTGTCAAACCAAGAATCATGCCTTCATAAGTTAGTCCATATAGATCACCCCTGAGAGGACTTCAATATTATTGACACTATTTGCAGATATACATTTATCTGGAGGCATCACATCACAGTTTCGTTTTAAAATGCAAGTAGCCAACTAAGTTGCTATATTCAACTGAACATCCTCTTATGCTGCAAGTAAATACTGAGAATATTCTGCCAGTAAGTACGGTCCACTTGTTGATGTAAACTGCAATAGGTGTAGCACTTTAGAGAATTCTATCTGCCTTTTCTGTTAGTGTGTTCTATTCTATGAATTATCTATCCAGCCTGTTATTCAAGAACACCTTATCAACCAAATATTACTGTCTTGTTTTTGGCAGAAAGAAAAAGAAATTTAATAAAGAGATGAGGAGGAAAGTTGACGAACTGGAAGCCAAAACATCTGTTCTGAGTATTGAGAGGGCAGAACTGAAAAACAAGCTCATGGATTCAGAAACTACCACCACATATCTTACCAACACCCAGAAAGAATTGGAAGCAGCTCTTGCGGAGAAAGAGAGCCATATCAACCAAATGAAAGAGAATGCAACTGCTTCAAACCCAGATCAGACGACAACTATAAAGGAACTCCTGCAGCAGAAAGAAGTTGAGCCTGAGCTTGACAAATCCGAAAATTCCAGTGATTCCATTCCTGCTACAGCAGAAGATAATTCCAACAGTACTACTATATCAGAGAGTAGCCACAATGGTGAGAGCATTGCAGTGGGAGCAAACACTGAAAATGCAACTTCTGAAACCGTGGTACTTGACAAATCTGAAAACTCCAGTGATTCCATGTCTGCTCCAGCAGAAGAAAATTCAAGCAACACTAATCCATCAGATAGCAGCCATCAAGATGAGGGCATTGCAGTGGAAGCAAAAACATTAACGCAACTTCTCACCTTGTGGTACTTGACAAATCTGAAAACACCAATGGTTCTGTACCTGTTAGAGAAGAAGAACAAAATTCCTACAACACCACTACATGGGAGAGCAACCAACAAGATGACAGTTCCTCACAAGAACAGTTCTTAAAGTTAACAACCAACATAGAAGATGGCCAGCTTCAAGAGAGCAAAGGTGATGCCAATGAGCAATCAGATGATGCTCCAGAGGGAAGCCATTCAGATAAATCTGAGCTTCAGCAGGGGAACCAAAAAATGATAGACAACCAGGAAGCCAGCAAAGAAGAATCAGAGGGCACAAGACAGGTGGAGGACTCTCAAGGTGAGGCCAGCAACCACAGCGGAGAAAGTAAAGTGCTGGAGAAGGAAAGTAAGAAAGAAATAAATCCTGAGGGCACGAGCTCGAAGACAGCTTGAGTGAAGCCAACCAAAACAATATGCAAGCAGTGGAACCTGTTGTAGACCCCACAGATGTAAAACCCAGCACATCCACAAATAATGAGGAGAGAAGAGAAACAAACAAGAGACACAGAAGGAGAAGGTCCAGATCTAGAAGGAATAGGAAGGCCACTGTTGAGGTAGATACCGCAGCAAACCCATGAACTTTGGATTGGAAATGGCATACTGCAAAGAGAAGTAGAGAAGAGAATAACATATATGCAACTACACTTGTCATTTTTTAGCTGATGGCAGCATAAGTAATGGTTATTTTCATATTATAAATGGATTCGAACTGTGGACTTGATTATGTAATGTATTTAAACTTTATTTCCTGTAAACACTTGCCTGTGTTGTAACTCATCTAAAGTTCAACCACATGTGATGAAGTCATACATAGTCTCTCCTCATAAATGGATGCAGACTTCCCTCATATTAAATATTAGTGTTGATGAGATTTTTCCAAGAAGATATGTATTTGCAAATAAGTATCCTGCAAATAAAGATGTGAAAACATTAAACAGCAAGAAAGGCAAAACAAAATTCAGGTAGAGCTGCAAATGAGATATGTGACTTACTGACTTTACTTCTCAATATGTATAAATAAATAAAACATAAAAAGGCTCAGCTCTTGTAAGTCTTTACATCCAATAAATATGGATACGTAACTCAAAACTTGTTGTAACACCTCAATAATTTAAAATCAATTCTACATCATCTCCATTCTGTGGTTCTGTTTCACCCAAAAATAAAAAAATGGAAAAATTACATTGATGGTTGCAAGTTATGAATGTATGTAGTAGATGTAGTTCAAGTAGCAGCCTACTGCATCACAGTCTTAGCTCATGTGCTGTTTACCTGTGGCTGGAGATTTGTGATTGTTGTGCTTCATCAACTACAGGTGCTACAAACAGCCACTGATGTTTTGTCAGAGATTCTAACTTGGGAGCGAAGGCAGTTGATTTAAGTACAATGTTTCCGTGTGGCAGTTGGTGCATGCACTTGGAACATATCTACCATGGAGCTTACAAAAATTTCTAATGTTGATACACAGCAATCAACGCATGAAGCACTGCTGAATCAAAGGATGTGAATAGTCCACATAGCTATCCCAGAAGCTCTTGTACTTCTCCATTCCAATTTTGAGCCATGGCTTCATATTTCCATTGTAGTGCAGTACTGCCCCTTCCTTGATAGTAGCAGGATCCACAGTTGTGTAGCCAAGTCCCAAGACATGCCATTTGGGATCCAATGCTTCAACCAAGCCATAGAAAGCAAGAAGCCCAGGTGGCAAAGACCCAAGCTTCCATAGGGTATGATCAGCATTGCGCTCCTGCCAATAATGATATATGCCTGTCACATTCTTGTTCCTCCATTCGACCAGATCGAGCACGTTCATACCAAATGCCCAGCCACAAGCATCAGGGTCAAAATGAGCACGGATAAGAGGGTGGGAATGGTTAAGATACTTATGAAATCTGTGGAATGTCTCCATGCAGGTCTCTACAGCACCCATCACATTACCATTGAGGTTGATAGTAAACAATTCTGACAGGTCCTTCTGAACAACGATATCATCATCAAGAAACACCACCTTCTGCAATTCAGGATATATTTCCGGAATGTAGAACCTCAAGTGGTTAAGCATTGATAAGTACTTTGGGTTCCTGAATTTAATTGGTGTTCCACGATTACCACTGCCCGAGAAGTAGAACTTCTGGGTAGCAGCGTTCTGTAGCTGTTTAAGAACAGGAACATACGATGCATTGAGCCAGGTAAAGTCCTCCACCTTTTGTATCTCCACAGTGACCCCTCTGTAGTCATTCATGGCAAACCACGCCTTCATCGGAGCATAGTTCAAATCATCAGTCACTAGGTGAAAAACAACCTTGTCAGGGTGCCTCGAGTTTATAGCCGTGGAATTGACAACAACTGAAACAGCAAGGATGTTGTCTGAGAAGACACAGAAATGATAGAGGCTGTTATCCCTTAGATTGCTCTGCACTGCTGGGCTCCTATCTGAAAACTTCCTCTGAAGCTCAGGACTCTTGAACCATTCCATGGTTAACCCGAACGCCAAGGCAGTAAAGTCCCTTTGGGAGCTCCTCAGCAGCAATCTGGCCATACTTTGTGCTCTTCTCCGCCTCAGCTTTGGACTTCTCCTCTAGGGACTGAATCTGGCCTTTCAACTTCATGATCGTGATACCGCTGTCATACCGAAGCTGCTGCGCCTGGAAGAGCAGCACCGACATGTCCCTGATCGCCTTCTCTGCTTCCTGCTCCATCACCGTGCCACCATGGGCTGCAGCGTGCGCAAGGATGCTCTGCGACCGCCGCACCTGGGCGCCAAGCTCCGCCACGAACTGCAGGTTGTTGGCCTCCTTGGCAGCGACAATATAAGTTTTAGCTAGATAAATCTGGTCCATGAGCTGCCTCGAGAAGGAGCGGGCGCTCAGCATTTCGTCAGTCATGTTGAGCGCATCCGTGATGCCCTCCAGGTAAGATCTCTGCAAGCAGGAGGAGAGGTTTGAAGAAACTTTCAGATACTACTGGCGAGCACTATAGTCAGCTTAAGCAGATTCAGCAGGTGCAATGGCTACTGACTAAAATTGGCATGCTGGTAGGGAAACGGTCCGAAAAATGCGACGTGGTTACCTGGCGGAGGAGAGGGAGGGAGGTGGTCTCGGATCCGGAGGACGCGGACGGCGACGCGCCGGGGTCGGGGGAGCCGAGGAGGACGGCGAGGAGGAGGACGCACGCGAGGGCGAGGAGGAGGGAGAGCGCGAGGCGCACCCACCACGGCCGCTGCTGCCACCGGCGCTTGAACGATGGCCGCCGCTGGTCCAGGAACGGCCGCCGCCTCATCGGACCGCCCGCGCCGCCCCGCCCCCGCTGCTCTCGCCGGCAGCGCCGCGCCGGGATCTGGGACGCGTTAACCGCCCCGCGCGCTGCTGGATCCTCTCGCCCGTTTCCTTCCTCCCGTGGGCGCCTTCAGATCTCAGCAGCGCGGCCGGGCCGGCAGCGTCGTGACGTGCTCGTGCTCTTGGACCGACGTGCCTTGCTTGACTGCGCTGCGACTTGTATCCTGCCTGCCTCAGACACCCTTCAGATCCAAGGCGACGCTCTCACAGTTTCTCACTTTCTCTTCACCGCGCGAACGAGCAACGAAGTTGCTTTTTTAAAAAAATCAGGGAGAAAAAAAACGGTGTAGTGTTAGGCAGATTGAGGTTTGTAAGAATGGACAATTCTGACAATTCCTTTGAACCACTTCAGTGAAAAATGCTATTCACGAAAATTTTGCCACCTAGACTTACGCACAATGTAACAAAATGTTAGAGATTTGGAATGGGAGAGAGAGATCGAAGCATCAATTTACACATTACAGCTTGCTAGGCTCAAAACAAAATATTCGGTATCATGCATTCCTCGATGCCTAGGGCAACCACAATGTAGATGTTAGAACGTGACCTTAAAAAGCGTGAGGTCTAATCAAATGGACATTAAATTATGTTATGTCATAGAGATAGAAAAAAGAAATCAACAATTTTTACGACTGTCAACTCCATTCTTTAGAAGAGTGAGAAATTCAAGAGAGAGAAGACAAAAGAAATCATTGTTTATTCACTTATGGTGCATCTCAAACCTATGGTGAGCTAACATCTATTCCACAATGCTTGTGGCTCATTTTGACAATACCAACATTGCCTTAAGGTTACCTTCTACCTACATATCGTTGTTTGGTTTGCCTATTTTGTGGGCTCCATGTCGATGCTCACCCACTGTTACTTGCTCTCCATCGATGTTGAATGGCCGCAATGATTTTTGGACATCAATGCCTACCACTATAGCTAGTCATATCATGCTTCTCATGTATACCTTTGCTAAGGAGTATTGAGGTTTGAAGCATCAAGTCAAGCACGTACTGGTTCACACAATGTATAAGCATCGTCTTTCTTTCTTTTAAGTGGGTCCAACTAAACATTAAAAGCATTCATCCCCTCCATTGCCTCTTCTTGTCTATTTTCATGAATATTTAACTCTTCAAGCATAACGCTGTAGAATCCTTCATGTCTAATGTCATGGTCGCTTCAACTTATTCTTGTCTATTTCCATGAATATTTAACTCTTCAAGCATAGCGCGGGTAGAATCCTTCATGTCTAATGTCATGGTCGCCTCAACTTATAAGTCTAATTTACCCGACCATGATAGGTTTTTTTTTCTTCGTAACAAAACAACATCGACCGGTTTTCACAGTAGTGTTGTTTTGTTGCAATCAGTGATTAAAGTCAAATTGATGATTAATAAATTGTTAAAAATGTGGCTGTTGATCGATCCCAATAAGGCAACAACATTGCAGTTTTCTCGGTTACTGGAAATACAAAATGTTGTCTCGTAAATCTAATTCTATCTACCATGAAAATCCATTATGAAATATATATGAATCTGGATTTCGTCTGTTTTATATTTGGCACAATCTACATCATGCTCATATTCGTGTGAAATCACCAGAAAAACTAGGTCGGTAAGGAAAATTCCCACTAAAAAGTCTACTTTTCGGTCCCTCAACCCTTTTTGAGCGTCAGATTTTGGTCCCTCAACTCCAAAAGAAAGCGGGTCCATTAACTTTTCAAACCGTGCAGATTTAGGTCCCTCGGCGGGTTTTGGACAGTGGTTTCGCTTCAGTAACTCCGGTTTTGCTACAGTAACCGTGGTTTCGTTTTTCCTCTTTTCTTATTTATTTAAATTTGAATCTTTCAAAAATCATAGTAAATCACGAGAAAATTCATAAAATAGAAAATCAAATTTTGTTGGACTCCACATGAGTAGAGAGCTACGCAATGAATATATAATATGGTATACTTTAGTACAAAGTTTTTTTGCTAGAAGGTTTTGCCTTTTTTCTTTTTTATTTATTTGACTCAATCTTTAAAAAATCATAGTAAATTACAGGAAAATTATAAAATAAAAAATTTAATTTTGTTGGACTCCACATGAGGCGCGCAATAACACAATGCGTGAGTTCTTGTGGCTCTTTAAACGGGTTAGGTTAGCTAGGTTTCTTTGTCTTTGATTTAGTCTGCGTCACGTCTGCTGAGTACGTGAACCTATCGATGGATCCCGGCCAATAAATTAAATAGTACATCTATATATCTTTATTGTGTAAATATGCTCATGTGGAGTCTAGCAAAATTGATTTTTCAATTTTATGATTTTTTATAATTTATTATGATTTTTTAAATATTGAGCTGAAATAAATAAAAAAGAAAAAAAGCAAAACCTTCATAGCAAAAATTTTATATTAAAGTATACCATATTATATATTCATTGCGTAGCTCTACTTATGTGGAGTCCAACAAAATTAGATTTTCTATTTTATGATTTTTCTGTGTGATTTCTTATGATTTTTGAAAGATTCAGCCGAAATAAATAAGAAAAGGGAAAAAACGAAACCACATTCACTGTAGCAAAAAACCGGAGTTACTGTAGCGAAACCACCGTCCAAACCCGCCGAGGGACGAAATCTGCACGGTTTGAAAAGTTGAGGGACCGCTTTGTTTTTTTTGGAGTTAAGGGCCAAAATCGGACTTTCACAAAAAAGTTGAAGGGCCAAAAAGTAGATCTTTTCCCCCATATTATCAAGACGAACCGACTCAAGCAAACAAGGCCGGGCCAAATAAAAGGCGAATTCTACACGCGGGCCCGTTTCGCGGCCCAACGCCTCGCTCTCGTTCCCCTCCGTGCCGACGAGTCGACGAGGTAAAGCAGGAGAAGGACCCCAACCGTCAAGCGATTCCTCCGTCTGTCCCCACGCAAACCCAATGGCGTCGCGGTCGCCCGCCGACGAGTCCGCGCATCCACCGTCGAAGCGGCCCCGGCGCGATGCCGAAGCGGAGGCGGACGCCGCGGAGCCATCGCCGCGCGTGGTGCTCAACCCTGCAGACTGCGATCTCGGTACGCACTCGACAACCTCCCGTCTTCTCTGCGCTTCCGTTTCCGTTACGCGCGTCTCTAATCGTGTTCTCGCGGCGGCGTCCGTCCGTCCAGATTTCGATGTCGGCGAGGGCGGTCTCCAGGGGAGCGCGCTGCACGAGGGCGCGTTCGCCTACTGCTGGTCCGGCGCGCGCGCGACGGTGGGCGCCAGGGGCGGCGGGCGGTACTGCTTCGGTTGCAGAATCGTCGCCGAGCAACCCGTGGAGATGGACCTCACGACCACCGAGGAGCGCCACCTCTGCCGCATTGGGGTCTCGAGAGGGGATGATCCCGTAGGGGCGCTCGGGGAGTCCCAGCACAGCTTCGGGTTCGGGGCCACGGGGAAGTTCTCCCACCAGCGCAGGTTCGTCAACTACGGCGTCAAGTTCGGGGTCGGGGACACGGTCGTCTGCGCCGTGGACCTCGATTCCAAGCCCATGGCGTCGATCGGGTTCGCGAGGAACGGCGAGTGGCTTGGTATCGCGAGGCATTTTGATGCGGGTCAGAAAGGGCTTGGTCTGGTTGATGCTCCTCTGAAGCCCATGCAATGGGGATCCGCGCTCTTTCCCCATGTCCTGCTGAAGAATGTTGTCGTGGAGATGCAGTTCAGCAGAGAGGATGGGCTGCTGCCTGTTGATGGTTATGAACCCTGGGCCTCCGCTGTTACTCATGGGAATTCAGTATTTGGCCCTTCGTTTGAGCAACCAAATAAATGTGAGGTCATGATGATGGTTGGTCTTCCAGCCTCAGGCAAATCAACATGGGCAGAGAAGTGGGTCAAGGAGCATCAGGAGAAACGTTTTTATCCTTCTCGGAACTAACCTTGTGTTGGAGCAAATGAAGGTTGGTTTTTCCTTCTGGTGGCAATAGTATGGTACCCTTATTTTAATCGTGCTGCCTTTTCTCGATATATGACAGCCTTGATCGTTGCAGGTGCCAGGACTGATGCGTAAGAATAACTATGGTGAGCGCTTTGAACGACTGATGGATTGTGCTACATGGATTTTCAACAAATTGCTGACTAGGGCTGCAAATACCCCTCGCAACTTCATTATCGATCAAACAAATGTTTACAAGAGTGCGCCGTATTCAAGAAGCTGAGGCCATTTGCTAACTACCACAAGGTAATCTGCAAAGAAAAAAGAAATGTTAGGTTTTCTGTATGGTAGCACTGGATTGGTTCATAAAGTGTCTAATGTCACATACTCCCTTGTGCAACAGACTGCGGTGGTCGTGTTCCCAACTCCAAGTGAACTGAAATCCAGGGCAGCAAAGCGATTAAGGCTGAGATGGGAAAGGAAGTACCACCTGAAGCAGTTAACGAAATGACAGGTACCTGGACATACACACATTATTATTTTACTCTCAAGTAGCTTGTTAAGCTGCCCAACTACTTTTTTCAGTATCTCTACATCCATTACTTACCAGTTACCTTAAAAATTACCATTTTCAGCCAATTTTGTCCTACCACTCTCAAAGGATATGCCTCATTCAAGGAGCCTTTTGACAAGGTATACTCAAATTTTGATAAGTTGCACATCATCTTCTGACTACCCTCAAATGATTACTTAGCTCACTGAGCTTTAAAAAACATTTTTCAGGTAATCTTCACAGAGCTTTCTAGGGATGATGCTCAGAGAACCCTAGATGAAATGCAGTGTGTGTTGCCCAGAATTGTGACCCCAAGCTATGGAAATTCCAGCAACCAAAATCATGTAATGGTGCCTTTATTGTTATTTTTGAAATTGTATGTTTTTTCATCATGGATCATATTAGTGTCAATATGCAAAAGCTATACAGCAGTGTTCTGATGTTCTGGTGGTTACAGGCTAGTTCAACATATGCTGGGACTGCTGCTCCACTTGACCCTAGTGCAAGGTCATCAATGCCAGGGTTTTACCCACCAATTTCCAATTCATATGGAGTTGGCATTGGCAACCTACCCAGCAGTGCTGCTACTTTCAGCACAGGTGTGCATACTGCAGGCAACACAACACATGGACAGGCGCCATGCAGTGTTCGAAGTTTCCAGAATCCAACAGGAAACCAACATGAAATCCATTCAGGCTATCCAAGTGCTCCAAACCAATATCAGATGCCCTCAAGCTACCTGAGTAACCCAAACCAATTTGAAGTTCGTGCAGACTACCAAAGTACACCACTTCCTGGATATGGACAGAGTACATATGGTTCCCATAGGAACCCAAGCCCATACAATCTAATCCTTACAATACCGAGATGCACCAAAGTATTCAGGCTCCCATGAGTAGCAGGAACCTCTACCAGGCACATGTGTCAGCAGAAGCCTATAGGGCACCTGGCTATGCAGCTGCAAATCTGATTGGGAGGCCACATCAGGTGTCATCACCATCAACTCTTCCAGCACATGGTCCACAACCAACTGCTCAGTGGGTGCCAAATCAAGGTAGTTCTTGCTCATGGAGTTCTGACAGTTACAGGCCCTACTATGGATAACAGTCTCATGGTAAGTGATCGTCTTGCTTGCAGTCTATTTAGCCCAGTTTCTACATTTCACCGATCATTCTTGAAAACCATGTGCATGTTCCATAAAAACCAATAAAAAAATAACAGTTACCATTACTTCAGCACATTAGCTATCATCTTCCTAGGCCTAAACTGTTTTAGCTAGTTTGCTATTCACTATTCAGGTTGCATGTCACTTGGAATCTGTTTGGCTGATTTAATAAGCCGGCTGATTTAATAGTACCGTGTGAGAGAAAATAAGCCGAGAGAATGGCAGCCGAACAGATTCCAAGTGAGAGAAAATAAGCCGAAATAAGCCGAGAGAATTTAACAATCATTAATGCACCCTTATCTGATCGTGCTTTCAGTACTATCCTGTTCATGTTGAATATGGAAGTAATATTCTGCTAACGCACGTTTTCTTCAACTGACAGATGGCAGATGTGCACCACCGACCGCTGAATGCAGCTTTGCGTCACCTCCGAGCTATCCTTACGGTTCTGCACCTACCAACATGAATCAATGGTGGAGCCCTTGGTAGAACCGTAGAAGTAGCTTTGCTAGCAGCTAGTTTGTTTCTAGATAACACGAGAGAACCTTCCTGCCTCTATTTTGTACAATGCGAACGAGCTTTCACAGATTTTGGTTTCTGGGTGACCCCAAGCTCGTTTTTGGATTATCTTGGTCAAAAGTTTTCATTTCGATGGTTATTATTTTGCATTGTTACCTTCTAGCAGTGAAGGTACATTCATGCATAGTCCACTCGTAATATTCGGTTTCGTTGCATTTCAAAAGTCATGGGAATGATGTATCAAGAACTTTGCATTATAAGACACTCTAACCTGGGTCGTGGAATTCAGCTCTGATGAACAACCATGATTTCTCAAAGTTCACTCGACATGCATAATATGTACACCGTACAATGCAACCTCTGGAATTTAGCAGCTACGAGGATGTATAAATCCGTTGCACTAGGGCATGTACAAGGTACCGTCAGTTCACGGCCCAAAACTGTTGTCGACGTCCCGGTTGATGAAAACACGCCGGCTCTTCTAAGACAGATACCTAGCTTAAAGTCTCATGAACAAGAACTTCCTAAAGGGTCATCTCCTCCTGACAGCGCCATAGTTCCTTGTGACCTGTGAAAGACAAAAAATCTTAATAAACAAACTCATTTTACACAATACGTCTGATTTCAGATGTGGCGCAGCACAAAAATTTGGCTACAATAAGTGAACTAAAAACACTGAGGTGATATTCTCTGACCCGAGGAGCTGCTTTCTTTGGCGCTCATCTTCTGAATCATCATCATCTTTGCTCATCATACTTTGGATGGAAGCAATATCTGTTTTTCGCCCCCTCTTCGCAGTAGAACCTCTGCCTCTGCCTCTGCCTCTACCTCTTGGAGCTGCTCTTTTACGCCCAACTTGTTGCACACTCTCCTCTTCCTGTGAGCATTTTTTAGAATAAAAAACAGATCATGAGATGATTTGGCAGGCAAACAAGGCAGTCCAGTTTATTTTCATAGACCTGCACCGATAAAAAAATGTGGAAATAGACATACTGAATTTTCAACTACTTCATTTGCATCTGCTTCCTCCTCTGAGGAGACATCCTCACTACGGATAACAGTAGTTGACCTGCAAATATTCACAAAGTAATTAGCATAGAAGCTAGCTTTCCCAAAAGAAGAGCATTTTAGCTTTACTGAAGCCTGACAGCAAGGCAGCAAAAATTCAGCAATTTCCACAATGTGCATTCGAGTGCAAAATTAGCCGTGGCTATTCCAATTGGACATGGCAGTAGAATACCTCTCCATGGCAACAATGAACGGTTGAAATCTAAAGTGTACAAACTTCAAAGATGGAAAGATGATAAAGGTTTGAGTTAACAACCTCGACTGGCTGAAACTAAGAGTGGTCTGCTTCATTGAGCTGGTGCCTCTTCCCCTGCCTCTTTTGGAAGCACCACGTTTAGCAACATCAGCAGTATCTTTCGAGGGTCTGGTAAATCCAGATGACCTTGCATCAAGAAGCATATCGCTGGTGTCTTCGTCATCACTGAATGAGTTCAGGCTGCTTTGAGCTGCAAAAGATTTACCTCCAGTATCCTAGTTAAATGTCATAAGAGTTATTAACTGTCCAGTATCCAGCCCGGTGGAAAAATACAAAAAGAAAAAAAAGGATATTAAGGCTCAAAGATAATTAAGCACCAAGTTCTGCGAGCTTGATGTGAAGTGTGTGCCATCCTTGGAGCGTAGGGACCTTTCCTTAACACGTTCCTAGAGAGTAGAAGATGTCGAATCGTTAACCTATTTGAGCCAGGACATTATTGTATGATTATAGATTTATAGTAGAAAAGTAGAAGGCTGAACCTGCATGCACTCATTAACTTTGACTATTATGTCTTCTTCCTCAATTTTGGATTTGTCTGCTTCAGAACTCAACTTATTCTGCAAAAATTATCAAGCTTTGGGGTTTAGATCTTATGATTGTTCTCTGGTATCATATGCCCAATAGAAAAGGGTGGGGAATCATACCCTGGTTTCTTCAAGGTTTCGCTGCAAACATGAATGAAATGCCGTCTTGTCATCCTTGTTCACAAAATCATGCAATGCAATGTCCAAATCATCAACCGGAAGAATCTCCATTTTCTGAAACCCAAGGAAGGAATGTGTACTGTTGTAAAGCTTACATTTTAAGTACACATAGCGACTTCAGAGAAAAGGGACTGAAAATGAAATAATCTTCACAGGACATCATGCTCATATCCAGACCATGTGATGCACTGAGAGGGCCTGATTACAGACTGAGAATTTATGGGATGCCTAGAAATGAAACTCTACCCAGACATCTTTATGAGAATTAAATTAATATACAAAATGAATCAAATTGGTATGCTAAACTAAGTAACTAACAAAGGAATATGGATAATATTATATCTTTACTTGGTTCACACATTTTTTTTTAGAGCATCACTTAGTTCACACAATTAGAAGCAGCCAGTAAGAATAGAATGGATAACAACAATTTTCTATCCTCAAACAGAGAGCAAATGGGCACAGTATATGCAGTTCAAAAAGTACCAAGTTACTCTCTGCAACCAGAGCTTCGATTGTTTGCTGGTTTAGTTCCTCAGGACGAAGTTTCTCAGAATCATCAATGTGGTCTACAAAAATAGGAATAGTTAAAAGACACGCCATCTCATCATTAAGAAAATGAACGAGTTATTTGCAGCTTGCTCTCAATAAGTAAATACAGATTTTGAGAGAAAAAAAAAATACCTCCTGTAGTCTGGCGTTTCTTTGCTGATTTTGAGAAAATGAGAATATCTTGAGGGTTTTTGACCCTTACAAAATTATCAAATATAAGTTCATGCAAGTAAGCATTGACGTAAGATTGAGACAGCATGCTTCAGTAAGTACCACAGTACCTTTCCTACATACTTCTGACCAAAACGTTGTGGGTTTATTGTTGAAAACCCAGAGTAATCTACCTGCAGAACAAAATAAGCAATATCACCTGTTCTTTCTTTGTTGATGACTTTCACCCAGACCCAGTCATATGTTGATTTTTTTACCTTGATTCTAACTAAAGGAAGTTTGGGCTCCGATCTGCTGCCAGTTGGTTGGGTACTCTTCTCAATCAGATTTCGTACCTAAAACAATTCAGTAATACAGCACCCATGAAAAGCCAGTTACATTTTTAAACGGAAACTGACATTTAACAACAAAATCTTGCTAGACTAGAGAAATTAACAAAAACATATTCTTGAATGTTAATCAATGACATGGATAAAAATCAATAATAGAATGCAAAAAACGCAAAACTCACAATTTTATCCAAATGTTCAAGCACAGAGGCCTGATCATTTGGGTCAACATCTGCTTCATCTTTCAACACAACCTACAAATATCATCTGCGTGATTCACTGACTAATATACAAAGCATGAAATACAAAAAGTTACATGCCTCGGCATACTCAAAAGGTCTGACAGATCTCAGAGGTATTTTGGTTGGCCTGTACTGATTTCCCTGTTTATGAAACATTTAATGATTCAGAAAATACACCAAGCACATTAACCATGAATGGGAGTTTTGTTTTTTTCTCGAACACGCAGGAGAGTTGCATATCATTATATTAAGAAGAAAGAATGAGAGTTGACTCTAAAGGAAACCTTGATTTCTAACAAAAGAACATGCTTTGGTTTTGCTTCACCATCAATCGGGGACGTCGCAACTGAGGAGCCTGGTTGAGTGATGTGGAAACCCATTCCAGGGACCTCCTGTAAATAGTATATATATACAATGAGTGCATGGGCAGTTTTTTCCCTTAAAAACATACAACAACAACTCAACAAAGCCTTTTTAGTCCTCAATAAAGTAAAACAAATCTCAAGCTGTTACCTGAGGATCAACGAGGCATTCATGCTCATGGCCCCATACAACAAAAATCCAGAAAACGTGGTAAAAAATGCTCATTGATAGCACTTTTTAGGGTTTGTCTTTATCCTGCAAGAGTTCAGATGTAGATTGCTTTCATTATACAAAATGAAGGACCAACAACAATTGAACAAGCTATTTTACTTTGTTTGTTTAATTTGCTATGTCCACCTGTTCTGATGAAGTACCAATATATTGAACCAGTCAGACACTGATTCCCCATCTTGAGTTCCAGGTCGCATCCATTGTACTGAATGAGGCGTCTGAAAGTATTGCAATACAAAATATGACATCAATAGTAAGAAGCTGGCATGTAATATTTGAATTATCTAAGCAGTTTCTTGTTCCAGTGTCAATAAATTATTTCAAAAGTCGTGAAGGAAAAAGATGGAAAGGCACCTGAAACATTCTATTTAGTCGTTTCATCTCTAATGTTGCCAAGACCATATAGTGCAACCGAAGTCATGCCCTGAAATAATACGAAGCAATGAATCAGCGCATAAAACACTTAAGATATTGCCTGTAGCTAAAGTGCTGCACCTTTTTACGAGTACAGGATAAACTGCTATCTGACCAACGCCAGAGCCACCAAGGTCCATCTTTCCAAAATAATTTACAAGATTGCAAGCGAAAAAGAATATCGATGGCAGAGAGATTATCCTACAGTCAGAAACATAAATTTATGAAACGAAGCTGTCATTGAACATAAGGACAATTTCAGTGTAATAAACAAAATTCAGATGGTAAGAAACAATGTCCATACCACTCCAGCAGGGTCATCATGATTTCCATGGATGGTGAACACAGGCAGACCAACATTGAAGTTGGGGTCTTCATAATTTACCTTACCAAATCTGAGAATGCAATAAGAAATTTTCATATGAAAATGACACATTTCTACACATTTCAGAAGTCCTCCAATTTTATATGAACAAATGAATTTCATAAGTGAACAAAATTAATACAAGAGCTTCTAAGGTGTAGTTGTCTTTAATGTAGATTGACCTGTTTGGGAAGTTGACTGTCTGATCACTGACGACCTGGAACTTGATTGGTTGATCATTTAGGCAGTAGCGCCGTAGAATCTCAATCGTTTTTACCAGGGTTGATCGCGATGGCTTGTTCTCATGGAATAGATCACCACCAAGAAGAATAAAGTCTACCTGCAATGCATTCTCGCATATCAAACAACGCCAAAGCTGGGGAAAACAAGTGATGTCAATAGAAATATGACTCTTACAAACCTTGTTTTGATCTGCCAATGCGCAAATCTCTTCAAATGCTTGAAAGGAATCAAACCTACGTATCTCATCTTTCTCCATGTAGCCTAGATGGCAGTCGGTTGCTACAAGTATTCGGAGCATGTTGCTATCACCTTCCCCTCCCCTGCAATATCATTTGACAGCTAACATAGTAAGAACCCTGAACCCAGCATCGAACGACAGGCAGCCATATTGATCGCTTCATGCAGCTATTTAGTCCATTTCACAAAGTAAGCAATTTGTACAATCCAAAAGCTATTTAGTCCATTTCACAAAGTAAGCAATTTGTACAATCCAAAACAGCTGTAATCCTCTGCATAACCCAAAAACCAAGGTCTACTGATGTAAAGAACAAAATCACTCACCCAGGCTGTGCTGGTTCAGACATTGGACTCCGAACTCAATGTCTTGGCCAAACCAATCCGTTGCTGTAAAATCCAATCACTGCAAAACCAACCATTTCACTAGTTAAAAAACAGAGGCGGGCTCAATAAAGGACCCGATTACATGTAGGCATAATACATGTATATACAACTTGTAACTAAACAAGTTAGGGTTTCGGCGCCCGGTTTCGCACAGCAGCGGGAAGAGAAGAGGCGGGCATACCTGCCAGGTGCAGCAAGGGAAAGGTTTAGGGTTTAGAGCGGAAGAGGCCGGGGTCCCCCCGAGTCGTCGCCACGAGTGAACGGGAGAAGAAGACGCAGGGCTCTTTGGTCAGGTCTTGTTGAAATTTGACCGGGCTTGGAGCGGGCTTCCAGGCCCGGATGCTGCTTTGTCCACGTCGGAGACAAACAGCTAGTGGCTCAGCCCATCCGGTGTCAGTCAGACAGAAGTGGCCCAACAAAATCACTCTTCCAAGAACAAATCTACGGCCCAAAAAGGAAGGGACTCTACGCTTTTTTTCTTCTCGGGATTTCTTCTCCTCGAGTTTTCCCCACCTCTCCCCGAGCTGCGGCGGCCGCATCGACCACTAGGGTGAAAAATCCGCTCGACTCTCCGGCGATTTTCGGCTCTCAGGAGACAGGAAGTTCCGCGGGAAGGATTCGGCTGCGTCCTAGTGTCGTGTCGAGATGGTAGCGTCGACGCCCCTTCCCGTGTGCGCGGAACACTACGCTTGTTTAGATTCGTGTGGTGGCGCGTGATGCGAGGTTGAGCCGTGCTGCTTGTTTCATGGTCAGGCTGGGCGCAAGGAGACTGCACTCGACCTGGCGAAGTTCGTCGACAAGGGCGTGCAGGTGAAGCTCACCGGCGGCCGCCAAGGTTGATTTCACATCCCATCCCACCTCCTTCTTTTCCTCCTCCTATAACTATAACTATCATCAGGACAGTTTGGTGCTCCGGATCTGCACCTTCTGGCTTCTACTTGAGCAGGGTGTAGCTATTGGTTACTGTCAAGTGTTAAGTGGAGTCCTACGATAGTCTCTCTCCAGCTGGTAATATGAATCAGAGATATAAATACCTTGTTCATGCACTTATTTGTGCGAACCTGTGCTGATGTGTACTTGTTTTGGATAATAAATCATCGAGTGAAATTCACAAAACCCACTATAAATCCCAGTGCTTGGTTATAGCCAAAGAGTCATATAAGCCATTGTTGTCTGATGGTACATTAGTGAACCACAAAACTTGGGATTAGTAGTACATGGCAAAACCTAGGGTTTTGTGAAATCTACTCTAGAAATAATGTGTTCTTGCAGCTAGCTCGCTGACTGAGTATGTGTTTGGATGCTTGTCTTTATAGAACACTAAAGGGATATATAAATTTGAAAAATCAAATCAAACTAGTAATGTTGTCACCATTTTGTGTTCTACAGTGTGGAACGTTCACTTCAGTCATTTACACAACCTCTTGGCTTGCAACTTCCTTTTGTGTTGGAATCATTCATCCATCCATATAGGCATATTGTTCCTTGGGCTAGTTGCTGAAGAATGTGCAAGCTCCTTTAGTAATTTAAAGCCATGCAACTTCTTCTAGATTTCCTGGTTTTTGTTATATATGCTGACCTGCCATTGTATTCATGTGTCCAGTGACAGGAACTCTAAAGGGGTATGACCAACTACTCAACTTAGTGCTAGATGAAGCAGTTGAGTTTGAAAGAGGTACTTTCTGATTCCTTTGGTTCTATTGTGTAATGCAGAGTTTGCTCATTGAACTTGGCCAGTTTTTTTTTTCTACAACAACTTGGCTAAGATTAAGACTTACTAAACAATTTAAAACCACATTTTGCATCAAATATTTTGGGTAGTTCGCATTTGCAAGCTAAATGTTTAACTAAATTTTGGCTATGTGGATAAAATAACTGTTTACTAGTGCTGAACTAAGTGTTAAAGACTGAATGGGGAATGGACTACCTATTCTGCAAATAACAAGGCCATAATGCCTCATATCTGTCTTTTAAAACAAAGTGTCCTGAAGATGGAACAATGTTAAATTTTCTGTTTACAGTGCTGAATGGAATGATCCATAATCTTGTCATTTTCTTTTTTAGAGCAAGATGATCCATTGAAGCTATCAGGGAAAACCAGACAGCTTGGCCTCATTGTAAGTATTCCTTTCTGACAATTGATTTAACCTTTGTACTCAAGTCATTCCTGTGTTATTTGAGTGATGCGCGAGAACTGATGATGTTCCATGTAATGCTGATGTTGAAGTGTGCCATTGTACTCTCGCAAGTTTGTACTAAGTTTGTTAGTGATGAATGTTTTCTAATAATAGTTACTGAGTAGAATCAGGCAACTACTTAAATTGTTTGGAGGGTGATAAATAAATTACTTTTTTGTATATGTGATGTTCCTTTTTCCTGGGCTTTACAATTGCAGATCTGAACATCATGCATCCCATTCTGGTTATTGCAGGTGTGCAGAGGCACGGCAGTCATGCTGGTCTCACCGACTGATGGAACTGATGAGATTGCCAACCCTTTCCTTGCGGAGGGAGCATAAAGCTTGCACTTGGTCGATTATTTAGAACTGTGCTGTCAAAGCACCCTCAGAACAATATGTCCCTGGAAAAAAGAACTCCATTCTCAACAATATGTCCCTGGAAAAAAGAACTCCATTCTCGTGTATTAGTTGTACTGGTTGGTGGTGAACGCTGTAATTTTCACTGTGCAACTTAAGACATTTACCCTATGGTTTCTAACGTGCTGCTGCTGAATACTTCCGTGTTCTTGCTTTTCTTATGGTACGGGTTCTGTAATATCGTGTGCATCTGTGAACAGAGGGACAAAAGGAGATCGCACGCTCATGCACGCGTGCTAGGGTGGTTAACTTTGGTGGTGAAACAGCAGCATTCATCAGCAAACTGAGACGTCTCACTTTTTGGGCTTTGGCATTAATATTTGTATATTGTTTGCTCTCTGATCAACTCTAAAAGCTTTTTATATCATTTATTATTGATGGGTATTTTTTAGCGAAAGTTATCATCAAACAGCTCCAAATATTACTATTTTGGATTTGTCAGTCAAAGATGAAGAACGGAATTTACTCTTCTAAGTCCGGAGACTCTAGAGTTATATATAAGATATGGAAAAACTATTGGAGGATAAAAGAAAAACAGAGCTATTTTATCTTAGTACTCCTCTTTTAGATGATAATAATTTAGAGAGTGAGTTAAAAAAACTTCAGATGCTCTCGAATCTCGATTGAGCAGACTGGATCTGTTTCTACCCAAATCCCTAATCCTGTCACATGCAGTAACTGCCCGAGGAATATGTCAATCGTGGCAGAGGACAAGCCTTTCTCCAGGTGTCTGTTGTTTTTTTTTTCACTCGAATTCGAACATTTAGTGTTAGTGTTAGTGTTTGTGTTTGCATACATGTCATATACTCCAAAGTTCAAAGTTTAGAAACTTTTTTAATATACGTCCAATATCAATAAAAATAAATATTTTTTGGTAAAAGAAAAAGCCCTCTTGCAGTTTGTTCACCTAAGCACCTAATATTTTCATATTTTATTCTGAATTTCTCGCTAGCTATAGAGTGCGAAAATGGCTCTCAAGGTACTCACAAGATATAGTTTAGTTGAAAAGTGCAAAGATACACCGGCGTCACTAGTCAGCGCACGTGCGCCAGAACGGAAGCTGTGCACGCTAGCGCTAATTCGGTTAACAGTGCACGCGCACTAGTATTAGTAGCAAACGCCTTGCCTCCGGTTCTCCTGTCTGGACTTATTATGTCAATGAGCCAAGTTTTTTTTTTGGTCCAAATTGTTTTCTCATTTCTCCTGTCTAGCATCATTGTGACAAAAATTTAATTGTCTACGTGGCTAATTTGGAGGGCATATTTTTGAAAAGACAATTGCTTTAATTGTCTACAGGCTAATTTGGAGGGCATATTTTTGAAAAGGCAATTGCGCTAAAACCATTGCCTGATAAGGGGCATACTTTTTGAAAAAACATTTAGCCCAAAACCCATTGCCAAATAGGGGGGCATGCTTTTCAAAAAAACACTTGCCCCTAAAACTCATTGTCTAGTAGGGGGCATGCTTTTCAAAAGACACTTGGCCCAAAACCCATTGCACGATAGGGGGCATGCATTTAAAAGGATAGTTGCCCCAAAACCCTAAATTTAATAAGCCAAACGACATAAACCCTAATCTCAAAGAAACGTTATGAACCCTAATCTCAACAACGCCAACCCTAATCTCAAAGAAAGCCATAAACTCTAGTCTCGGCCAAAAGCCATGAACCCTAATCCCAGCAAAAAAGACATGAACCTAATCTCGGCCAAAAGCCATGAACCCTAATTTCAAAAAAAGCCATGAACCCTAATTTCAAAGAACGCCATGAACCCTAATCTCGGCAAAATCATTAACACTAATCTCAACAAACGCCATAAACCCTAATCTCGGCAACACCATGAACCCTAATCTCGGCAATGCAATGAACACTAATCTCAAAGAAACACCCCCTCGAACCCTAATCTCAAAGAACGCCAGTAACCCTAATCTCAAAGCAATGCAATGAACCCTAATCTCGGCGACGCCATGAGCCCCTAATCACAAAGAACGCCCGCAAACCCTAATCTCATCAAACACCATGAACTCTAATATCCGGAAAAGCCATAAACCCTAATATCACAAACGCCCATAAACCCTAATCTCAAAGATAAATGTCGTTAACCCCAATCTCAAAGAAACACCATCAACTCTAATCTCAACAAAACTTTACACTCCAAAATTTGAAACTTTTTACTCCAATAATAAAAAGTTTGTACTCTTAGATGTAAAACTTTTTACTTTAAATGTAAATTTTTGTCATCACGAAAATTATATCAAAATATATCCAACATGGATCTAGTTTTATAGATCTCGTTATAATAAATACAATGGTGTAAACGGAATTGAAAATAAATGCTTGATGAGACAGTTTATTACATTTTAAAGAGAAACCACCTGAGAGCGGCGTCACGGCAAGACGCCCCCTCCCTACGCCAAGCGACGGCACTCGCTCCCTCGGCGCGCGCGTCGCGCCCTCGGCCTACACGCTGCGTCCGCGCGCCAAAAAAAAGAAGTGGAGCACGCGCGCCATATAACGCTGTGAAGACCCATAGAGCTCTTTAAAAGCATCTCTAGGAGTTTTATAAAACAACTCGCTATTTGCCCAATGCAAAATCGTTTAGCAAGTTATTATCGAAGAATGTTGGAGATATACAAAATTTGGGGCGTGTTTGGTAGAGCTACGGCTTCAAAAAACAGATCCAGAGCTGCAAATCCGAGCAGCTCTACCGGTGGAGCAAAACTCTACTATGGATCGATATCTCAAAAAGCGTTTGGTACAGCTCCAAATTTCTCACTATCCCAATGACACGTAGGGCCCGCATATAAGAGAACAGAAAAGAAAAAAAAACCATCCTCTTCTTCCTCCTTTGCGTCCGGCGCCGGCGGCGGGGCTCACACCGTCGTTTTTCACCAATCTACCAGCACCGCCGCCATGTGATCCTCCACCTGTAGCCGCCGTACCAAACGCTGAGACTTATCCACCGCCGAGACTGAGACTTATCCACCGCCGAGACTGAGACTTATCCACCGCCGACCACTCGCTTATAATAATCTACAAGCCATCACAAGATTCACAACAATCTGACGAAGAATGGCAGTGGTGGGCCTGGCGCTTGATTGTCTTGCATGGATATGATCCATCGCTCGTTGAGGACGACTAGGAGCTTCGTGGCAAGCCTGCCTCGACCCTGAATACAAGTTGCCATCGCTCGTTGAGGACGACTAGGAGGTGTCCAGTACTTGTCTCGTGGATCTCCTGTCCAGCGCCGGCGAGTAGCCTGCTCCGGTCGGGCATCAGTGACTATTCGCTTGGATCGAGGTGCAGGCGGCGCTGGGAGGGAGCGGCGGGCGGCACGGGGATGGAGGTGTCGGCGGCGTGGGGAGGGAGCGACGCGACGGGCGAAGGAGGACAGAATGAAATGAAATAAAACGAACCGTGCATTTTCCACTAATCGATGGCAGTGGTGGGTAATTTCTTCCGACTCCACCAAATTTAATTTAAATGGAAGACCCTCGAGATACTCCACCAAATTCATGGATTTGGAGCACCGCTCCACCATTTTTTTTTGAGCGGATCTGTGGTGGAGTTCTTTGGAATTTGAAACTGTTGGGAAAAACTTGGAGCAGAGCTGAATTTTAGGATCACGAGCTACGTGGAGTTTATGCCAAACACGCCAGGTTGCTATTTCTTCTATCATCTCCAAGACCCCATAAAAGCATTTTCAAAATCCTTGATTTTATCGGAAAATTGAAAGAAAATACAATTCTCCAACAATTTCCTATCCCACGTCCCAATCTTTTGGCACTTACAAACATTCCCATCTTGCGTGGAAAAATCCGTGGCCTCCAACATGTGCATATCCTTCTTGGGCGCAACTTTTCCCAAAAAGGCGGCACCAAAACCGCACATAACGGCCTGGTGCAAAAGAAACTAGGGATCTAGCAATTACATGAGCATCTTCATTCGATCTCCTAGGTTCATGAGCAAAAACCAACGTGGTGAAGCTACTCACTCTTGCTTTTATTTCCTGCACAACCTCGGCCATACGGTCCAAGCCTCGAGCCTTCCGGACTTAAGTATTACATTGTCGCGATCGATGCCCGGCTTGATCGGCGTCTCGTTTAGGTCGGACACCAAGTCCAAGCTTTCTCTACACGCAAGAACCTCAGCTATCTCGGGATCGATTAATCCCCTCAAGCACCAATCCCGATGCTCCCAAGAAATTGTATGCGCTTTGATCTCTTGCTATTGCCACCACCGTTGCAATATTCGGGTTTTTGACGAGCAAATCGACATTCACCTTGACACGCGACCACTGCGGTGGTGGCGGCCCGTTGGCGTCCGGGCCGAGCCCCTCCCACGCCCCATAAATCCCTCGGTCCTGTTTGGTAACCGATTACTTCAAGTCCTCGCAATACTTGTTAACAAAAGTATGCGTTGACAAGGGACTTTGGAAGATATGTTCATACACTGCCTTCCTCTTTGCATACCAAATCGCCCAAAGTACAAATGTATTGGTATTCACAAAACTTTTTTTTAGGAAGTGTTTCAAATAGACCTGATAGCCAAATTCGTGGATGATCTTCATTAGATTTTTTTTTTTTTTTTTTTTGAGGGAGAACCATTTTATTTATTCATGGTAAACTCACTTGATTACAAACGCGGAATGAGCGGCGGCATCGCTGACCAAACATGTTCGCCTATTTCTAAATTGATCGAACTTCTAGCTATACAATGGGCGTCCACATTTGAACACCTTCTTTCGTGTACAAAATTTACAACTAGAAAGTCCTTCGATCTCTCCTTTAACTCCTAAACAATCTGTCCATAGTGGCCCAAACCCTGACCCTTGAGTTACGATCATATTCTCGCAAATCGGAGGCAACTTTGATGGATCGTATATTCAGATCACCGCAAGATCCAGTCCTTCCCTCGCATGCAAGCACCTCGGCAATCTCGGGATCGAAATCCCTTCCAAAACCAAAGACGATGCTCCCAAGAATTTGCCATTGGAATCCCTTGCTATTCTTTGCCAAAGATACTGCGTTTAGAGTTTTTGATAATGCAAAGATCACAGTTGATCTTCATAGTTCCTTCTTGGGCGGCAACCAGCCGTGCTTGGCTAGTGACGCCAATATTCGAAGATTTCTGGGCTGTAAATCCTGCAATTCATTGCAGTACTTATCAACGAAAAGCATCGCGTTGACAATGGGCTTTAGATAGACATAGATGCTCCACAATCTCATCATCTTCTAGGGCCCAAACACACCTTGCAAAGTGACAGTTTGCTTTCATGAAGTTGTTGCTCATGGGCCGGCCCGACATGGCTAAATTGGAAGCTAAGTTGGAAAAAGTCCGGATTCCCTCCCCAACTATCACGAAAAGTTCACTTTTCCTCCCTCAACTTCGAAAAACCGGACATATCACCTCCCTCAACTTTTCAAACCATGCAAATTACCTCCCTTGAGCGGTTTTGAAGGTGGATTTGCTACAGTAACCGTGGTTTGCTACAGTGTCAGTGGGTTTGCTGCAGTACCAGTACCTTTCCTTTTTAAAAAAAATCCGTTGAATCTTTGAAAAATTATAATAAATCATAGAAAAATCATAAAATAAAAATCCAATTTTGTTGGACTCCATATGATTAGATCTACACAGTGAATATATAATTTGATATGCTTTAGTACAAAGTTTTTTTGCTAAAAGATTTTGTCTTTTTTTTTTTTTATTTATTTAGTTGAATCTTTAAAAAATCATAGTAAATCACATAAAAATCATAAAATAAAAATCCAATTTTGTTAGACTCCACATGAGTAGATCTACACGGTGAATATATAATTTGGTGTGCTTTTGTCTAACAAAATAATTATAGAAGTTGCGACTACAATTATAAATATAAAAAGAAAAAAGACAAAACCTTCGTAGCAAAAAAAACTTTGTAATTGAAGCATATCATATTATATATTCACTGTGTAGATCTAATCATGTGGACTCCAATAAAATTGGATTTTTATTTTATGATTTTTCTATAATTTACTATGATTTTTAAAAGATTCAATCGGAATTTTTTAAAAAAAAAAGGCAAAGACACTGTGACTGTAGCAAACCCATTGACACTGTAGCAAACCACGGTTATTCTGTACCAAATCCACCTTCAAACCGCCGGCGGAGGTAATTTGCATGGTTTGAAAAGTTGTGGGGAGGTGATATGCCCTTTTTGAGTTGAGGGGCGAAAAGAAACTTTGTGATAGTTGAAATGAATCCGCACTTTTTCCAGCTAAGTTCGCAAGCAACAAATCACTCGGCCCAGTTCTGTTTTGGCCCGTTTCCCCTCTAGTCCCCTCTAGGGTTAGGTCAAGACCCTCCCTCTATCTATTAATAGAGGCCGGGCGGCCGCCGCCGTCCGCATCACCATCGCGATCCCATCGCCGGAGAACCACCGAATCCACCGCATCAGAGAGAAATTAGCCGGAGGTGAAGATGGTGTGCATCCGGCAGGCGACCATCGACGACCTGCTGGCGATGCAGGCGTGCAACCTTATGTGCCTGCCGGAGAACTACCAGATGAAGTACTACCTCTACCACATGTTATCGTGGCCGCAGCTCCTCTTCGTTGCCGAGGACTATGGCGGCCGCATCGTCGGCTACGTGCTCGCCAAGATGGAGGAGGATCCCTCCGAGCCCCTGCCACGGCCACATCACCTCCCTCGCGGTGCTCCGCTCCCACCGCAAGCTAGGCGTTGCCACCAAGCTCATGTCCGCCGCGCAGGCCGCCATGGACCAGGTCTTCGGCGCCGAGTACGTCTCCCTCCACGTCCGCAGATCCAACCGCGCCGCCTTCAACCTCTACAAAACCACCCTCGGGTACAAGATCCACGACATCGAAGCCAAGTACTACGCCGACGGGGAGGACGCGTTCGACATGCGCAAGCCTCTCCGGGAGCCGCAGCCTAAGAAGCATCACCATCACCACCACCACCACCACGGCCCCGGTGGGTGCTGCTCCCCCACGACGCACCTGCGGCGACTGGTTCTTCCCGGATAAGAAGGCTAACACTTGACGAAGGGTGAGCTTTTTTTCCTTGCAAGCTCTCGATGTTATGTTTTCTACTAATATATCGCTTGTCACCGTCTAGTTCGCTGTGATTAGGCTGTGGTTTTGGTTTCGCTGTGATTAGGCTGTGATTTTGGTTGTGATTTGGCTGTGGTTTTGGTTTCGCTGTGAGTAGGCTGTGATTTTGGTTGAGAGATCGGATGTGTAGTTTCATGTATGTCAATGTGCCTCTCCTCACCTTTGGTTTCTTGAGAATGTCCACTCTCAAGGCAGCCCAGTCATGGAGGCACATAGCAACTATTGGTGAGTTTAACGTGGAAGCTTACTGTTTCTTGTCGTGGTATTGCTTCTAAAATCTCTCACTAAATCAACCAACTGTGGTTGCTTGTCCTCAGATTGTTTAATATTTGATGATTATTGTTATGATAACTTGATAAGTTGATTAACATCACCTTTCAATTGACTTTACAAATCTGTTGTATTATTATATGATGAAACTCTTTTTACTAGGCAATGATGAATTGCCCTTTGAATTAGATGTAGGTTGCACTAAGTCCCTGATTTTCAGGGAGAACCTACTTGGGGTTCTACATTGGAATGAGATATACGGGCTTTACTGAGCTTTATGAACAAAGCATTTAACAACATTTTTGAACAATGTATTGTTCTTGAATGAATTTGACCATATTTATTTGGCAGAACATATGTGGAGAAACGTGCTTACAATTTTATTGCTTATGATGATTTGTCTAATGCGTGAGGTGTAGACAGCTCCAAGTCCCTGCTTGCCAGGGAGAACCTACTTGGAGTCCTACATTCAAATGAATTTTATGGGCATTTCCTGAAGTGATTTTTGGTGCTCTGTGGTTTTGGTTTAAATATTTACCTATGTTTTGTTCAGCTCTTTCTTATCCAAATTTCACCTTCATTAGTAACCTATGATGAGTTGCCCAACATGTGAGGTGTAGGTAACTCCAAGCCCTGTTTCAGGGAGAACCTACTTGGGGTCCTACATTCAAATGAGATACATGGGCATTTACTGAGGTTTATTTATAAACAAGACCTAATGTTCTGTCTTTGATGACAGATTGGTTCTTTAGCTTTATGTTATTTGCGGATGTATTGAGTATCCATTGGTAAGATGTTTATGCCTTTTCTTCTTGCTAATGTCTTATCAGCAAAACAAATTACTTTGTGAGTGAGACTGCCAGTGATGATTAGTCTGCAAAATGGATGTCCTGTGGACTCAAAGTCCCTGTTTCAGGGAGAACCTACTTGACGAAACATGGTACATAATATGACATCATTTGATAAAACTGAGGCATTACAGAAGAACCTTATTTCCTTCACAGTTTTTTTGCTTCGTGCTCTTTCCTTCTATATTGAAAGTTGAGTTTAATAATAAAGCTTGGTTGAGGTCAATATCAGTATCCAAGCAATCATCTTTCAGTGATGTTTCTGTCTGCAAAATGGATGTGCTATGTATCCAAGTCCCTGCTTCAGGGAGAACCTACTTGGAGAAACAGCATCTAAAATGACATGAATTCAGAGACTGAGATTATATTGCTTTCATTATTGATATGTTTTATTTCTCTTTTAGTTCCATTTTTTAAGTTTCATCGAAGCATAGTGATTCTGGTGTTTTGACATTTCCTTTTATCTGCATTGTATTGAATCTGAAATTCAGTTGTGGTACTAACTAACTTATGAATATTGCAGACTCATTTACAGAGAGGATCACCAAGCCCATTGGACTTTCTATACGCATCTTTCCTCTCCCTTGAAGATAAAAGATTGTAGCTTTCTTTTCCTAATAGAATGGAAAGGACCTGTACTGTGATTACTGATGTACTTTCTTGCTTGATAGCTCAAATCGGCTGATCAAATCTTTGTAATCAGTGAGAATGGCAAGCAAATATACTTGACAATGGTGTTGTGTTTGTAAAAACATCTGCTCCAACGTGGATTCACAGAGTTCATTTGATTGTTCATGTCTGACAATTTGATCAGATTTTATACAGCAAGATATATAGTAGGTTTGGAACCTGTAATACCGTTGTTTTATTGTCGGATCACCTACAGGGGGCTATTTTCATCAGATATAATTAGCATCTAATATCAATTATAACTCCATTGTTTTCTGTGTCATCGATGTAATTTGTTTTAAAAAATAATCGTTATTCCCTGAGTAAATATTATTTTTTGTTTTGAAATGAACTTCCCCGGACTAGTAATTTACTAAAGTTTTGAAATACTAATGTTTTGAAAAAGTAAACGCTTTTGCCTTTTGCCTGAATAGTAATTTACTTTGTTTAGAACGGAGGGAATAGAAGATATCCATTCTCAAATGAAAAGTGAATAGAACGAAGATAGTTAGGCACCTGCAATGGTTATCTCATAAGCAGTTGTGAAGCTAAAGCAAAATAGAGTGCCTTGCTCTCGTAGATATGAAAACTTAATTTAAAATAATAGTAAAAATCTGTTGCTATAAGTGATTTTTTAAAATTTTTATGGGAGCATAGATATCCATCGCCAACAACGTGGCTCCGCCCCTGCTCGTAAGCTATCTCTTAACATTGTTTTTGTAATTTAATATTAGGAAGAGAAAATTTAGAGCTATGCATACACATATGCAATAGCCTGGCTGAAAAAGATTGGGCAATCGTTTTTTCGGTGTCAAAACCTTCGGTGCTGGAAAACTGAGTTGATTGGTGCTGACAAATACCAAAAGTCGACATGTTTGGTGCTGGGTTTCGGTCAGTGTTTGGTGTGCACCGAACACAAACCAAATGAGTGGTTATTGCAGCAGACTGATAGTAACACAAAGACAGTTGACTAGCACAGTAAATAGTACTAGATTAAACATTTCAGCAGTTCATGTTTCAATACTACAATAACCAAGCCAACAAGGCCAGTAGCAGACTCGAAGTGGTTCAAACTTCAATTATTACAAGCAACCATGTTCACAGTGACCACAAATTGATTGAAACAAAGATGAGTGCACCAACACTCCTAGACGGCAACACATCAAACTTTTGGTTTGTTCAAGACTCTGTTGTCTCCTTAGGAATAGTGAGCACACCCAGTTCTACATAAGTGAAATACAAAAATGCAACATTAGTCATGAGTAAATAGATATGAATAATGAAGAACATAAAAGAACTAGACCGCATTAAAATTAACAAGTACCTTCCTCAAGCTTTTACAGTTCTTCTTCATTATCTGGAACACTAACAACATTGGCTCCACGAATCCAATCACTTGCACAAATCAGGCGGCTCAACCATTGTTGGTGTGAGTGAGCTCCTGAAATCATCAAGAACACGTCCGCCTGTACTGAAGGCTGATTCAGAAGAGACAGTTGAGATAGGAATTGCTAAAGAGATCTCGCCATGCGAGACAGTATTGGAAACCTTTTAGCATTGCCCATCCAATACTTAAGAATGTCAAACTCTTCATTATCCTCTTCATTGTCCTCTGAAAAGTACCTGTCAAGTTCAGATTTGCTAGTGGCATTTGCACCCCCACATTTCCTCAGTTTATCAGCAATTATAGACTTGAACGGCCTTCTGCCCTCTGGAGGTGGTTCTTGAGTCTCAGTGGGCTGTTGTGGTGTATCACTTGGAGCATACATATTTCTATACTCTTCAAACAAAGCACGAAAAGAAGTGTTCACTGTTTCCCACAATTTCTCTCCTATCTCATCACCAAACAAGAACATCATAGCCATCTTTATGTAAGCTGAAAGCTTGTACCTTGGATCAATTGCAACACAAAAATAAACAACGACATTCAGGTTCAGCAGTTGATCCCCTCTATCTTTCTCTCCTCGCTTCTGTGTGTCTCCCAGCCTCTCTCCATATTTCTCCCCAAAGTACTCGTAGTACTTTACTAGCATTCTCTTGCCCATGTCACTACATAACATATCCTCACTATCACACCACTCTCGCAGCAAATGCAATAGATCAGCAATCTCATGAAAGTAAGTGTTTGATGTTGGACAACTTGTGACTGCAACACGGAGAGTAAGTTCGTAAAAATGTTCAAGAAATCCAGCCATCTTCCTAGCATTATCCCAATCTGATTTTTCTGGAACTCCTGGACCATCTTCCTCGTCATTTAATTCTAGTTTATAGTCTGGGTCTTCGTCACTATACCTTTCAAAAGCCTTTTCATACTGCTGTGCAGTGTTCAGCATCAGGTAAGTAGAGTCCCACCAAGTGCAAATATCCAGGGTCAGAAAGGCTTTGGCCTGTACCTTTGCTAATTGAGCACATTTCTTAAACCTTGCCAATCTAGATGTATCAACCATGACAAACTTAACAGCAGCACGAACACGAATCACTGACTTATCAATTTCCTTTAGGCCTTCACTAACTATCAAGTTCACTATGTGTACAACACATCTCATGTGTAGATACTCTCCTTTAGCAATGCTACCATTTGATTCATTCAAGACCCTCCGCATGTACTTTATTGCATCGTTGTTTGCAATAGCATCATCCACTGTTATTGTAAAAACCTTATCAAGTCCCCATGCTGTCAAGCAATTCTCTAGGGACTTTCCAATATCTTCCCCTCTATGACCCTCTACCAAGAAAAAACCAATGATCTTTCTGTGGAGCTTCCAATCATTGTCAATAAAATGTGCTGTCACACGCATGTACTGCTGGTCTTTATTATCTGTCCATGTGTCAATTGCGAGGCTAACCCTTCCACAGTGTTCTTCTAAAAATTTCTTCAGCTTTTCCTTCTGGACACCATATACTTTGAAACAAGCTATAATGGCTTCTCTTCTAGAGGGTAAAGTAAACTGTGGGCATACTGTGGCCAAAAAATTTCGAAGGCCAGGGCGTTCACATATGGCAAATGGTTGCTCATCTTCAATTATCATTTCAAAAACCTGTTTCTAAGGTCATCAAGATCAACTTCATAATTATATGAAGAACCAACACTGCTATTTTCTTGACTAGATTGCTGTTGGCTATCTGTGTCACAACAACACAAGTCCCCACAGTACTTGCAAGCTGTTTCCTCCCCATCTGCAACTTTTACCTTGGTGAAGTGATCCCAAATATCTGAACTTGGAGCCATTGCTTTCCTTTTCTTGTTTCCCTCTTTCCCTTGCTGCTCACTCTCATCCTCACTCTGTTGGTCCTCCTCCTCGTCAACCTCTATCATTTCATTCACTTGATTTGCAACGGTTTCATCAGTGTCCCCATCTACAAAAATTAAATAAATTAAATAAAAACACGCCAGTTAAGATCAAGCATAGGCTAGGTTGGTCTACTCATTTGTGCAAGATCTAAGAAACCAAGAAAGGATAACTGAGTTAGGAGAAGAAGAGTAGAAGACATACGCTGGTGGACTCCTCGGTAGCTGCCGCCATTGTACTGGAAGGAGATCTTCACGTGGGTGGCACTGAGCCTGCGCGGCCGCCCGCCGTCGCCGTCGCCGTCGTTTCACCCACCGCCGCCGTCGTCGCTGATACCGATGTGGCGGCTAGGGTTAGGGGCGCTGTGCGGCGCTGGTGCTGGATAGGTGTGCAGTGCGGGAGTCGGGGGAGTGCGGCGCTGGTGCCCTTGTGGGCTGGGCAAATGGCTCTCTGCCTCCCTTATGCATTTCGGTACTTCGGTTCTCTTCGGTGGGCTACCAAAACCGAACCGAAGCAGATAACCGAACTTATTAGGATCACCGGCCGGGGCCGGGGAAGAAGACACCCGCCCACCTTTGCTGAAGCTTCTCGTGCTGCCTTGCCTCAGCTCATGGTGCCCCCACTCGCGCCGTTCGGAGGAGCGGGATAGGAAGAGGGATCGGCGGAGGATTGCTCGCGAAGGCTAGCGAGGCAGACGCAGAGGAATCGCGGCGGCTGAGAGTTCGCTAGGAGCGGGGAGACGGGAGAGAAAGAGAGAGAAACGGGCGCGGAGGAAAAAAAGAAAAAAAGGTACTTCAATCAGAGACAAGGTCTCTACTAGAGCAAATACTCGTAATCAGAGACAAAGTATGTTTTGAATCGTGAGGACCCCCAGAATTAACAATTGCTGGAAGAAGCCTGTTATTTGTATTGCTGAGAGAATGACAGATATCCAATGATCCTGCTGTTTTCAAATCTTCATATGAAATGTTGATGTACCACGGCAGTTCATCGCACAAGCTTCTTTTGGGCTGGGACTGGGAGTTGCCGGCAGCAGGGTTTTTTGAATTTGAAATTTCCAGAGAACATAGAATCTTTGTCTGTAGTAGTTAGAATACATAACAGACAATAAGTATCTAGTGAGTTTAACTTATTCGAGAAGAAAATGGTAAATCTTTTTAAGAGTTGCACAGATCTAACCAGTCAATGATAGACAAGTTGCCTCCCTTCGTGTGTATCTTGCCAATGCCTGAAAATTAACAGAACAAGAAGCTTTAGGTTGTGATTTGTGAAAGCTGAAAGATGACTCCATGTTTTGATAGGGTAGTTGTCTCCATCAGGAAAAAGCAGCCGCATCCATAGCCTCTGAACCTTCCTCAGCATAAATATTTCTAGCATTCAACACATGTACCCATCAGACATAATGCCAAAAGACTTCTAATGTGAAAGAAAGGTAGCAGTATATCTATCACATTCACCGTCCCTTTCAAATTATAGTGCACTGTAGCTTTGTCCCAAGTCAAATTATAGTGTACATTCAGATAAGTTTCATTAAATTTTCTATAAAATTTTCATGATAGTGCATTGATTCGAACTTGTAGATGTTAATATATTGTTCTCAAAACTTGGTCAAAGTTAAGAAGTTTGGCACATAGGAGAAAGCTAAATGAACTATAATCTGGAAGGAGTAATAACTACCATGGTGGGTCTAACAGCATTACAGCAAAGAAAATGATTTTCTACTTTTAAAAGAAAGTTACCAAAATCACAAATTCAATCAAATTCTTTGAGAATGCAAAGCTAAGAAATTTGACATTTGACTAGTAGTCTCCTTGTATACGCTGCTTAGCATTGAATCTGTATAACCGCAGGAATGGTCGACAGAAGCACCAAAACAGTTTGCTATTTCATTCACTTAGGGACAATATATGAAGTGAACTCCATGAAGCAGGGCAGTTTGGAAGTACTTGCCCACACAGCCTGATACTTACAGCATCAGTGTCACCAACAGAGTCACTGATATATGCATGTGTCGAACAAAACTGAAGGAAATCAGCTCGAATTGTAAGGTATGTCCAGGCAAAACATTCCTTCTGTATTTTTTTTTTAAAAGAACCGTGGGGAGATCCCCACGGTGATCAAGGTTTTATTAAAGATAAAAAAACAGGAACACGAGAGTACATACTTACAAACTTGCAAAAAGAAGAGGACAGACCAGACCGAGAGAGGAAGCAGAGGAATAAAACTAAACAGAAACTCAACAACAAACAGCAGCAGGAGCCGAAAGCAAAAACTATAAATTACAATTTACAAAGCGTCAAGCCAGAGGTTGATGGGGAGCCTAGCATCGTCTCCAAGACGATAAGCCTGGAGGGCAGCTTCAGCCTTGAAGTTGCGCAGCCATGCATCAAAGGTAGCTGGAATGCCATCAAAGACTTGCTTATTACGAACCTTCCATAATTCCCAAGCAGCAATGAGGAAGATTTCCATAAAAAGAGGAAGGCCAGCCTGAGACCTGGAAGCTTCAACTCTCCTGTGCAGATCAACATCAGCCATCCAAGTAATACCAAGCTTGCTCCAACAAGCTTTAGCAAAGTCACAGTCGAAGAACAAATGGGCAATGGTCTCTTCTTCCAAATGAGAACAGAGAACACAATAACTGTCAGGCTGCACATTGAAATGCCTTTTCAACAGCATGTTTTTAGTATTAAGCCTATCCAACAATATCAACCAGGCAAAAAATTTGACTCTTGGAGTGACTTTAGATTTCCACACCAAATGAAAGACATTAGGAGCTTGAATATGGCTGAAAGCAAGCTTGTATACCTTAGCAGCAGCATACTTACTATTCCCTCAACAAAAAATTCTCATGTCAGGACCATCAGAAATAGCAAAATTATGAGCAATATTTCTTAATTCATCAAGCTCCAGGGCAGCAGCTTGAGTAATTGGAATCACAAACAACTCCTCCAGACTTTCAGCATTGCAGACATCTTTAACTGAGATATTGGGGTACCTAGCAAACTGAACAAGGTTTGGGACGAGATCAACAAGACACCCACCAGCCCAATTGTCCTTCCAAAACAAGATGGAAGAACCATCACCAAGCTGACAAGTGGTAACCTGGGCATAGAGATTCTTCAATCTAAAAATATCCTTCCACCAAAAGGACCCCATTTCTCTCTGGATATGTGGAACCCTACCATCATAATATTTGGACCCAACAAGGTGCACCCAAGGGAACATTCCTTCTGTATTGAACCTCCCTTGAAGTAATTTTTTACTTGGGTTGTTAGGTAGAAGCTTGGCATAGTCAACTCCAGATGACATTTACGAGATCATCTTGACAGGCCTCTGGACTTATCGCAGCATCATACTTCACAATGTTTCCATAGAATATTTTCTCTAGCTCCTTCATCCATTTTATCAAGAGCAAGTTAACCTAGAATGCATTAGCATGTTATATACATCAGTTTTCGCTAGAGATAGAATGCATAAAAGGTAAAAAATCCTCTGATCATTGAAGAGAAACTGAAAATATGAATGAATACCACTCCCTCCATTTTTAAATATACGATGTTTAAGACTATTTATTTTTGAACTAATGTGCTCATTATGAATGTCATATCACCCTTGATCATAAGTGAAAGGCAGCGCTAAAAACATATGAGAAGTTCTGCACTTCTGCTCTTGGTTTTGTACATGAAAAGCATTTACATGATGAGGACTAATGTTAACAAGTTGCTCATTTGAGGAATGAGCTTAACCTGTAGGTGAGTACTGTTTAGGTCTCTACTAACATGGGGTATGTTGTATGACAAATGGACCCCACATGTTAGTAGAGACATTGGGGATATGATTTTCTTATTCTATCAGAGACAAGGTCTTTCAAATCAAAACCTAAAAAAAAGGTTTGTACCTCCTCCAATAACTACATTTGGATTGAGAGTTTCTCCTACCGCTGGAGATGCAGAAATACAAAGTTACAAACTGACACCAAACTGAAAAACCGAAGAACCCACACTTTGCTTCGTTTCAGTTTTGGTTCGGTGTTGGACACATGCCTTCAACCTTTGAGTAAGATAAGAATGTCGGCAACTCATTCAACTAGTGTTTCAAATTTCACTCTTCTTTCGATGCTGCCAGATCTTTGGTACCCAAACTCCCAAACACAATCTTACTATGTATGTACCACTTTAAATGCCAGATTGGTATTTCCTGCTTTCCTCCTTAGTGCATTGATCATCATTCAAACAGTGTTTGAAATTTCACTCTTCTTTTGATACTGCCAGATCTTTCATACCCAATGCCTATCTTACTATGCACCAGTTTAAATGCCAGATCAGTATTTCCTGCTTTCCTTAGCGCATTGATCATCATCGTTCGAACCCTCCCAGGTATCTCACGACCCTTCTGCACAATGCCATCTGCCAATTTGCAAGCCTGCTTGAATCTGCCAGTCTTACACAACACATTGATCATATCCTCATGAGCTGTCTCAGGAATCACACCCATTGGAGCCAGCTCATCCAGTATCCTCCATGCACGGCTGAATTTACCAGAAAGGCAGAGTCCATTGGCGAGGACCCTGAAAGCTGCAGCTGTTGGGGTGATTCCCTTGTCAATCATGCTGTCCCAGAACTGCAGTGCCTCCTCATTCTTGTGTTCCTTGAACAAACCATCAATGAGAATGGTGTATGTGTAGACTGTTTGATCACAGCCATCATCTTCCATTCTCTTGTAGAAAGCACAAGCATCGTCTGTTCGTCCTGCTTTGACTAATGCATCGATCAGAACATTATAGCAGTATGAGTCAGGCACAAATCCTTTAGCAATCATCTCCTCGAAGAGCTCCTTTGCTTGGTCAACCATCCCAGTTTTTCCAAAGCCATCAATTAGGCTTGTATAGAAGATGGCATTCACTGCAACACCCTTATCTACACAACTCCTGAAGCACGCAAGTGCCTCCTCCATTTTGCCAAATCGGCACAAGCAATTAACAACCACACCATATGTGACCGCATCAAGCTCAATTCCGCTGGCCTTCATCCTCTCAAAGAGTGCCATTGCCTCTTTCTCCCTCCCGAATTTACCCATCGAGTCAATGAGCGCAGTGTACATGGCTGCATTGGCTGGGCTACCTCGCTTCAACATCCTCTCAAACACAGCCAGCGCCTCAAATGGTTTCCCGTCCTTGCTGAGCGCGCCGATCACCAACACATAGGCATGTTGGGGTATTTCCTTCCCCATTCCCCTCTCTTCCATCTCTTGGAACAGTGCTATGCATTGTGGAAATGTGCCCTCGCTGTAATGGCGCTGCATGAGAGTGAGGTATGTCACCTTGTCCGGCGTGAGCTCCGCCTGTTCCCTCATATCCGCAAGCCGTGCCATGGCATCCTGCGTCCTCCCCGCGCGGCAGTAGCCCTTGATGAGAATGTTGTAGGAAACCACGTCCGGACGCACTCGATCTTCCGTGGACATTGCGTCGAACACATTGATGGCAGTGCCAAGGAGGCCGGCGTTAACAAGGCCATCCAGCAGGCAGTTGTACGTGACCCTGGACGGTTCAACACCGGCGAGGCGCATGGCCTGCCACGCCCATAGCAGCTCCTCGGAGAGGCCGAACGCCGCGAGGCTGCGGATCAACGAGGCCGACGACGCTGGCGCGAGGTGCTTCAAGACGGCGTCCCCGTGCGCACGCAGCTCCGCGACGAGCTGCCGCGCCTGGCCGGCGGCGTCGGGGCCGGCGGTATCCCTGGAGCGCGCGAAGGAGTGGAGGAGGGAGACGTAGCAGCTGAGGAGGTGCTGCGGGTGGGCACGGAGATCGGCGCCGTTGGGCAGGGAGGGAAGAAGTGGAGCGACGGGAGCGGGTGCGGGGTAAGCTGCGGGGGAGCGCAGCGCTGCGGCGACGAAGGCCGGGGAGAGGCGGAGGAGGAAGGTCTTGCAGAAAGCGCGGAGGTCAGTGGCGAGGGTGGCGGCCGGGGAGCGGAGGACGAGGGAGATCACGCGGGGCAGCCACGGCGACGGCGTGGGCGGGGCCGCCGACCCGGAGGCGTACGGGCTCGGGTCCGCGAGGTCCGGGTACGGCTCGATCCACTCTGGCGGCGGGAGCGGCTGGTGGTCCTGGGGCGCGGCGGGCGGCCGCCGGCCGCGAGGGACGTGGCAGAAGCGGCGCATCGGACGAGGGCGGCGGCAAGGAGAGGTGTTCGACGAAATGAGCGGGCAGGCGTCTTTGAGGTTTGGGTGTTTTTTTTGCCTCTACCTCATTTTCCAATGGGAAATTATTTAACGGTACAAAAACTTTGCGAAGATGATTTCAAATCGAAGTTCTGATGAATTCGCATGAAATTATCATTCTGTAGTCAGATTTGATGCGCCCATTCTTGAAACTGAGATACTCAGAGATTGGTACAGCTCGTTAAAATGCTGAAATGAAGTTTTAGCTTTGGTTGCTCACCCAAAGAGGGCGTGAACTTTGAAGCCATCGTATCGTCTCGTCACAAGTCTAATGCCCCTTCAGACATGGTTCTGAACTGAGTTCGCATGAAATCATTATTGCATAGCTCGATTTGATGCACCCATTCTACAAACCGAAATACTCAAAAATACTGAACTTTCTAGCTTGGTTGCTCACCCCCAAAAGGGCCTGAATATGGCCGAAAATGGGGACGTTTAGTCTCAACACAAGTGGAATGCTGCCTTCAGAGATAGGAAGTGACGCAATACAGCTACGGGGTACAGGTATGATCAAAGACTGAACATGGCATCAGACCCTGTCAACCATGAGCATCCTGCAATGGCACTGACACAACAAACTCTGTTGCCTCGCTCCTCTAGTATTTGTTGAGAATCTGAACATGATTTGCTTAGGATGGAAGTGGAGCTAGAAGCCAGGGTCATCCCACTGCAGGACGGCGGTGCCGATGTTCTGCTCCCTCTTGAGCTTGTCCTTGAGGAACCAGTCGCAGACGCGGCCGGCGTTGAGCTCCTCGATCGGGACGCCCTCCTGCTCCGATATCACCCTCAGCAGGTTCAGTGACGATATCTGAAAACAAGCAAAACAGCCCAGTCTGTAAATGATCCTAACTCGTCCAATCGTTAATTACTCTGCAGCTGACATGACCGGGAGTGGGACTTACGGTGAGGCGGCAGAGGAAGCGCTCGTGCGTGCTGAGTCCGGACATCTCCACGAGCCCGGCCTCCTCCAGGCTCAGGAACGTCCTCTTCTGCTGCTCATCGGCACCGCTTCCCTCCGCCGCTTGCTGCTGCTGCTGCTGCGTGTCATCCTCCTGGCACCTCCTCCGGACCGCCAGTCTCGAGGCCGCATCTCTTGCAGCAACAATGCATCGGCCTGCTGCAACAGGAGGACGGCAGGGGACGGCTGCTGCTGCTCGTCGTCTGAGCCATGGCCGCCTGGGCGGCAAGGGCGCGGCAGCTGCTGCGCATGAGGCGTGACTCGGCTTGCTGCACGCGCTGGTTATGTGCTGCATAGCTAGGGGCCGGGACCTGCAGGGTGGATCGGTCGTTCTCACTTGAGTAGAGGCAGAGCACCGCCGTTCGTCCTGTGCTATGGACTCTGGTGCTTGGATGGAATGGAAGAGGCCAAGAGGGTGAGGAAGAGAAGGACGTGGCCGCGGGATTGGGAGCGGATAACGCTCGGGAAAATGTTTCCACGGCAAGAAGACGGACGGACGGGCAGAGATTTATCACTCGTGGGCTCTGGCCACGAAGGCCCAGTATCATACTGGAGGAGGGCCTCTAAGAAGATTAGGCCCGTCAAAGATGCCGCTAAGCGCCTTGTCCTGGTCTGCACTCGTGGGCTCTCACGATGTAGGCCCATCGTTGATCCAGCCCAAACAGAATCAGCAGAGCAGCGATGCGCGGCACGTCGGAACACGTCGTTATTATCCTTTTTTGTGGTTGATCAGCGGCCTCTATCTAGCTCCGTTTGGCACTCTCTATCTACTTTGCAGTATTTTTTTGAAAATATTTTACTTTGCAATAATCAACGGTTATTAAATGACAGGGAAAGGGTGATATCATCCCTGCCTGTGAGCAGAAGAAAAGTAGCAGGTAAAATTTGATTGCTTCAGTAAACGTGCAGTTCATTGAGAAGCTGTTAGTCACAGGCCACATGCCCGCCACATGGCCACAGCACGGTGCGTGTTCAAATATCAAAAAAATTTCTATATATTGACACATAAATGACGTGTTTGATTGGTGATCTGGTAGGTCCGTAACCAACCATGTCCAAGTTGCATCAGCAAATAGCCCATGGTATCCTGGAAACCAGGTCCCATGGGGCGAAATGGCGTCCAGCAATCCCGTAACGTCGCTCTCACAGTCACTGCTCGTGCAAAGAGCATGTGGTACAAATCTGCAGCTAAGCCTTGTGCATTACAAAACGGATTAGTTTAATAACCTGCTAACCCATGTGGTAAAAACCGAAAGGACAATATAAAGCACAAGCTTCAGTCAAGATTCAGAGATGCGTTATCGCATCACGGAACAAGACAAGAGAAATCGATCTGCGCCTCTGCTGCGTGGTAACGTAAACAAGCAGGAGAGTGAGCTCAGAGCCCCGGTATCCTGGGAAACCAGCGTCCGCGCCCACCTGTTTCCGCCAGCCCGCCGCCGGCTTCCCTCAGCTATATAACTCGCCGGTCCGCCCGCCTCCCAGCTCACCACAACAACACAGCATCACACAACCTCACAACACTACCAATCATCAGCGATCAGCACACCAACCGAACTTTCTAGCCGAGAGCCACGATCCAAGAAGGAGATGGCGGCTGCAGCGAAGGCGTCATGGATGGTGGCGATGAGCGTGGGCGCCGTGGAGGCGCTCAAGGACCAGGCGGGGCTCTGCCGCTGGAACTACGCGCTGAGATCCATCCACCAGGCCGCCAAGGCCAACGCTCCCAGCTTCGCGCAGGCCAATAAGCTGGTGCCGGCGGCGCCGGCGGAGAGGAGGCGGGCGGACAAGGCCGAGGAGGGGATGAGGACCGTCATGTACCTCAGCTGCTGGGGCCCTAATTAATTGTTAGGCATAGTTGCGTAGCATAGGTGCTCTAGCTCTGTTCCAGCTTTCAGCAACATAGATTGGTCCTCTGGGTGTAAATTTATGACCACGACGACGATGATGAAAACTTCTGTTACTTGATTCGAGTATATGAATGCTTGTGCCTTCTGCTATTGTAGTACTGTGCCGCGTGTGCTCTCTTCCATCTCTTTACGCTCACAACAACAATTGATGTGCTAAGAAAAGAACATACGATGTGCTACGACAGAATAATTGATCAAGGCAAATTATGACATGGTAATTTCAGGTTCTGAGCACTGCTCTCCTTGATGACCCATTGAAGCAAAATGACTAATTCATGCTGATTAGAGGTTTGCCAAGCAAAGACAAACGGAACGTAGTTGTTAGCTTAATTTGAGTTTTTTCTGTGTTAGCCTTGTTGTCCACAATAATCACTCACTAAATGAAGTTAAACAATGAGGTCCAAAACTTTATTTAGGGAATTACCGCGTTCATCTTGTAACACAAAGCAAAATAACAGCACGGTGTCCCCGTTTCAGTTGAACAGTTTCTGCTTACTACCGAAGAAGTACTGAACAACCAACCTGCTGAAGGACAGAGGAGATCTGACGGGTTCCTGAAAAGGCAGAGTTCCTTTAGATGAAGGACAGAGGAGTAGCATTTGGCTCTCGAAAAGGGCGCAGAAAAGTCAATACTCCAATATTTTCAGCAGTACTAGTAGGTAAATGAAATGGGTGTAGGAGTAGTAATATCCATTAGTCCCGTAAACGTAAGGTTAATGTAGGTGCAGAGAAGCTGAGGCAGAGTCTCACTCACAGACGACCACAGAAGACACAGCGTATGTTCAAATGCCATTTCCCCCCACAAACTGCATACATCAGCAGTCTCCCATGATAATCCTGGAAACCAGGTCCTAGAGCATCAGTGTCTGGTTACGTTGCTCTCAGATTTAGGCTCTTCTCACTATTGCTCCAAGAGCTCGCGGTAACTACGACACAGCTGACCCATGTGACTCTGTGCGTAGAAACGGATTAGCCTAACGCCGCTCAAATCATCAAGAAAGCGAGAAGATTCTTGGACGGCTGGACGCCTCCCTCCTCGTGTTCGCTGGCAGCGCACGGGAGGCCACCACTTGGTAGGATAATTAAACATTAAAAAAATTATCTACTTTGCTTGATTCCTTCCTAATTGGTTGATCAAACTGTACTCTAATATTCAGAACCAATCTCTAGCCCAAACAGTCTTGATACAGAGAAGATACATCGTGTGGTGTGGCAGAAACGGTCGCGCGGCACGCTCTTCGTCGTTTCTGCCCACGACGCGGAAGACCGGCCGTTTGTGCCGCGAATAAACAAGACGCAAGTGAGCTCAGCACCACCTGGGCCGGTGCGTGGAAAGCGACCTGCGGCGGCGAGAGCGGAGAGCCCCCGGTATCCAGGAAAACCAGCGCCTGCGGCCGCTTGTTTGCTGTCCTCGATCCAGTATAAATCCACCGCCCGCCCGCCCCCTCTCCACCTCAACACACAACAAACTCACTCACTCACAGCAACTACACCTCACAGCAACTACACCGATCACCAACCAGAGCTCAGTCTCTTGCAATCTCCAAGCCTCCAACCCAAGAACAAGAAGGAGACACAAAGATGGCCGCTGCAGCGAAGGCGTCGTGGATGGTGGCGATGAGCGTCGGCGCCGTGGAGGCGCTCAAGGACCAGGCGGGGCTCTGCCGCTGGAACTACGCGCTGCGGTCCATCCACCGGACCGCCAAGGCCAACGCTCCCAGCTTCACGCAGGCCAAGAAGAAGCTGGCGTCGGCGGAGAGGAAGCGAGCGGACAACAAGGCCGAGGAGGGCATGAGGACCGTCATGTACCTCAGCTGCTGGGGATATATAACTTTACCATTATAGCGGTCGCCAACTTCCAAATATCACTCTACCGGATGACGCAAATTTTTACCATCATGTACTGCAATCTCATACATTTTTATCACTTTCGCCTACGTGGCATGCCAACAAGAGCTGTCCAAATTCACATCCGAAAGTGACCGCGGCTTGTGAGATGACCATCCTGCCCCGCTCCTCCTGCCCTCTCCTCATTCCTTCATTCCACCGACATGTGGGCCCCACTCGTCGGTTTCATCTTCCACCTTCAGCCGGCCAAGCTCTCTCCCACGCCGGCGAGGGAGCTGGAGCATGGGGCTCGTGGCCGATTTCAAGTTGGAGCAAAGACGTCCCGGAGGTCAATCTACTGCCGGCGGTGGCCTCAACGTCGGCCAGACGGGGAGCCGCCGCGTCAGTCCCTGGCCGGCGCCGGCGCCGCCGCCCGGCCGCCCCCGGTGCGGTGCTGGTGCCCCGACGGTCTCATGACGCCGGCTACAAGACCGCGGGCCCACTCGGGCTGGCCCAAGGCGGCCTATACCCCCGGACCGCCGGTGCCTAAGGCGACGATGGATGGGGGCGGCGACGATGTCGGCTGCTCGGCGGCGAGAGGCGCGGGGAAAGCTGGTGTCGGATTCGCTGGGGAAGAAGGGGAGGGGACCGAGAGGAAAGGCAGGGCGCGTCGGCGCCGGCGCGCCGGGGCGCGCCGCTACGGCGGCGCCGAACTCTCTCGTCGCGCGCAGGAGAAGGGGAATGATGGGAAGGAGCGGGGGGCATTCACGCTATTTCACGCCCGCATCCAACGTGGACAGTGCGTTGGCGTGCCACATGTAGACGAAAGTGGTAAAATGTATGAGATTGCAGCGGTTACGATGGTAAAAAATAAGCGTCATCCGGTAGAGTAATATTTGGAGAGTTGAAATCGCTATAATGGTAAAAAAGTTATATATCCCCAAACTGCTGGGGACCCAACTAGAACTAGGCTTTAGTGTTCAGTTCAGCCGTCTCTGTCTCGGCTTGCAGCACAGCAACCGGGGCTTGGGTTGAGAGACCTGACCGGTTGTTTCCTGCGATTGTAATATAGGATTACGACGATGATGATGATGAAAAGTTCTTTTACTTCACATGAGTATATGAATGGTTCTGTAACTGAATGTTCAGACTTGCGTGGGAATTTTCACACTCTGGGTTCAGAACAAGAATTCGGTTGTGTTACATGCCTCGATGTGCTGAAACAGAACAATCGGTGATGGTAAACGTGGAATGGCAGACTCAGGTTGTGAGATCGGCTCTTCCATGATACTAGCAGTCTAGGAATACGTCGCAACTCCAGGTGGAGCCTCCTATTCTCCAGGTTGAGAATAACAAATTGAAACTTAAATTTTTAAATGCCTTCTAAAATTCCCTCACAAAGCTTTAGATACGGAGCCTCCTATTCAACTTTTAAATGAAAATGGGAGTCATTTTTATTCTACTAGAGTTAATTTTAAATTTGGACTTTCAAATTTTACAAGGTAGCTATCTATTTTTAGCTATTTTTAGGAAGGATGGTTGGAGTTGACAAAATTGGTGTAACAAGACTCTGTTTTCAGCCGGTTCGTCAGAGGTCAATTAAAAGGAAAAATTAATGATCTCCGAGATTCAGGGACAAACCGTGCTTATGCTTATGCAAAGTGGGTCAATTTGACTCCATTTCAGTTTGGCTATTGTTACTACTTTGTGCTCCTTCCTGCAAACAGCTAACCATGGTGATGTCCGTTCCTATCTCTGCAACTGCTGCAATCGACGCGGTCCAGTCGTTTCTGCCGCGAATAGACGAGACTGACTTCAGCCGAGCAAGCCTCGGTGTCCGTATGCAGAAAACCATCGCTCGTGCCCACCTGTTTCGGCCTCGCCAATCCGGTGCAGGGCTGGTGACGACGACGCCTCAGCCACTTGGAAGCGGTGTTGGGTGATTGCAAGGTGAACACTCATGTAAAACTTGCGTTAGCAAACGCTCCAACTCCAAAGGATAGGCAGTGGTATCAGGAAAACCATGCGCTTGGCGTCTGCTTATGCCAAAAACGTCACTCTCAACAGTTTCACCGTCTCACACTCGCTCTCTGCCTGCAGGTCCTGCTCGATCCACCACCGTGCCTGCAGTGCGGTGACAGTAACGCAATCTAGGGCTATATGTGATTCAGCGTCAGCAGTTAAAAACGGATGGATGGATTATCTTAACAATTAACGATGGTCACCAAGAACGCGAGAAGATTCCTCGATCCACCTGTAGAATCTTGCTCACGATTCCACGCGATGGATTTCATTGTTTTGAGGATCCCTACAGCCTACAGTAGCATCCCTTGTTCCTGTTTGCTAAAAGCAAGACAAAGCACAGCCGGCCATCACAGATCTGATAAAACTACCACTACTACTACTACCGTCCACCCATCTCTATTCTCTAATCCCAAACAGTCTAGGTACAATGCAAAGATGATTACCATGCGTGGCAGTGGCACAGTGCAGTGGCCGGTGGCATCCCGTGCAATTTGCTCCTGTCTCTGTCTCTGCGCTGCGCACGACGTCGTGGAGGACAACCCGTTTCTGCAGCGAATAAACAAGACCACAAGTTAAGTGGGCGACCCACTGGCGCGCAAGAAAGCGAGCCGCAGGCAGTGAGCGAGAGAGAGAGCCCCCGGTATCCAGGAAAACCAGGTTCCGCGCCCACCCATTTCCGCCGCCCGTGCCCAGCCTCCCGCCGTCCGCCGGATCATATAAACCCACCCACCCCTGCTCGCCTCTCCACCTCAACACAGCATCCAAGTCATCAAGCAACCTCAGTACACTACACTGCAGCGATCATCAGCGAGCGCGCTCTCGAGGAAGGAGGAGGAAAGACCAGACCAGATCAGGAAGGAGATGGCAGCTGCGGCCAAGGCGTCGTGGATGGTGGCGATGAGCGTGGGCGCCGTGGAGGCGCTCAAGGACCAGGCGGGGCTCTGCCGCTGGAACTACGCGCTGCGATCCATCCACCAGGCCGTCAAAGCCAACGCTCCCAGCTTCGCGCAGGCCAAGAAGCTGGTGCCGGCGCCGGCGGAGAAGAGGCGAGCGGACAAGGCCGCCGAGGAGGGATGAGAACCGTCATGTACCTCAGCTGCTGGGGACCTAATTAGAATTAGCCATAGTTAGTTGGGACGACGACACGGTGATGTTCGTCTTGTTCTTCGGTGACTGAGCTGGGATCCAGACCTTGCCGGTTGCTACCCTGATTGTGTGTATATATGGCGACGATGATGATGAAAAGTTCTGCCACTTGATTCGAGTATTAATCCGCTGTGTACGATCGGGTGACCATTCTGATTCTGTAACATGTACTGGCGGTGGCGGTGTCAATTCTGAAATATTTGAGTTCATAACAAGTTTATCGGTGAGATCTATCTAGACAGAGCAATCAGTCATGTGGCAAGCATGATAATCTGAAATCCTGGACTGTCGTCTTTCATGACAGCCGAAAGCATCAGATTATGTTGTCAAAAAAAAAAAAAGCATCAGATTATTTTTTCGAAAGATCAAAGCACCAGATTATTTACAGTACACATCTCATATGCTGATGCATGATGGGAATGGGATCAAGGTTTTCATGTTCAGCAGAGGCCAATTAACTGACAAGTGACAAGCCTGGATTCAGTTTCCAGACTTCCCGGATCAGGTCTTGTTAAATCCTCCAACCCTCCTCTTGTTTAGAAAACTAATCATGGCATCTCAACTATTTCACGGATCATGTAGTTCTAAAAAGCAATAATTTAACTAAACAAAATCGGAGGGAAACCCAAATTGTTGTTTTTCTCTAGACTAGAGAGCATTAAGCATCATTTTTTCGAGACTGTGTGATGGCCAAGACCTTGTGGCGTGCAATCCCTTTGGTGCTTGGTTTAAAAAACCACCAATGAGTATACCAAACATTTTTTTTTTTGTGCTTAGTTAGCACAAATGGGGAGAAAATTCAGAAGCTTGTTGCTTATAGGAGCTACTGTATTGTGTTGGTCGCTTTGGCTACAAGTAATGAATGAACTAGTACTACCAAACAGGACTTTACATTATGTTTGGATTTTCTAGTACTACCATCTATTATTCAATATAAAAACTAGCTAGCTAAAGTTTAGTCTAGCTACTAAACTTTTTTGAGTGATGTTTGCATCTCAAATTTGAAATTTTATAGACACCCATTGATCCCATTAGTTAGGTTTAGTCACATTAGCTAAGTATAATAGGTGTTGTTTGAATTCCCAAAATAAGAATCTTATATGAATAAATATAAATCCCATTAGCTAGGTGTGCCAACGTAACATACTATTGTTAGTTGAGGTTATGTATCAAAAATCAATTCATTCACTTATTTAATCTATATGTTTTGATGGACTAGGATAATTTTTTTAAGCTTCTACTAGTTATAAGTCCAAGTGATCAAACTCCTTATTTAGCACGAAGGAACAATCTGCACTTAAACCCCCATGTGATCTAGTCTAGCGCGTTAAAAGAACTAATTACTTGACTACTTTTTACCTCGCTAAGAAAGCAAGAAGTTTCGTGGAATGCATCTGCTTTTGGGCGAAATTATGTCTTGACAGATCACCATGTGTTCACTAATCACTACTGTGTACTGTCCCGTTTTGTTGATCACATGGGCTAGCTCAAACTTGCTTTGCTCCCTATAATTGAAAAGATTAGTGTAGCCTGGTACTAACTTGATAGGTAGCCAAAAAAAAAAAAAAAAAACGATAGGTAAAAGCATTTCTTTTACTACCACTCACGCCTACTAGCTCCGTCCATGCTGCGAATCAGAAACGGCTACTGGGCAGGTACTGTTGCCGGTAAGACCGTGCCGACTGCCGAGTGAGGTGGGTCTGCACGTACACGCGCTGATCATGTGGTGCGCTACCTCGGGATCGCAAGGTGAATCAGCTCTGCAGCCGTGCTGCTTTTTTTTTGTGAATTCTCTGCAGCCGTGCTTCGTGGCACTCCTATCTGCAGCCGCGGCGGCACGCGTCCTCGCCACCATGGTCCAGGAGCAATGTCACACACAGCAGACAGGCCGCTTTCGCCGGGAAATAAACAAGGCGAGGGGATAGGGACGGGCGCCACTAGGCTGCGACGAGATCGACCTGTGCTCCCACTACCACTACCAACCAGAGCGGAGCGGAGAGGGAGAGCCGGCGGAGAGCACCTGGTATCCTGGAAAACCAACGTCCGCGGCCACCTGTTTCGGCCGGCCACCGCGAGTATATTAACCCCACACCCACCACTCCAACTCTGATCACAGCGAGAAAGAATCAATCACCAAGCAAGCTCGAGAACGAAGCCAGACGCCGAGAGCCCGAGAACGAAGAAAGAACAGGAGATCCTAGATAGGTAGATGGCCGCTGCAGCGAAGGCGTCGTGGATGGTGGCGATGAGCGTTGGGGCGGTGGAGGCGCTCAAGGACCAGGCGGGACTCTGCCGCTGGAACTACGCGCTGAGGTCCATCCACCGGACCGCCAAGGCCAACGTGCGCAGCAGCCTCGTGCAGGCCAAGAAGCTGGCGCCGGCGGAGAAGAGGCGGGCGGACAAGGCCGAGGAGGGGATGAGGACCGTCATGTACCTCAGCTGCTGGGGACCCAACTAGGCCTCAGTTGATTTTCTCAGTTGATAGTTTCGGTTTTCTGCAACCGATCGAGCTCGGCTTGAGATGGAGACAATCAGACCTCAATGGTTGCCTTGCCGACCCATTGTAACATACTAGTATGATGATGATGAAAAGTTCTGCCACTTGATTTCAGTGCCTGAAACTCTGAACACCTACGTGGTTGCTGTAGTACTTGTGGCATGGAAATAAAGAATGTGTTTTTAGTTCATAACAAGGTTTTTAAGGTGGATTGGCGAGTGGCAGATATGAGTCGGTAAAAACCTTGGCTTCTGAAATGTCTTCTTTGATGACACCTAATTTTACTGTTAGACCATATCTCGGTGATGTGATTTGGTTTATTAGCAGAGGCTGTGTAGCAAGACAATTAAACCAACAGGCCTATGCATATAGATTTACATGTGTGTTGTATTCCTCAGCCAGGCCACAACTGAACATAACCTCCAAGTATCTTGTATTGATGGACGATGGTAGTACTCCCAAGACATCTGAGTTCTGACTGAGTCTTCGGTTCAGTTTGGCTGTTTCAATTTTCTACTCAACCTTATAAAACACTTGCTAATGAACAAATAACAGAACCATCGATATATATAGATTATAGCCATAGAAAGAAAAAATAGTACTACCAATCACTCAGGCAATCAGGCGTCCTGTACAATTCAAGATCCACCTAAGAACAAATTTCATAACACTACCGCCACGACCAGTAGCGAATTTGATATTTTCCGTAGACGGCGAGTCATAGGCGACACCGCCTTCAACGAGTCTCTTTGTTGCACTAGTGATTTCTTGGCCCATGCTACGGCGAGACAATGGCCGCGATTATAGAGGGAAATAAAACGATAATACTGACAATTGGCTGGCTCTATCTACGATCACTGAAACAAAACAGACCTAAAAACATATGCTATAACCCCCCTTTTTTTTCCACGTATGAGAATGATAGTTATTTGTTCATCACCTAAAAGGCAATATCTGAATATTTTCCCATCACAGCATTAAGAGGTTTGACTCATCTCGATCTATGTGATAGACCAGCAATTTTTCTGAAATAAATGCAACAGGACAAATAGGTTGCACATACATTACATAAGCCATTGGACTGTGCATATAGAAATGGAAGACAATTGCAACAGAACAGATACAAATAGCGTCGAGGCTAAGAAGAAAAAAACAAAAGATAAACTTGCATTTTGCCTCCAACCTAGCAACCAGGATAGCACCAAAACACTGTTTTGCATGACATAAACTCACTGGTTCGCATGACATAAGCACTCAGTAGCTACATTGATCTAACGAGGAAGACTACATAAACACACGGCAGAAGGTCTATGAGCTGAATGGTCACATGGTGGTCGGCCAAACGTCCGGGTGAGAGCTTCACCGTGGATCGAAGATGATCCTGAGGCACCTCCATTGCCACGCCATGGTAGGAGTCAGCAGAGAAGAAGCTCGCGGCGTGCTTTGACAGGAAATCGTATAGTCAATAGCGAAAACTTGATGCACGGACATATACGTCAGTCTGTCATTCAAACTGAAGTGCTGGATCATGAGTTAAAGTTTGGAAAGAACAATTGATTCAAATGAGCATGTTCAGTTGTGCATGAACATAGAAAACCGAACATGGAAAATTAAGCAATGACCGTAAAACTAAAGTTTTGGCTTCTTTCCACAGTTTTGCACATAGTAGCGAAGGCCAGTTTATGTTAGACAGTCTAGCAAAGGGCAGCTTATATCATGGAATGCGACAAAAACATACCTAAGGCAACAATGACAGCAGCTGAGCAGAAGCTCACCCCTTGCAAAAAGCCCCTAAGGAAACAGAAGCGCAGGGAAACCAAGAAGACAATTAGAAATGGAAACCTGAGCAACAATACAGCTACACATACTTTTCAAGCATTCTTTACCTAAAACAATCTAAAATCTTCAGAAGTAATTTCCAAGTAATTTTAGAACCAGCATGTAAATGCACCTAATGTAGAGGACACAACTCTCATCTGACAGATTTTCACTTTTCTGATGGGAAACCCTCCATCACCATTTGTTTGATTCTGCTTTAGGCCAAGAATAGAAAAGGTAGAGACACAACAGCAATTGTTTTCCTTCATCTAGAATTAGAGGTTTTTAGTAACCAAAAAAGGAAGTCTATACGAAGCATCAGAACTGATCAAAGGAAATATCAACGAACAAAGATGAGTTTTAAACTTATCCAAAGGAAAAAAAATCATGGTCTATAACCAGCGATGCTAAATCTAAACATAAGGTTCAGCAGATCAAGCAGGTGGACCAATCACCACGCTGTGGTTGAGCACAATGCAGGTACGTATAGCAATATGTTTTGTAAGGGGCATCCTGGTGAAAATATCTATAGATATGTTGACAGGTTCGTATATCTACATGTCCAACTCAGGAACATGTATTTTCCTGTCGCCTCTAATGGTCTGTAGGTAAACTAAAAAACATTTTTTTCCCTCTGTAAACAACTTTTGGAGGGTCACCGAACCACAGTGCAGAACTAACAAAGCTCATGTTTCTGTAATCATAGCCATTTGTAAAATTCTCCTTATGGCCTGTAGATCCATACCTTCAGTTAATACAACTGAGATAGAACTGAAATGGCCTGCACCACGACGCCAATTCTAACAACGCCTGCACCACGATGCCAATTCTAACATTTATAATGTTGGAGTGTGGCCTGTAGAATACATGACAGATCTAAACATTTATAATGTTGGAGTGTATGGACCAAATCACAGCACTGAAGGAAAATAAGTATGCGGTGTCCTCTAAAAAATCCAAAAGCATTACCTGATAATTTTTTGGACACCATTCAGATGGGAGTCGTGGAGGGATTGACAGGCTCATCTTCTCTAGCCTTGCCTCCAAGCTGCTAACACGCTACTTCCTGTTGTCTGCTTCAACTTTGAAGAGGAGTATGGTCTCCTATAGTAAAACAAAAAGACGTGTTCAGATAGTGACAAATTATAGGAAAATGATAATTCATAATAGATATGCCTTCCTATGTACCCATTTGAGCAAGGTCATTGGTAACATCCATGGCAAAAATGAGGACACACGTACCAGCAAGGCTGGCTTCAGCCTCCATCCATCCCCAGCGCCAGCGACAGACTGACTGCTGCTGCTCTAATTACCTGAGACAGGAGATTGACAAGCACCTGCTCCACTGCTGCAAACCTGCGGCAAATGAAACAAGCCAGCTGAGATGCCAAGTAAAAATGGAATTAGCAAACGCCCATTGATTGATCACTGCTGGACACAAGCTGCCTGCTGTAGTCGATAATTTGAACGCCCAGGTCATGCACGAGCTGCTGAACTTGCTGCACGCAACCAATTCAAGCACATTAAGCAAATACAGAGAAACGTATGCAGAGAGAAGCATGACTGCAATGGAGAGAACAGAGTCAAGCGAGCTGCAGCTGCTGGAAATTAACATGAACTGCTGCACCTTCTCTTGGTGCTGTGTGTGCACGGGTTCCTGGATGAACACCGATTGGTGCAGAGCAACAACGAGGCTGGGGCAAGCGCTGGACCAGGCAGTGGGAAACCGGCCTGCTGCTCCTGGAGTCCAAACCACTCACACACTCAAGAACGCCAAAAACTTTTTCTCTAAAAAAGAACGCCAAAAACCGAGCGCTGACAACAAGGATCAGAGGAGAGCGATAAGAGAAAGAAAATCGCTTGAAAACTGACCCAAATCAAAAGGATTCGAAACCAAATCTTGCACAGGTGATCACAACTGAGTTGAGAAGCTACTCCTAGGAAATCATTGCCCCAAATAAACTCAAGCCCCGGCAAATCCAGATCGAGTGCAAGAATGAAATCCTATCTCCTAAAACGAAAATCGTCGATTTCTCCGTGCTCGTGTTGAATTGATTTGTTTCACTTGGTACATAAGCACAACACATGTCCTTGCACGAACTAAAGCAAAAAGAGCGAACTAAATCGATCTCAAATCGACGAATCAAAAAAAGTTCCCAAAAATAGCTTCGAAAATCAGAGACAGATGAATCCGGGTTGCGGCCGCTGCGATGGGTGGCGGCCTGGGCTGGGAGCCGCCGCCGCCTCGAGAAAGGATGGAGAGCCGTCTCCCCACACTTCGTCCATATCACCAGCGATTCTCCCCTTCGAAACCCTAAACACAACAAAAAAAAAAAAATATCATCCATACGCAGAGCAGAGGAGAAGATGGGGACGGAGAGAAGAGGAGGAAGGAGAGGTTGGGATGTGGATGGGAGACGGCTCACCTGCGCTGCCTGGCCGCGCCGCCTGGCCACGCCGGCTCCGCCTCGGCGCCGCTGCGCGCGGCCGCGCGCCGCCTGGCCGTGCCCGCGCCGCGCCACCTGGCCGCGCCGGCTCCGCCTCGGCGCCGCCGCGCCGGCCGCGCCCGCGCCACCGCCGCGCCGGGCGTGGCGCTGTCCCGCGCGCGTCGCCCGCGCAGGAGAGATGAGGGAGAGGAAGAGGCGAGGCCGGTTCTGTTTTTTTTTTTTTGCAGAGAAGAGAGGGAGAGACTGTATATCGTATATATTTGGTAGGGCCGGCGGGGGTGTTTTTGCAAAAGCCAGATAGTACAGGGGTCTGTATGAAAGAAATCCAAGCATAGTTACTGTAGAGGAGGGGCCTGAGCGGGCTGGAACATGATTTCATACAAACAGAGGGACTCTTTTGCAAAAAAAACGGACCAATCACAGATTTCGGGACGACATGGACGCCCTGGCCGCTGAGATTCTCCACACACAATACTTCTCTTTAAATTGCATCACCAAACGTCGAAACGGACCACACAACGTGGAAACCATGTCCTAGAGCCCCTGGGTTTCCTTTGCCTGATGTCCGCCTCCAATAGTTTGGCTGACTCTATTTCTAAAATCATTACGTCTAGTGTGGATATGGCTCTTGGTTCACAAAAAAAAAAAAAAAAAAAAAAAAAAATGGATTGGCTTGTGCCAAATATGAGTAAGTAAAAGCCTGAAATGTCCTCTTTGATTTTCTGGAAAACTAAATGTCCTCTTCAATGACACCAAAATTTACTGTTAGACCATGTCTCATGGTGATGTGATTTGTTTTATTAGCACTTCATAGAAGAGGTCAAGTACCAAAACAAATAAAAAAAACAACATGCCTATGCCTACATAACCTCCACGTATCTTGTATTCATGGTATTAAGACAACGGAGTCTTCAGTTCAGTTTGGCAGTCTCGACTTGGTATAAGAAAGGAATAATTCTCACCTTTTCAAAACCCAAATGTGTCCAAAAAAGTTAACAAAATTAATGAAAAAGCAGTATTTACATTTCTCACAATCTGAAAATATGTATATAAAAAAACTATTTGAAGATATAAATATTGATATTGCACCGGCTTTGCGGCATCAATAGAATATGTTTAGGTGGGGCTCTCACTCCTCCGGTGATGTTGTTGGGACACGGTCCCGACACATGGCGGAGGTGTTCGCCACACAGGCCAACGGGCACGCGGAGGTGCACCCATGGCAGCTAACCACTAACTTCCTCGCTCAATCATGTGATTACCTTGCGTAACCTCACGGTGATGGATCGTGATGACACGAGCCAACGGAGGTGTCATCTTCGCCGCTCCCGGGTTCCATCCGCCGCACGCTAGAGGACGCTGGAGGTCTCCGCCAACGCCATGGGAGCTGGCCTAGCCCACGCCGAAGGTATTCGCCCGAGATCCGGAGTCGAGCACCGAGACCAATCGAAAGTCGATCGACGAGACGCCGCCCGGTGGACCAAAGGAGGAGTGTCGGACCTTAAATGGACCGGACGCAGGCCCATTAAGTTAAGACGGCTCAAGACATGAAAGAACGCGAAGACCCCAAGGCAGTAGAGACAAAGACCGTAATATGTTAGGCATCGAAGGGGTGGAATTGTAACTTGACATCTCCACTTGTTTGTAAACTATAAATAGAGGGCACATCCCTTCATGTTGGTGGGTGAAGGAAATTTATTACCATTGAATATTGTATACCAAGTGTTCCACACTTAGCCAGAAACACATGCACCCTCCCTCGAGCATCGACCAGGCGGAGGTTCTCTTACCCGTTGGAAACCTTAGTTTTAACAGATGTCTTTCGTAAAAAATATATTGATATTATTTTTTTATAAACTTGTTGCTTGACATACACCGATACAAATTGTACTTTTTTGGAGCGGAGATAGTAGTTCTGAATTTGGAACGCGGTTTTTCTACGGCTTGTAGGTGCTGGGCACATACTATCCCAGCCCTTCAGCTTACCTCGAGATATAGTAGTAGTTGTGAATTTAGAACGCGGTTTTCTGGCTTGTAGGTGCTGGGCACATACTATCCCTTCAGCTTACCTCGAGAGATATAGTAGTAGTACAAGACTTGAGAGAGATTAATTTGCAGTGTGGCGATGCCACCAACTTTTTCAAGAGGCCTCAAAATGTCGGTGAGACTTAGCTGGTAGCGAGACTGAGAGCAAAACTGATGAAACCTCAGATACACGGAGGCTTGAGGCTAACGTATTGTTTTGACTTTTTATCATGATATTGCTTTGACTTTGTTTATCGCGAGTTTGTTAGCTCTAGGCCAGCTTTTTGAAGCAATTGAAAGAGGTGATCAGTATTTGCCTTACAGTAGGTCTAAACTCACTTTCGACTTATGCAGGTTATTTCTATTAGCAAAATTGCTTTATAAAGTTCTATTATAGAGTGTTTGCCAAACAAAATCTTATATATTTCATTTTTATTTGCAGAACTACCTTTTTGGTGATAGCAAGATTCTGATGTTTATAAACATCTCACCTGAAATGTCTGCAATTGAGTCAACAAAGAAATCGTTGGATTTTGCTTCTAAGGTTAACAACTGCAAGATAAAAAACAAAAGGTTAACATCTATTTTTAATAGTGACACTTTTGGTATTATATTGGTAAAAGAGCTTGTTCATTAACCATTTTGAGTTTTTTTTTTAAATCAGCCTGACAAAAAGGTCTGATGAAGAAGAGGGGAGTCATGTTACTCTTAGAAAAGAAGCCACAACAGTCAAACCACGAGGTAGTATTCACAAACTTCTTATTTATACTTTTGTTAAGGAACACTGACCATTTTTTTTAAAAATATTTAAATACCAAAATCCATGAGATAGATACACATATTGGAAAGCTAACTGCACCCTCGGTGATCCGACGCCTAGGAGCTGCTCTAGGTATGTTTTTTTTGTTTTGTGATTGCAGTTTGCAAATTTAATTGCTGAAATTCATCCATTAGTTTAGCTTGGTGACGTGTCATTTTCTTTTGCAGGCAAGCTAGATTTAGACTTTGATGGATGACTTGCCAATAACACCGTGCTCGAGCTCAATATCTTCCTACGTGTCTGATGATCCATGTATGAGCGACGGTCGACAACCGCCGCTGACGTTTTGTAGTATTTGTCATTTGTGTACGCAGTGTTATTTTGCATGGTCTCATAATTTATATGCTATGGAGCGTCACCCACGCCTGCACCAGCTACTGACCGAATAAAACTCGACTTCACTGTGTTTTGTTCAAACACATTTTAACTGGTTATTAGTAGGTTATTTATGATAGAACATGCACGTGTTCGCCCAAGTTTAAATCCTCTGTTTCGCGTGGATCCGTTTCAATATCGATTGAGATGCCTGAGGTGATTATATCAATCTCTCTAGACCCTGCTGATTGTATCCAATCTCTTAGATGTGATCATTTTTCTTTCAAAGGAAAAAAGGATCTATATTAAAACTCAGTACAATAAAGGATCTATATTATAACTCAGTACAATACATCCCCAAATTACATATGAAAACATTCTTCCTCCTTGTGGCTTTCCTCGATGGTCGATTTATAAACCGAGCCTCGTCAAACACTGAAGCCCATGTGTAGTCTAGCCATACGTCGAACCCAATGATTAACCCTTAAAATATTGGATAAGCTACAAGATCCAACAGAACAAGTTCAAAATGCACCTAAACAAAATAAAATATCGATAGTTACATTGCCGGGCATAGTATAGGAGCATATTCATCACCTTCAATCATTGATTTTTTGGGTGCCAATAAGGAACTTGATCTGCTCCCTGATCGGGGGAGCCCATCCCATTAGTGGTTGGAGGGCCCCTGTCACACTGCGGTAATAAATAGGGGTGGGAGAGCCGGGGCACAGTTCACGAGTTTTGACCGCCGCCACTTCTCCCACCGGGACCTACCCTAATCCGATCGAGAGGGATGCACAAGTGACGGGAAGTCCTCCACCGCCGCCACTGCATCGACGTCCGGACAGCCGCTTCACCGACAGCCACTGCCCTAGCGCACAGGAGAACACCGGCGTTGCCATGGCAGACTCAAATGATGGTCGGTATCTTATCCCTACTCCCTCTATGTTATCGTTGTTCTTCTACTCTAGTAGATCTTGTACTAGGAAGTTGTATACATGTTGTTTATCAAGTTATTAAGACCAAGTTCTCCCTCTGATCTACAACTAGACGATCCACAAAATCTAACAGGTTTATTAGCAGAGCCCATGTAGCAAGACAATTAAATAACCCAGGCCTGTTCATATCGATTTGTATCACTGCATGTGTATTTTATTCCTCAACTTAACATAACCTCAAGTTTCCTGTATCGATGGACGATGGTACTAAGACATCTGAGTTCTGACTGAGTCTTCGGTTCAGTTTGGCGGTTTCAATTTATGAAACACTTGCTAATGAACAAATAACAGAACCATCGATATAGATTATTATAGCCGTAGAAGAAACCTAGTACTATCAATCACTCTGGCAATCAGGCGTCCTGTACAATTCAAGATCCACCCACCAACAAATTTCTATATAACACTGCCGCCACGACCAGTAGCGAATTTGATATTTTCCGTACGAGATATGTGATCCATGTACGGAGTAACCGCCATGGATGGCTGTGACGGCGAGTCATAGGCCACACACCGCCCAACGAGTCTCTTGTTGCATTGCATCAGCAAACGTCGAAACGGACCACACGTGGAAACCATGTCCTGGTTTGCTTTGCCTGACTCTGTTTCTAAAAGCATTAGGTTTAGTAATGTGGATTGACTTGTGGCAGATATAAGTGATGAGTAAGTACAGACCTGAAACTCTGAAATGTCCTCTTTGACGACACCAAACTTTACTGTTAGACCATGTCTCATCGTTATGTGATTTGGTTTATTAGCACTTTAGAAGAGGTCAAGTACCAAAACAAATAAAAACAACAGGCCTATATGCCTACATAACCTCCACGTATATCTTGTATCGATGGTGGTACTAGTTAGTTGCCCCGTGCGTTGCTGTGTAAATAACGCATTGGTTTTTACGTGAAACAAAAATGCAGCAAATAGGGACCACTGCTTAATTGTGTAAATCATAGTTTGGATATAATAATCATACTATGTTGCTGCAGGTATAAAAAAAAAACCATTAGATTCATCATTAATTATATTTTTTTATAGTCCAGCTATGTGATGTCATGTCATACATATTCGTAATTCTCTTTATAATTTTGATCAAACTTAAAAAAGACTTTGACTCCAAGATTCTTGGAAGTGACTCCTAATTTGGAACGTATTGAACACTTTTCTTGGAGGGAGATAGTAGTTGCGTTGTGAATTTGATATTTTCATACGAGATGCGTGACTCATTTAACGGCCAGGGACGGCGAGTCATATCTAGAGAGCAGGTGTGGCCGTTGCATCAGCAGACGTCGAAAGGGACCGCGCAGCGTGGAAACCATGTCCTAGAGCCCGCTGGTTTCCTCTACGAGCACCTGTCCGAGAGCAGAGCGCATGTGGTGAAATCCTGCAATTCACTAGGAGTAGTCACTCCTGTGATTCTGCCATAAAGCGAGAAGTTCCACGGGTGGCCTCGTAACCGGTTGCATGAGATTCGTGTCGAAATACTTTACTCCAGTGGACACTGGAAAGCGCGGGGAAGAGAATCGTTGAATTGATTGATGAATATGATACGCAATTCAGACATTCAGTGTGTGAGAAACAAAAAGGCTATTGGATCAGGGCTCCAAAGAAAAACCCCGTATTTGTCTCACCAAGAGAAGAAATCAAGAAGTTTCATGGCTGACCCTGGGCATATCGAGTTGCAAATTTTCCCACATCTCGACGGGATTTCTTGTTAGGATTAGGATTAGTGAGACAGAGTACCAGCCTCCGCGGCATCTCATCATTGCTTCAACTCAAACAGTCCCTCCCGGCTCTCCTACACTTGAGCGCGACGTAACCGCGGCACACATCACATCCACGTCCATGTCTACCTAGGTATCTGATGGAGTTGTGCTGGACACGGCCGCTCTGAAAAAGCCCAAGCCGCATTCGGAGCAAGTGGCCAGCACACCGACAGGCGACAACTCTCACAGGGCAGGGCACACACAGCACTCGCGCCGCGCCGCGCCGCATTTTCCTCTTTCCAGCAGCCGCGGCCGAGATAGGCGCGGCGGTTAAACCTCGGCGTCCGGGCGCGTCGTCAGCCGCTCGCGCTCTGCACCCGGTTTTCAGGAGCTCCCCACTGTTTTCCACGCGCGGCCCGCCGAGCCCCCAAAACCACGTGCCCCGCACGCAGCGACGGCACCACACTCAAATCCCACTCCCAGCCCCGGCAAACTGGCCTCGCCCAGTCGCCCCCTGGCTATAAGACCACCAGCGGCACGACGCCGTCTCGGCAAGACGAAGACGTACGCTAACCCAACCAGCAAACACCGAACCAAGAAGCAGCCGAGCAGTCACAACGAGCTAGTCCTCGAGCGATCATATCATACGACATATACACACATACACGGGTGGAGATAGATGGCGAGCGGGAGCGGCAAGGCGAAGGCGTCGTCGTGGGCGGCGGCGATGAGCGTGGGCACCGTGGAGGCGCTGAAAGACCAGGCCGGCCTGTGCCGCTGGAACTACGCGTTCCGGCAGGCGGCGCAGCAGCAGCGCACCAGGAGGCCAGCAGGCGCGACCGGCTCAGCAGGCGGCCCCGGCACGGGCAGCGGCGCCTCGGGCTGCGCCGCGGCGGCCGTGGCGGCGAGGAGGAAAGCCAAGCAGCAGGAGGAGGAGCTCCGGACGGTCATGTACCTCAGCAACTGGGGTCCCAACAACTAGCTGGTGATCGAACAGTGGGGTGTTTGGATGCAAACCAACCAGGCGAATTGAAGTTGAACAGGCAACAATCTCTGGTCAGGCAACCTTGCCTAGCTAGATTGCTGCCGTAGTTCGTTGTACGAACGACCAAGGCCAGTCCTTGTGGGCCGGCGGATGAATCATCCAGCATGCATGTGTGTATGCGTGGATGAGCATGTGTACGCCAGGAAGCTCGTTGATGAACATGATGCGCACCATGCGCAAGAGCTTAATTTTCCATAGTTTCAACATGTGTCCATGATTTAGTCTTTCAAGGTATCTTTCATGGCAGGTTTTTGTTATTGTTTTGTGTCTGAGTGTTTCTTGGACGTTTATGGTGGAATGTTTTTTATTCCGTTACTTAAAAAACAAATAATTTACTTCCATTAAAATTAAATGGGGTAATGTACATGTGGAGTCCTGTTTGGATTATGGACTTTTTAGTCCTTGGGACTAAAAAAAAAGTCTTTTTTAATCTCTACTCAACTAAATAGGATGGACTATTTTGAGACATTTCCTCTAGTAGTCCCTAAAAGACTCTTGGAGGGATTTTTTTTATTAGTCCCTAAGACTAAAAAAAGTTTAGTCCCTACAAACCAAATAGGACTCCATAGCAAGCTTTTAATAGTCCCCTCCCTACAAACTAAGGGGCTGTTTGGTTGATAGTGACTAAACTTTTTCTAGTTCTAGGGACTAATAAAAAAAGTCTCTCCAAAAAGTCTTTTACAAACTAATAGAGAAAAAGTCTAAAAAAAAGTCCTCCTATTTGGTTTGGTGGGACTAAAAGAGACTTTTTAGTCTCAAGAACTAAAAAGTTCCTAAACCAAATGAACCCTAACTAATGTTATGCCATGCACACGCATAGTCTTTTATAACGAACCCATTGTCCTATGCATCGTACTCCCTCCGTCCTTTTTGTTTGTCTTCCCTGAGAAGCGTGTTTGTGAGGAAACACGGTTCTCTAGAGACAAACATTTAGGGACAGAGGGAGTACATACGGAGTACATGATACATGCATAGCCATAGGCCTTTGATGAAAACACTGTTGGCTCATCTCTGCTCTGTCCCGGTCCAACCGTCCAAGGCATTATGGACTTGCTCGAATGCAAAGAATTCAAGCATCGTTGGTTCACTTTCTCGCTTCCTCGTCTCCAAACCTCCTCCTTTCATGGTGCCGATGCCCCTGCCTCGTATCGCTAGTCATCCGAGCGAGGAACTGTAAGGTGTAACAAATGGTGACCCGAGGTATGCTGAAAGACTCTTAGAGACCCTTGTCAAATGCTGAAAGCAGTAAAGAAATTGTCACTTAACAACACTCGGTTTGCCGTTCTAAAAATGAAACCGTTTAACAATCTAGAACCCCGAAGGTTCTAATGCCGATTTTAGAGATTTAAAATCCTAGTTACAATTACAATAATGTCTCTAGACAAAACTTGAAACTTTCCAGCTGAGAATATCCAAGCCGGGGTTTTAAAAGTTCCAAGTCCCAATTTGATAGCTTCTCTGTTGTATTTGTAAGTTTTCATGATCACATTTCGTTGAGGTTCTTACAGATATATATATATATATATATCCTTCCAAAAAACAAAAGGTAGTGGCTGTGTGGCCCCATACAGTGACAGTGTACCACTTTGTTCTAATCCACCTCTTATCTAGTCAGCTCCAGTGCCTCATTCGACAGGGATTTCACAGGATAACTGAAAAGTCAGTCCCCATCCACCCCACCCACCACATTCCTAATTCGCTAGACCCTGTGTGCTGAAACCTGTCGCGGCAGAAACAAGCAAAGCTAGCACAAATCACACTAATTACCTCTAGCACTAGCACGCCAACATGGTAACCCTGAAACTGACAGGCCGGGCCCCATCCATGATCCATCTCCCCTGCACCAGATTCCCACAAGTTGTGTGCGGGCAGAGACACCACCGCACCAACCGCCGTCTCGTCTTGTTCTCACTCGGAGCCACCGGAATGCTCAAAATCCGGCAGCTGACGCCGCGTCGTCGTCGTCCACGAACCTGCAGAAATGCTTTCTCCCACATACTTGCGCACACCGGAAACGAATGTCGTGTAAACGCACCGAATCAGCGAGCAGCGTGCTGTGTGCAGTGCGTTGTGCACAGCCGGCTCTGCACTCTTGACGGTTTTCGGAACTGAATCCTACCTCGCATATATATTCCTGCGACTGTCTAGTACCGTGTTATATCAGCAGCAATACAACCACTGGTTCAAAATAGGAGCAGTCGATGAGCCTGAGGTACGCGAGCAGGGTGGCGTGGCGAGCGGCGCAGGCCGTGGCCATGAGGGCCAGCAGGCAGCAGCCGGCGCCGGCTAGCACTAGCAGACAGATGATGCCTGGCGCTGTGAAGGCGAAGCCGGGGCGGGGGCGGCCCAGCGACCGCAGGGAGGACAGGGACAGCCGGACAGGCGGGCGTGACCGGCGTGTCCGCGGTGGAGAAGCTGAGGAGGATGAGGAGGGCGGAGAAGGACGACAACGTGTTGCAGCTCGTCTGCTGGGGACCCAATTAGGCTAAACGCTACGGTTCTGCTTGTGTCTACGAAGATGTGTGTGTTTGTTCACTGTATCTGTCTGTATACACGGAGATATATGTATGTAAAGATTGCCACAGTAGCGTGGAACATTTGATAGCAGGATGGACAAGTCATCAGTGCGGTGTTCCCCATGAACTGATCTGTGTGTCTGTGTTCTGGGTTGCTGCAGCGTCAGTCGGCGACGAGTGATAGCGCGGTTCTGGTGCGGTTCTTGCAAGTTATAAGACTCAAGAGGCCTTCAATGTCGTCGTGGAAACCTCCCTACCTGTCGACGAGGACGAAGGTGATCTGAAACTCTGAAAGTGGACTAGAGACGCGGTTCATCGAAATGTTTGGCGTAACCTTCCCAACACGCCAAGCAAAAACTTGTTTCCTAAAATATCACCGCTAGAAAATGGGCACTGCATAAGTGCAGATAAACTTCGTACGTGCTGCGTACCTGCACACACACACACACACACGGAGAACATCTACTACAGACCACAACACGAAGTCTTTGTTTCCGAAAAACGAACGTACCGATGTCTTCAAATATTATATCATTATATATAACACAAATTTACACTTTGTTTTCAACCTGAAACAAGCAAACATATGCACATCACTAGCTAGATCATCTTTGATCAAGAGATGATAGTACAGTACTCCTACAATTCTACTAGGAGTTGGGGCCCCAGACGGAGAGGAACATGACGGTGCGCAGCGCCTGCTCGGCGCGCCGCCGCTTCTCCTCCTCCGCCTTCCTCCTGGCCACCGCGGCAGGGCTCGCTCTTCCCGACTCCACCGACGACCCGGCGCCCGGTGCCCCTGCCGCTGCTCCTCGCCATGGAAGCCGACGACGACTGCGCCTTGTCCTTGACCGACCTTCCCGTGCTCTCCCTCACCGCCAGCGCCGCCCGCGCGCCCACACGGCTCATGTACCTCAAGCTCATCGCCTTGCAAGACTTTTTGTGTAATTGTGTTGTGGATTGACGTGGAGTGCGGATTTGCGCGTAGGTGCCTTTTATACTGCCGCGGCGGCAGCAGCCAAGCAGGACGCGCCTCTCTGCTTTCTGGTGGGCGCACGGGGAACGTGGTTTGCCTTGGAACCGGGAGGATTATCTCAAACAGCGGCGGCGGGCGTTAGCTGCGGATGCCCGCAGCCGCAGAGCAGAGCACTCCAGAAGCTGTGTCATTTGTCGCGTCGCTGATCTTATCTTTATCATTGAAAAAGTTTACCTCAGCCAGTATGGACGGTAGGCTACATTTCCTTTCAACCTATGAAGCGGTCTACATATCCCTAAACTTTTAAAAATCGTCAAAAATTTTCCTAAAGCGGTTTTTAAAAAATCACAGTAAATCATAAAAATCAAAAATGGAAAATCAAATTGTGTTAGATTTTCTAAATGAGTAGATCTACACAATGAACATATAATACGGTATGCTTTAATACATTTTTTTACAGCTATGAGGAAAAATAGAAATTTAAAGTCAGAGCAAAAAAATGAACTAAAGCATACCATATTATATGTTCAATGTGTAGATCTACTCATTCGAGTCTAACACAATTTGATTTTTTATTTTACGATTTTTCTCGTGATTCACTATGATTTTTTCAAAACTGCTTTTAAGGTAATTTTGACCGCTTTCAAAGTTTAGAAAAGTGATATGTAATGCTTCATAGGTTAGGTTATGTAGTCTACCACACATAGTTGAGGGGGTGATGTAGACTTTTTCAAAAAAAAAAAAATGGTTCGAAGAGCAAGTAATATTCAGCTGGTGATTCCATGGAGGAGTTAGCGAGAGCAACTATAGCGGGAAAATCCTTTCTGATGAGTTCTCCTCGAGGATTAGATCGATCTGAACTTTCATTTCTTCAGTTCACAGTAATCGTTGGTTTTGTCCAATTCCTTCAATCATCACTGTGTTTTGTTGTGTAATTTCATTTCATTTTTTCTATTTCCTTCATTCCATTGATGTGCTTTTCTATTGGAGGTTATCTCATTCATTCCTATTAAATCTAGTCAAAACTACCATAACTTATTTCTTACAATCCGATTACTATTTGATCAAGATGGCAATGGGCGTAGCACACAGAAATTCAGAGTCGGTGAAATACAGCCGGCTTACACAAGGCTGTTAAACCTGAAATTTACAGAATAATAGCAAGCTTAAGGAGCAGTTTCGCTAACAGGAGAGGTAGCTTCTGAAATCTGAACCCCTGGGGCCTAAAAACCAAAAAGGGGCAGTCTCACCACCAGCAGCAGCGAACGAAATGGATTCTAAACTCCGGACCACATGCACAACTCAGAAGACAGAACGAATGCAGAAGCAGCCGGGATGGGTTTCTAAATTTTCTAACTAAGATGAGCAATGTCGACCTCGTCAGGGATCTTGAAGGTGGCCGCCGCACCGAACTTCTTCCTCCCGTTCTCCCACTCGTCCTCGTCCTCCAGGCTGTTGCTCTCGTCGTCCTCGTGGCTGTGGCACAACGGGGAGGACGGGTCGTTCACGCTCTTGGACCTGCACGGGTCGTTGGCCAGCATGGCCACCTGACGGAGGTTGGAGATCTCCACGACCACCGTGTCGTCCTCCTTGGGGAGAGGCTGCTTCCATGGCTCCCCGTCGATCCTCATGAACGTGTGCTCTCCGCTGCTCCCTTGTGGAACTCGAAACGGATCCGGTGGGCCTGAAAGCAGAATGCAGTCAGCGATCTTTAGTAATCCTATTTAGGTGCAGTGTGTGCCGAACTGCTGAAAGAGCAGACTAGCTCACCTGCGCTAGGCGAGTTCCATGGCCATTAGGGGCCAGCAAGATGAGTCCGTGCCAGGCGTCACGGAAGCCAACAACCTCAATAAGGCCATCATCAACGAATGGTGCGGTCAGGTCTCTCTGCATATTGCCATGAAAAACTTATGAATCTCTGCCAAGTGCCCATAGTATGTTATCAACACAGCAATGGAGTCTGTAGCAGGTTTGAAGAAGGAAAACTCACGTCTTGTACTTTCCTAGAGCTGGGTGTTCCCCAAGGATTCAATCCCCCCGAGAAGCTCGGCAGGTTGAGGCAGATAACTGATTGAATGCTGAAACAAGAGGGGCGATGTTTGTCAGTTTTTATAATGGTTCGTAATTTTATTTCTTATTACCAATAACTAGAACTAGTTCGCCTCAATTGGAAGTTTGGGAAGTCTGGTCTGGACTAAAGCAGCAGGGATTTCATATGCACAAAATGAAAATTAATCGTACATGGATATGGCTGGGTAACAATGATATTACCTACGAGGAATCTTGAGCTCTTCCCATGGGCTACCAGGCCTTTTCATGATCTTGACTTTTTTGCAAGTTGAGAAATGTTCCTGAAAGTGGAAGTTGTATAGGTCATATATCAGATGTCAAGGAGTACAGACTCTTAAAATGAGTTCTATATACAGATAAAACTAATGTCACCATACTTTGATACTACACTGAACATCCTGAATAGAAAAATGAAGTACAATATGATCTAGATCAGAAGCATTATAGCTGCATAAGTGACAAAGTACCTTGAAGAAAGATGGTTTAGGGAGTGTTTAAATCCAAGCTTAGCATATGTACCCTGCATCAAAGAAATGCATTATATGCTAACCACACTTATGGGATTTGCAAATCCTAATGACTCATCAAGTTAAGTGAAAAAGAGTAGTATACGAAAAAAACATAAAAAGAAAAGATACCTGATTTTTTAGCTGGTGCCTGAACTTCTCTGGATTTCTCTTTCTTTCAGAGTGGAATTCATAGGATACCTGTGCGTCCATTCCTGCAGTATGTTCAAATCATGACTGTCATGGTTAACTAACCTTCTCCTATATCTACTATATGTCTATATCTAAAGGAATACATAAGGATTTAATGGGACATCACAATTCCTTGTTAGAAATGGCAAAAGTCTGCATCTACTGTATTTTAAGTACCACACCATCAAACATTCTTCATGGAAAAGTTTATGATTCTAAGTGGTAGAATGAACAGAATACAGAGAACTCTTACCCAAGCTAAAATAATTCCAGAATCCTCCACGGAATGTGTGGTAGCCCTCCTGAAAAAGAAAATCAACAAGATGCTGCTCTATATTACGTATGGCACTTAAAACAAAAGCATGACTATCAAGTCTGCCTTTACATTATAAGTAAAAGAAGTAACAGAAAAAGGCTGCATCTGAAAGATATTTCTTACCAAGTTGAGAGAATCGCAAGCTGATACACGGTGGAAAGCATGCAATGAATGTGGAAGATCCAAGGGAGCAATAGGATCGCATGGGCCATCCTGTGGAATTCGCATCCTCATGATGATATGCCAACTGAAACAGAAAAATACAACTACAAGTTAAACAGAGTGTTTTCTTTTGTATGCTACACATAAGGACATGTTCTAATGTGGCTAAGGTTAGTGGAACAATATTTGGAAAAGACCATAAAATAGTTCATCATATGAGATGGATGAACGAGCTCATGCAGTGTCATGGAAAAACATCATCTTTAGTTCTTTGTAAGCAAGATGGTACCTATCAATATTCATTTCTCTTGCTCCTTTTACTAGACCCAGGAATGATTTCACTGCTGCTTGGTCAGTAGCTGGATTCTTCTTTCCCTGCAGTCAGATCAAAATACAATATCTCTTTTCAGAACTGTAAAACTTGGTACTAGCCCTAAAAACATGGCAATTGAACTGGCAGAATTGCATGGAAAGAACATCATACTAATTTAATAACAAATTTCCCAATTTTCTACATTAAAATGAAAAGTTATGTTCCTTAACAGAGATTGATGCTCAGGCATAACATTTCTGTTAGCAAACATTAATAAAAATGTGTTTCTTGTGGCTAACTTTTATTTTTATTGTGTTTGTTTAACAGTCAAACAAGAAATTTAACTCTATATTTCTTCATTTGCACAAAAAACATTGCAGGCACATAAAACACAGAGAGGTAGAATACTAGTCATAATTAGGAATTCAGTAAGCTCAAAATAAGAAAAAAGACGTTAAAGTACCCATCCAAATGAAAAAACGGGAGGTTGTTTCCGGTTCCTAGAGGCACAGTAGCAACAGGAGGGGGATGTGATAGCTTCAGGTCACTAACTACCCAAGCAACCAACTTGCCGTGCCGTCACCACGGCAACCTATATTTAAAAAAGACCCTTGGTTAATAAAAGGACAAATCCAACCAGAAATTCATTGGACTCACAAATCCAAAAGTAGGTTTCTCACAATTAGCCTTAAGCTCTTCTGAATTTGAGTAGCAATGTGATCACCGTTAGACTTGAGCTTTTCAAAGTTGCTGTATATTCTGTGTAGAACCTTATCAGGAGCCTCTTCAGAGAGATCAAAAACCTTTTAAAAAAAATGAGTGGATCCAACAATGAGAACATGATTTGAAGTACTACTGTAGTATACTGCAAGGGAATGCATACTTTCAGTGTTACAACATTGACGAACTGCTAGCCTATTTACCTGTGCTTCATTGAGAAGTTCACGGTATGTTTTGATCAGACTGCTTCCCAGTTGGCCACCACTTCTAGAGTTGATGAAGACAACAACAGGGCAACATGGCACACTATCAATAGTGACTCGTTCAGAGTCCGGCTTCAATATGTAATTGGGGATGTAGTAATCTGTCAGTGGTCCGCATGAGCTGTGGCAGGAACCATTAGTGCCAATTCTGTGCAGTTCCATCCTGCAAAAGCATTTCCATGAGTAACCATAGTTGAATTGAATCCCCCACCCCCATATCTTCCATCCACTAAGAAGTGGAAAGAAATTAGTGGGTGCAGGATGGTCAAAATTACTAGTAAAGCTACATGATCTCAATTCTCAAACCATTCAAGAGGGGAAAAAAAACGTGCTATCCACATCTTACAGGGTTATGTATCTACAATGACAAATGGGGATTTGAGCAATGACCGACAGCAACAGGAAATATTTCCCCTAAATGAAACATTACCAAAAATATCATGAAAAAGAAACATGCTAGAACGACGAGAACATTATAAAAAGTTCCTTGCTCCTGCAACTGTTCTCATCCAATTCTAGCTATCCTCAATTCGCATTATATATTTCCGTGCTTAACACTATCATTGTAACAAGAAACAAAAAAAAGGGCAAAAATGACAAAGTAAACAAGGGCAGAGGCTAGAGCGGATTTTTTTTCTTTTTTTGACCGCAATAGGCAGGAGCTCTGCCTTGCCTAGAGGCGAATAAAGAAATCGGAACCTACTGGTTCTTTTCGCAACTACTATTTCTATAATCATACTTTGTTCGAAAGATATTTTATCGGAAAGAAGAATGGAAGTAGACAGATCGCAGATCGCAATGTCAACAGTTTTCCTCGGTGAAACAAAACAATGCCACCCACAATGTGTATAAAACTAGCAGCAACCGAGTGAAATTGTGAGGCAAGAAACCAAAATGGGATCCCAAGCCCATGTAATTGAGGGTCGGGAAGCCCAGGCTTGACCCTGTGCGCATCCATCTGGGCATGCAATCAGAGTACGCGGGGAGGAAAGGTAGACTGCAAGAACCAACCACCGAACCGAGGCAAGGATCGAGATCCTAGCAAGATCTTTCGATTACCGGCAAGGGCACCGTAATTGGGACAAGTAAAAGCCAAGAAAGAAAGAAATCCGCAAGCAACTATCCCCCGCCCGTGAGAAGACGGTTCCCTGAATTTACCTGGAACCCCAAGAATCCGGGTCGTCCGGCGTCCCCCGCGTCCTTTGGTGTGGATTCGGCTCCCCGAGGACAGGAACTGGGCGTGGGTTTGGGCCTGGATGAGAGAGGAGGCAGGTGGTATTAATAGGGAGACCTCGACGGAGGCGAGGCGACGACGACGGAAGGAAGCAGCGGAGAAAGAAGAAAACGACCTGGACCTCCGTTCGAACTGCGTTGGTGTTCGGTAATGGCAATTGTCCGCCTCCGGCGCTGCATCCATTGGCAACTTTGGGCATTGGCATTGGACCGCATCACGTCACGTGATGGCAGCACGTCAACTTTCCCATCTTTTTCTTCTCTTTTCCTTTGTGCTGGTTAACCTGCCAAGTTTACATTGTTTCCTCCTTTCCCAAATTATATGGTTCATTATTCATATCTGTCAGAAGTGAAAATTACAAGAACATCAAATTATCAGTAATTAAATCGTTCATAAAATATGTATTTGATATTGCACTTTCTGAATTTTAAGACATTAAAATTTTCCCTAAAAACTGGTCAAAATTGGTGAAGTTGGCCTAATTAAGGCAGAGGTAACAGAGGGAGTAACTTTTTTTTTTTTACAACTAGTAACTATTAGTTAAAGTTGCAACTTATTTAGCAACATTGGTATCATTGTATCAGTCACAATCTCAATCTTTTTTTTTCACAAGTTGGTTATGAGATCTTCGTTTGTGTTTTAACTAACATATTCTCTAGTGTTATTCCTCACCGGTAACATGTACTATTATGTAGTGGTACTAGCAATTTGAGATCAGCTTGTACCATGACTATATCCCTGTCAAAATATGACCTACTCTGCCCTACGAACCAAACCTTCGTTGACTAAATGTACATGCGGACGATTTTTGAGCTGGGTAATTGGTATAGCTACAGCAGTGGACACTGACCGACAGAATCAATTATTCCTCAATTATTTCACCAAAACTAAAACAAAACTAGAATGACCAAATCCTCCTAACCATACAAACGCGTACCTAAAAGTGTTTGTTGGTAGTAGATGACAACAACACAACTACTGATACGGATCGAGCTCAAGTAGCAGAGCTGCAGCCACAGCCGTCAACGTTTGGCATTTTTTTTTTTTTTGGGGAGAAAGTGGTTTTGCACATGTCATACATCACGTAAATCCAAAGCAGCGGCAAATGCCCATGCACGGCCCGGTGTCTAGAACAAAACACGAAGAAAGGATTATCTAAAACAAAATGCAAGCAGCGACCCATCCGTCAGTCGTTATCGCGAGAGCCGATCGATAGTTTGATCAGGACGTGTACAGGCACAGAGAGCAGAGCACAGCAGTAGTAAAACCGCAACATAGCGTAACCACAGGTGCACGGCCACGGCGTCGGTGAATCGGAGCGTCCAAAAGAGAAGAAGAGCCGATCGGATCCGAGCTGATCCTTCCACCTTCCTTGATCCGGCCTCTCTCACAGAATCGGATGAGTGGCAGACCAGACAACGCAAGGGGCAGTGGACGCGCGGTTGGTTGGCGCGCTACACCTGCTCACTTCCACTTGTGTTTGTTTGGGTTTGAACCCGCTGCACACCCACACCCAGGTCCCAGACCCAGACGCCGTGGTGGCGCTGGTGCCCGCCCGGTGTGTGAACGAAACGAGCGGAAGCGCCAAGCGCTGACGCGTCCTGCTGCTGGGGCGTGTGGGGGCGTGCCAATCGCCGTTTCCTCGTCTTTGGCTTTGAATTTCCCGGCCGGCCGCTCGGTCAGCTCCCTTCCACTCGTTCATCTCATCACGGCTGCACACGCCTGCACAACACAGCGCCCGCAAACGGGGGTGGATGCTTAGCCGCGTTAGCCAACGCGATATTGCGTGAGCCCGTCACCGGAGGTTCGGAAAGCGCGTTTGTTTGCTTATAATAGCAGAGAAAACGACACACAAAGCGGAAGCGGATAAATTCACATCGTTCTGGGGGTCGTCATTTTCCCAAGGGGTGGTTCACTCGTCTCTTGCATGCATGTGGTGAGCAGGACAAAATAATTCCTCAATAGACAAGACGGCACTCTTTATTTGCACTATAATTATGTGCTTCGTGGACGAGATCAAATGGCTATGGACCAATACAATCTAGTAGCAATAATGTTCCGAAAATCTATATCGAGCTTGCTATTTATAGCTAGTATACAAAATGGTCCATCCTATATCATAACCACAATTCCACCAAGATACTAAGATAGAGACAACCGACACTCTCTTTCCTCTTAATGCATTCACATGCCTAACTGCATATTCGAGGAGAGAAAAACAGATAATGACAAGAGACATTCCCCACTGTACCAACCATTTCACAATTTTCATGTCTTTTAGATACATCCATTTCCACCCAACACATGCGGATTGACAACAAAAATGACCTAGTTTCTCCTACAAACTCCCTTCACAAAACTTTAATTTTCATAAGAAATAGAAATTGAACCCACAATTGGGACATTGTTGTGGCCTCATCCAAGATTGAACCAGGAGCACATGTTTTCAATCCCCTTGTTTGAATTCAGCCACATGCATTTCGGTCTCATCCAAAACATGTTTGAATTCGTCTGCACACATGTTTGCCAACATGCTTGCTTTTGGATGAGCGGAATCGGACTATGCTCTTGACTATTCAAACAACTAGGTTTCACAATTGAATTCAACTGGTAGAGGCCTTGTCCTAAATAGATGGTTGGGATTGAGTTACATGGCTACATCCATCACATCTTATGGCCTTTCTAGTGGGAAAGATGAAGCGGAGCATTGTCTGACTATTTATTGGGAAAGATGAAGTGTACCGATGTGGATTCTCTGAGAATCTAATCAACAACCATAGAAAGCGAATATGGAAGAGAGAAAAGAGTCGGTTCATATCTCATAGTTGATCTTGATGAATAGAGAAAATGGATTCCACCCATCATAAAAAGGACGGTTGGACTCTATAGAAAGGCATGTGGTTCGTGAAGAGTCGCATATATTTTTTATTCTTTTTCGAACCTACGTTGTCTTTTGGCTTAGGAAATGACTCCACAATTTTGAGTTAGTGGTCATCCTTGCTACTGATGAAAAGATCCACATGCCCTTGTATCAGTTCAATAATTGAAGTGAGTTGATCTATCACAATCTTATTCTTTACGAGCATGTGATGAGCAAGACAAATGTTACCACTATAAATACTCAAGAGATATAAAGATGACATCTTTATTGCACCGGCTATATGCTCCCAAAAGTAAAAATAGTAATGTCAACCATTATATATGGCCCACTCTATCTTCCAATTTAGACAAAGTGAGTTAGCTATTTGCACCTAGGATAGAGAGTGGGCATGTCCCAGATTACTTCAATCAAACTACACAATTTATGTCGGTCATTCAAAATAAAGATTTCTCCCTCACAAAGATCACCCAACCAACAATATCTTTCTCTCAGAATAAATCAGCACCAGCCAATGGCGCCAGTCAAACGAACATGGCAATGTTTTCCACCATATTACTCTCTTTCAAGTGTGTCTGGATAAATCCATTTTCAACCAATACATGTGATTGTGTGAAATTGAATTACAGAAAGACAAATAAACAAAGTTTTCTCCCAGTTCCAATCCGTACAATCCACGTGATAAAATAAGGTTTATCCAAAACAATCACGTAAGCCGGATATTTTTTTTTCTTGTTTATCCATGAAAATCCAAACAAAATCACACATTTTTTTTTTTTGAGAGACTCCAAACAATCACAATCATGCTCCGGAATCTGCATCTTCTGCGGCCCAGGCCTGGATGACGGTGTACGTGGACCGCAGGGAAATAAGATTTCCTCACCAAAGTACAATATGGCCCATTTAAGATCCAAATCGACATGGCCTATCCGACCAATCGGAGCCCAAGGCTGGGCCACACCGGGCCGAGGTCGCCGTCCGCCGTCGTCCTCCGACGCTTGCCTGATGCAGCAGTTAGGTCAACGGCTTCGGAGCCGAACCCGCCCGCTCGCCGGTGACCTGGGAGGCGATGTTGTGGGAGAAGGCCGCCGACCCGAAGCGCTACACGTCGCCGCTCAAATCCTCTATGTGCTCTGAAGATTTTCGCTGACCACCCCATCGTACGTGTCCTGACAGTCTCTTTCTCTCCCACCAATTGTTCAAAATTATTCCCCATCGTACTTCAGTGTCATCCTCGATCTGCCTGCATGAAGAGTGAAGGCAATGTAGGGATAGTTTGTCGAAGTATGGCGTCAGATCCGTCCTGCTCTAATTTTACACAGAAGATACAGTACAGTATTCAGGTATAATCAGGTGTTACTGTGTTAGGGATCAGGAGTTCAGGTCAACGGGCTCATAGCGCAATGGCAAAGGCCATTGGTTAGGGGCTCCCACCCGGGTTCAAAATCCTGCGTCCGACACATTATCCCTGGATTTATTTCGTGATTTCCGCGGCTTCCGCGATTAAGTGGTAGGCGACGTCCCCCCGCCGACAAATGGGCGCGTGGTGACTTCGTGAACTTCAAAGATTGCCGGCTCAGTCCTTCGAATGTGCTCAGTAGGGGTAGCGCGTTTTGCGTCGTGTGTTCATAGGGGTGTGAGTGTGCGTGCGTGTTGAGCCGTCTGGCGTTGTCTTTACAATGTAATCTCAAAAAAAAAAAAAAAAAGATCAGGAGTTCAGGACTTTCGAGTGTCTTAATTATCAGCAATGAGCGAATGAGTGACTCTGATACTCCTTATATTGCTGCAAGGTGTACGCATGCCGCGTCTGAAATTAGCTTCAAGTGACGAAAAACGAATAGCCTCATACACACTTGATAATAATAGCTTTCTTTTTATAAGCATATTTTTCTAAATCCGTTCTCAACATTGTGACTTTCCAAATCTTGTTATCGCCAGATTATGAAACTTGCACATTGATATTTGATTCAGTATCCGTGATAATTTCCATGGCAGCAGATACATGGATTGTTATGTAGGTTTGTTGAATGCTCCAAACAAAAAGGGAGTATGTTTGTCACTTTGTTAAGTTTTCACCAAATCACAGGCGCACGGAGAATACGGAAACCGCTTTTCGGATTGTTGGAGAAGATGGATCAACATCAGCTGCAGAAGATACATATATGAAGATGATTCAGTGAAAAGATCAATTTTTGAGCTCACTCATTAGTTGAGTTCAGCACTGTTTATGCAGCAACAAACAATTTCAGTGAAAAAGCTTGGCGAAGGTGGATTTGGTCCAGTTTTTCAAGGTGGAGTATTGGATATTCGTGATACTTCCTTCAACTGTTATGATATGATGGAGGTTTAGTTAATTCTTTTCTCATCTGGATAACCGTAGTGGATTACTTGATGGTATCTCCAGGGGATACTACCAGATGGCCAAGAGATTGCTATTAAGAGGCTATCTAAAAAGCTCTGGGCAGGGGTTGGAAGAGTTCAAGAATGAGGTGACGGTGCTATCCAAGCTGCAACACAGGAACTTAGTCAGGCTTTTTGGTTGTTGTATTCATGGAGAAGAGAAGATGATGTTGTACGCTAATCACATGCCCAACAAGAGTCTTGACTCATTTATTTTCAGTAAGTTTCCAGTTAGTTGCAGTTCTGATTTTTATATGAATACTTTATACAGTCAGTCAGTAAATGAATTTTTGTAAGGACATTTATACATTTTTCTATAAATTTTCAGATGAAAGTAAGAGACTTGTATTAGGCTGGAAATTAAGTGATACTAGATTATTCAGGAATTGGAAGAGGGGTTACTGTACTCCATCAGATTCCAGGCTGAAAGAAATTATTCATCGATCTCAAAGCTAGCAATATTTTCTTTACTAGATAATGATTTCAACCCCAAGATATCCCACTTCTTGGCATGGTTAGAATTTTTCGGTGAACACCAGCTTCAAGATCTTACACGCCGATTGTCGAACCTAGTAAGGCTTAACTTCCTCTCTCTCGCTATAGTGCTATAGCTGAACAGGGAGCTCTCATTCATTGCATCATCTGCTTCTGTAAATGAGCCTCGCTCGTGCCGCTTAGCAACCGCATATAGTAACATTTTTAATCTTAATGCTTTATCCGTATAATTCCCTTTGTGGTGGCTAGACATGGCATCACCTGGCAGCAAGCTAATGCGATAAAAATCTGTGGAATGCAGTGGCTAGCATCTCCCCGGGAGTATGCAAATGGAGGGTAAATCTCTCTGATAAATCTGACGCCTTCAGCCTTCGTCTGTGCTGGTCCTAGAGATTGTGAGTGGCCGCAGGAACAGCTCTCTTTTGTCGATGATGAATGGTCAATGAACCTCTTGGGCTATGTAAGATGGCACACTGTCTCCTCCAATCACTCATACTTCATTCTTGTCAAATCAAAACAACTAGAAAAATAACCATGAACTGTTTGCTTTGCCAATTTCCAGGCATGGACCCTGTGGAAGGAAGGCAGTGTCTCAGAGCTTATCGATCCGCTTATGGGCACCACATACACCTATGACGAAGTCTGCAGATGCATTCCAGGTGGGTCTCCCCTGTGCGTGCAGGAGTTACCAGCTGAGAGGCCAACCATGCCCCCTGGTTCTCGTGGATGTTGAGTGGTGATGTTACAATTCCGTCTCCGAAGCAAGCTGCATTTTTGTTGAGGGCTCGTCTTCCTGCGGATGACAACAATACTGAATCAGGGGAATCAGTTAACGTACACGGATCTTCAGGGCAGATAGTCTCACTGTCTCCGGCTGCCCAAGCTTCACACTGTATATAGTCTTCCTACTATTACTAAGTTTGCATACGTGTATTTATAAGCAGCAGGGGCGACTCCAGCTGATCCCTACAAAATAAAAGTTTGTACCGGAATGATCTCCTACTGCTCGGGTTGCTGGTGCATCCGTGTCTTCGTCCGTCATGGTTCTCCTTATTATTTTGGTGGTTCTAATCATGATTAGGAGGCATCAGACATCTAGAATCTCAGGTGTTTAACAAATCCTTCGATTACTTATTTTATTTCCCTTTTGTTATTTCAGCACTAAACATCTTTGTAATTTTTTGTACAAAAGAAACGAGAAACTTCACTTTGCAAAAGCTAATTTCCAGTACATGCTGATCCATGTTCCAGCTACTCATATTATTCAGGCTATTCCCTGCCCGATCGTCCCTTCTGTTCAACTGTCTTGCATGAAAGCAGCGACACAAGATTTCCACGAAAAACAATATCATTGGCCGAGGTGGATTTGGCATCGTTTATGAGGTTTTGTCTGTGGCTGCCTTCTTTTACTGAATATCTACTTTGCTGTTAAAAGTCTGACACACAATATATAAGTATATATGCAATCAATTAGGCATGCTAGACGATGGAACAAAGGTTGCTGTAAAGAGGCTGATCAAACATTCTTCGCTTACCTATGGATCAATGTGAAACTGCTTTCATGAGAGAAGTGGAACTGATGTCAAAACTAAGGCATGGAAATCTTATTCAGCTCCTTGCTACTGCAAGGATGGAAACGAAAGTGTCTACTAGTGCACGAGTACATGAAGAATAAGAGCTTTAATTTATACATATTCGGTATACACTGACTCATAATCTGCGATGCATTTTTCAATTTGTCTGGAGATCATTTTTAACCTCCCGCACTTGAAAGTTCTCATATTCTATACTTCTATGCATGCATCAAACTGGCGGGAGATCGACCCCAAACCTCAGTGCTTCTCTGGACTGGGGAGCGAAGACTAGAAATCATTCATTAAGTTGCAAAAGGCGTTGCTTATCTCCATGGAGAATTAAGCGAGGAAGTCATTCACAGGGATCTAAAACCATCAAACATACTTCGACGAGAATTTTAGACCTAAGATAGCGGATTTTGGTATCGAAAACATTTCGTTGAAGACCGAACAACAAAAACAAATTATCATACACCGTATGATTAATTGAACCTAACCCTTCAGCCGTTGTTCTATTAATTTGGCTACATTATGTACATGCCTTCCATCGACATATTTTTTGTTAACCAAAGGGGGCCATACGGCACGAGAGTTCTTGATGCAAGGCAATCTGACACCGAAATGTGATGTCTACGCCTTCGGAGTTGTCATAATCAATATAATAAGTGGCCCAAGAGAAAGAACCATGCCACCACTCACGCCCTTTGTGAGTATCCTAGCGATGGCGGTGCATATTATTGCAGTTCATTTCCTCATGAACCTGACTTAAAATTTATAGGCTTAGGATTGTTGGAGCTGACGCAAGATTTAGGACCTCTGGATTCAGCCATGGAAGGCTGAGTTTAGGCTTGTACATTGGAATGCGTCAGATAGGTCTTCTTTGTATTCACAACAACTGCCTGATGATAGGCCTACCATGTCTGCGGTGGTCACAATGCTAAACAGCGATGGTCGGAGATCTCACGAGCCCAAAATGCAGGTAGCGATGGCGGTGGCACTGGTTTCTCAGCCTTCACAGCGGGTTCAACAATAGTGGTATATAGAGACACCTCGATCTCACTTAACATGTCCATACTAAAGATCGCCCAGAACTAGCACTGAAGGCGGCCTAAATATAACTCCTTGTTCTTCTTCTTTTTTTGCCATTTTGTGTAGATCACGAAATGGCCGTTTTTCAAACATGTTCCTTTGTTTTGGTGTAAATGTAAATCGTTGATGTTCTGGAATCCTGGGTCTAATATACCGTGATTCATACACAATTTGTTTCTGAGTAGAATCTGCAAATTCATACATGACTCTCACGAAAGCGCCGTGCCTTTTACTTTTCAGAGCAACAAGAGCGGAGAGCGCGCCAACTGCTAGGCTGTTTGAAAGATGGGCCGTCGAATTCGGGCTGATACATAGGCTTCACTTAGTCTCAGCCCATAGTCGCGCAGGCTAACCGGTTGGCTGAACTTCCAAAGATCGAATCAGCCCAACTCGTTTTCAACCGAAGTTCATTGGCTGAAAATTAAATCTCTCGACAGCCGACACCATCATCAACCTCCTCGTCAACGCCCGCTGCTTGCTCCTCGCCCGTGATGCACGCAGCAAAGAGGCGACGACATTGCCTCGGCTGCGACGACACCGACGCCGTGTGCAATCTCCATAGTCCCAGTGGCGTCACAGAAATGCTTTCCTCTTTTTCACCGGTGCCCCTGTCTTGCTGTTGCTGCTTGATCGACGCAGGCGTCCAATTTCGAACCGTCGCTGTACCAATGAGCCTGGCCTGTTTCAGAATCACTCAAGGTTCGACGAATCGTTGGAGAAAGGAGTACTGGGATGAGCGATAGATCGAGCTCGGCCCAAAGATCAAAGTTTAATATTAAAGTGCTTGCGTTTTCACGTTGTTCTCGATCTAGAAGTGATGGGTAACTACATGCGAAAAAAGGGACCAAAAGGGCTGTGCATGTCTTGCCGATCCGAACACAAAAAGTCAAAGACCACCGGGAAATTTAAGGAGGGGCTCGGGGGCTGTCTGGCCTTTGTCTTGAGAATTGCCGATCAGACACAAAGTTCAATTTTGCAGGAGCGGGCGGTTTTTTCGCGGCCTTCAGTGATCCAACCACCGGGAAATTCCGATAGATTCATGGCACTACAAATCTTACCATCATATTCGTTTGATTTGAGCAGATGTTTACTCTCTGTCATGCATGAAGGCTTTAGAAATAAAAAAAATGATGGCTTTAGAAGTTATTTCATTCAGTCATGGCGTCAGCACAGCCACACTTCACGTATTTTATTTAAAATGCGGCTAATAGTATCTCAGCGGTAGCCCTAAATTAGAGGGCCCATTTTTATTTTAGGTGCTCACACCTATTTTTATTAGCCCAACAAGTCCTTTCTACTCCAGATACTTAACCCCAAGTCCATAACAACAAACAAATGACATATGGGACCTACACGTCATTGAATCAAACCTTTCTTCCCCATCCCTCTCCCCACCTCATATAGAGGAGTACACCATTGAGTCGCGCCTGTGAGAGAGTCGCGGGAGGAGTGCGGCATGGCTGGCCCTAGGCGAGACAAGGAGTTCTGTTGCCCGTGTGATGGGTGGAACCGGTCGCATTCACGAGGAGAGCGCGTACCCATTGCAAAGGAAAGCGACAAGCCAAAGCCGGTGCGGCCGACCACGGACCACCGCTCTTCCACTCCTCCTAGCCCACTCTGATCTGGTCGATGAGACGCCTCCCGCTTGCTCGTCCTCCTCCTCGCGCCACCTACCAAGGGGCGGTCGCGGCGATGGCGTGGGGCGGCGGCGAACCACCATGGGGGTGGCGACATGTTGCCCTCCTGATCTTGCTTGCTTTTCTCGGGCCGCGGCGTCGGGCCGGCCGTGGCGAGCCCGGTCTCGACGCGGCGGCAGCGTAGAGCGACCCACGAGCACGTAGATCGAGCGGTCTTTGGAGGCGAGACCAGCGAGAGGCCTGGCGGCACCGCCCGAAGGGAGGAAGGAGACACGCAGCGTGGTTCTTCTGGCGGCGTTGGAGGAGAAGGAGATGCCGGGAAGGGCCAGATCTGTGGTTTTTGGGTCATGAGCTCCGGTAGGAGCGTGCCCCTGGGACTACTACGTCGGAGAGGAGGGAAGGGGAGGGAAGGAGCAGCTAGATCCATGGCGGGGAGGCCGCTAGAAGGGGGGATTGCCTCGTCCGCGGGAAGAGCAGGTCACGCCAAGAGGAGAAGTGGGTGGGACTCACAAATGAGGGGGTGGAAGGATCATATTTTTGGGGTTTGAGACTATAATTTGAGAGGGCATGAAAATGATAGTCCATTTAGAATGTTCATTAGAGTTGAATTTTTTTTTCAAACTCTTATTTAGAGTGGGGGTCTAAATAGGGGTTTAGGCTGAAAAATCTTGACCCAAGTGTGAAGTAGTGGTACTCTGGTTGAATTGGTTGTGCATCCATACCGTGGAGTGCTAGTCAACGTGGAGTCCCCCTCTATTTTGTGCATATACCAGTGGCAAAGCATCAGTCACGTATCATCCATGGCCTAGCTAGCAGTCAACTAATTGCCTCTTGTACTGTACATCATCAGACAGCTCATCTATCCAACTGCATGGACTAATATAAAGTCAATTTTTTGTATTGTCACCACTCGTACGCACTCGCGATTTTTTTATAATGGGTTTCTCTTTTATAGGAGGACTATAGGTTCAAATTAATTTTCACCATTAGAAATCATTAAACAAAACAAATATAACATTACCTACTGTAACAAATTAGGGCCACACGAGCCCACGAATAATTTTAATTCGAATTCGTGGTAAATAATAAATAATGGAAAGCACCAACATTGTGAGCGATACATGCCGATATATAAATGCTGTCAGTGAGACGACCATGAGCTTTTTAGTGCATCATCTATCATGGGTTACCAACCCACAAACTTCTCAATCTTTCCGCCATGATTTTTCCCCGTGCTCTTGCTTTTCTCAGAGCGTCGTCGGCCGCTGGCATCGCAACTGACACGCTCAACAACGCGGTGGCAACATCACCGACGGCGAGACGTTGTTTCGTCCGGCAGCTCCTTACCCTGGGCTTCTTCTCCCCCGACCGGCGTGCCAGCCAAGAGATACCTTGGCATCTGGTTCACCGCATCCCCTGATGCCGTCTGTTGGGTGGCCAACCGGCGGAAGGCGCCCATCAGCAACACCTCAGGCGTCAGAGTACTGGTGGTCGGCGGCAGCACCGAGGAAACCTTCGCCTCTCGGGCGGCTCTGTGGCCAGACCGCCGTTATTTCCAACGCGACGAGCTCGCCGCTCCTGCTGCATTAGCGCGCAGCTACTCGAGTCAGCAACCTCGTCGTGCGCGAGAAACAGCGGCAAGATGCGGCGTCATTCGATCACCCGTCGAACACCTTGCCCGGCATGAGACTCGGCAGGACCCGAAAACGGCGCGGGTGGTCGCTCACGTCGTGGCGCAGGAACGACCCGTCGACCGGGGACTGCCGGCGTGTGATGGACACCAGTGGCCTCCCAGACTGCGTCTCCTGGCAAGAACGCCAAAAATTTACCGAACAGGGCCCTGGAACGGGCTGGCGGTTCAGCGGCGTCCCGGAGATAGCGTCGTACTCGGGAGCTGTTCTCCAACCGGGTCGTCGTGCGCCCCGACGAGAATCGCGTACATCTTCAACACCTCGGCCGAAGCACCCTTCTCCCGCCTCGTGCTGAGCGAGATCGGCGTGCTGCAGCGGCTGGCGTGGGACCCGGCCAGCCGGGTCTGGAACCTCTTCGCGCAGGCGCCAAAGGGACGTCTGCGACGACTACGCCATGTGCGGCGCGTTCGGCCTGGTGCAGCGTGAACTCGGCGTCCACGCTGTTCTGCGGCTGCGTCGTGGGGTTCAGCCCCATGAACCCTTGCCATGAGGTCCGGTGGCGGGTGCCGGAGGAACGTGCCGCTGGAGTGCGGCAACAGGACGACGACAGACGGAGTTCAGGGTGGTGCAGGGGTGAAGCTCCCTGACACGGACAACACGACGGTGGACATGGGCGCGACGCTGGAGCAGTGTAGGGCGAGTGCCTCACCGCCAGCACATTACGTGGCTATGCCGCCGCCGACATCCGGGAAGGCGGTGATGGCAGTGGCTGCGTCATGTGGAGGGATAACATTGTTGACGTCCGGTACGTAGACAAGGGACAGGATCTCTACCTGAGATTGGCCAAGTCTGAATTAGGTAAGCTACAATTACCCAAGTCTGAATTACATAGCCTTTTCTTCACAAAACAGAAAAAGGTGCAGAATAATTAAGCAAAATTTCATCATCCATTTTCTTCGGTGTTCTAAAAATCATCCATTCACTTTTATTGTAGCATATATTTCTGCAGCTATTAGGAGGAAGAGAATGGATATGGTAAAAATCGTGCTCCCGGTTACAGCATCTCTGCTTGGACTTGTGGCTGCTGCCATGTACCTTGTTTGGATATGCAGGCTGAGGGTAGTGCCACTTCACTACTCAGAATGATTCAGAATGTGATATTCTTGCAGAATTACTCTAACAAGTACCAGCAAAGGATACTGATCGATATTTCTGTTAGGCCAACGTCGAAACAAGGATATCAGAAGAAAGCAATGGTCGGATACTTGACCACATCACATGAACTTGTGATGAAAATCTAGAACTTCCATTTGTTAGCTTTGAAGATATTGTTACTGCAACAGATAACTTCTCTGAAGACAATATGCTTGGTCAAGGTGGATTTGGGAAGGTTTACAAGGTAATTAAAAAAATATTTTGAACAAGGTAGTATAAATTTTTTGCCACTTCCTTTTTCAATTTACTAAAATTGAAATCATACAGGGTATGCTGGGCGAGAAGAAGAAAGTTGCAATCAAAAGGCTCGATCGGGGTTCTGGGCAAGGTGCAGAGGGGTTCAGAAACAGAAGTAGTTCTGATTGCCAGGTACGGCACAGAAACCTCGTCAGCTTCTTAGTTTGCTGCATTTGTGGAGATGAAATTACTGATTTACGAATATTTGCCAAACAAAGCTTGGATTCCTTCATTTTGGTATGTTGAAACTTTTTTATTTTTTATATAAAAGGAGGTAGCCATAGTTACCGTTAATAATTTATTTACTTATAATATACCATTGTAGATGCTGCAAAAGCTCCTTGATTGGCCAACAAGGTTCAAGAATGGTAGGAATATCTAGGGAGAAGCTGTTTATCTCCACCAAGATTCAAGGTTGACGATAGTGCACGAGATCTCAAACCAAGCAACATCTTGTTGGATGCAGATATGAGCCAAAGATATCCAATTTGGTATGGCAAGAATCTTTTGGAGGAAATCAGCACGAAGCAAATACTAAATCGAGTTGTTGGGACGCTGAGTAGGTAGTCCATGTGCGCACAGATTTTAAAGAGAACTCTGTCTAACCTGTAGCCACGAAGCATGTTACTTACTATGTCCAGCATTCGCCCATCTAGCGGTTGCAGCTTGTCTCCTGAATATGCAATGATAGTGCCTTTTCTGTCAAGAGTCACGATTACACTTATTACAGTTTTGAGTGTCATACTCTTGGAGATTATAAGTGGTTTGAAGAGATGAGTTGCTAACCCATCAGGATTTCCCCAAATCTATTAGCTTATGTAAGTATGGTGGAGATAGCTTGAATTCTTTTACAGTGCAACAAAAAGGTACTTATTAATGTTATATGAAATTGATTCCATTGATTCAGGCATGGAGCTTATGGAATGAAGAAGATAATGGATTTAGTGGACTCATCCCTTGCCAAGAGTTGTTTACCAAATGAAGTTTTTCAGGTGTGTATCCCACATAGGGCTTTTTGTGTGTACAAGACAATCAAATA
>JADLZK010011389.1:0-327002 GCA_015847255.1 Hyparrhenia diplandra | reverse complement strand
TTGGGTGTTTGTTGACACTTGTTATCGTATAAATTTATTAATCAAATAAACATGAGAAAGGGGTATAAATCATAATATCAACCTAGAATAGGGTGTCACTAACATATTTCCACCGGTTTTGGTAAAGTTGTGAATTGCGGGGACTAAACAGGAAAACACCCGAGTTCGCGAGCCGATGCGACTCGCGACGTAACGCATAATCCAACTCGAGAAAGACCCTAGAAGGCTCGGGACTAATCCCGACGTGATCGAGACTTGGCACCGAAGAAACCATCATCTAGAAGACTCCGAAGCCACGACACATCACGGGACCCGGGGTGGGACCCACCCAGGCCGACCCGCTTAATAAGCGAAGCCGAGCGGCCCGCCCCCCCCAAGTCAGCCACCCGTCTCTAGAAGCTTCCTCCACCGCCTCCGAGGCGCAATCTAATCCGCTTCGTTTGATGTCGGTTTGATCCGAGGGCGTCGGTGGGAGTACGAGTTGTATCTAGGTCAAACCACGGCACCTCCTCCCGACTATATAAGCAGCCCCCGTGGCTCCCCTTTGTTTCATAATGGATCCCTCAAGTCATCATCAAGTAGAAGATCAAGTTGAAGCCAAGGCGAGAAGAAGAGGCGCCACCAAGAGATAGGATAGCTAATTGCCGTAAACTCTATATATAGATCTAGAGCCTAGTTTAGATAGAAAGTCGAGTTTAGAGAAGAGAGAGCGTCTGCTCGGTTCTAGATCAATAAGTTATACTATGAATCAATATTATTGTTTTCATACACCTTCGTGCTATTCCATTACTATGCATACAATTATTCTATTTTTACTTTATTCTAGTCATAGCATATTTGATATGATCATTATTCATGATAATTCAACGCGCTTATTCGTAGAGCTCCTAGTATATTACACGTGTGTGCTAGGTAGTAGAGAGTATGTAAGCATGGTGCTTAGATATAATTTACTTGATTCACCTTATATGCCGGGTCGTGTGGTAGATCGTAGTGGTGACAACACTATTGAGTCCTTTGCAATCCATCCCCGTATGTAAGACTAGTCGATAATGGTTCTTGGGATTATCTTGTTTTAGTTCCGATTTTCTTAAGTAATCTTCGAGGTGCACATTCTTATTTATGGTTTTGATTTATATATGATCTTATGCTATGCCTGTTTAAAACCATTTAATAGAGTCTTTGTATGCTACATAAGAACTGTCCCTTTGTCTTAAATCCAATCTAATCTCACTAGGAATTAGTTTTATGCTATACTCACTACGTGTGTGCCTCCGCCGTCTCATTTACCTTATTGCTATTTATTATTGGCTTACCTTGTTTAAGTATATCTTGACTACCAAAATCTCATTAGTCTTCTATCACTGTCTTTAATCATTTGAACCACCTATCATATCTTCCTTGTGGATACGATATATATTTAAAACCCTCCCGGGTGAAATGCTCACTTGGACATCCGTGCGCTTGCGGATCGTAAATATCTCTCTGTAAGCTAACAAATACCAACAATGTTTTTGTTCCCATCTTCTTCACCACCTTGACCTTTGTTGTTTTTGCTTGTTTCACCAACTTCATTCTTGGTCAAGGTGTCCTTTAACTTGTCGATCTCTCCTTGTAACTTGTCCATTTGCTCTTTTTGCTTTGCTCTTGCAACTTGTCACCAAGTTTTCCATTAAGCAACTGAACTAACTTGTTGATTTGATCATCATCCATCTTGGCCAATGATTTTCCACACGCGGTTAAGCGCTAATCTTGAGGTTCTAGCTCGATACCAATTGAAAGGATCTAATTGGCCTAGAGGGGGGCTGAATAAAATATTTAAAACCTAAAACTTACAAACTCAAAGCGGAAGTTAAATTGGCCGGATTGATACTACCGGCAGTTTGGGTTGATACTATCGGTCGGGGTCGACCCGATACTATCGACACAAATGCTTGGTACTATCGGTCCCTTACCAAAACTACGAAATCTAATGTAAATGAGCTGTAATTTCAGATCGAACTTTTACCCAACCCTCCAAGATGATGGTGATGAAGATGTTGAACTCCCCTTTCCTTGGACCTTCACCAAATTGTAGATCGGGCACCCACAACCTATGAGAGAGGTAGGAAGAGGGAGGAAGAACACGAAGAACAAGTGATATCACAAGTAATCGCAATAATAATCAACAACAACAAGCACGCGGGACACAAGATTTATCCCGGGTTCGGTTCCCCACAAAGGAGTCCCTCGTCCTCGTTGTTGAGGTGACCACTAAGGTCGGAGTCTCTTCCACCTCCTTGCCTCCCTCAAGCAACCACAAAGGTTAGCCCGAGATTTCCACTAAGAAGAAAGGGTGATTACAAACACTTCGGGATGCCCTCACAAGTTGAGCAACACGGGCAACCACGAAGAACACCTAGCCGGCTAGGGTTCCAAGAACCCAAGAGTAATAAACACAAATCAAGCCAACTAGAATGGGGATCCAAGTGCTCAAGATGCAAATCGAAGCTTTTCCCTCTCAAATCTCAAATCTCCACTCAAATCTTGCTAGGGATTGGATTGGGAGCAAGGGGAGAGAAAGAGGGGGCGAGCACAGCTTGAGAGGCCTTTTGTCTGAAGGTTGAAGAAGGTGAATGGCGTGGGTAACGGTTAGAAATGAAGGGGAGAGATATTTATACTCGGAGGTGTACAGCCCAGAGTTGATACTACCGACGGCAGAGTCGATACTATCGACGATATGCAAAAGTGCACATAACGGCTAGAAAAACGAAACCGAGGCTGATACTATCTACCGTGCGATACTATCGGGTTCCGCCCAACTTGCGCAGAAAGTGCGCAGTCGATACTACCGGGTTAAAGTTGATACTATCGACGCTGGCCGATACTATCGAACGTGCGATACTATCAAAGTTGCGCAACACTTTCGACTCACTTCGCACAACTTGTTGTCTATCGATACTACCAACTGCAAGGCTGGTACTACCAACCCACTCGGACAACAAGTAGGCTCTCTACGTGTTCGTGAGTGAAATGTGTGACTCTCAAGCGTATTAACTACAAGACATTTTGAGCACTAAATCCCCATCATAGTTAGTCTAATTTGTGTCCCTCTTGATAGTGCGGCGTTACCTATGACTCAAGTTAAAGTGTAAAATGTAGAGATCCACTTGAATCGAAACGCTTTCCATCCAATGAAATTGAGGGGTGCTAGCATCACCAAATGTTATCATTCAAATCTTTCAATGGACTAACACCTGTGTATTCACTTTACATAAACATGTTAGTCCCTAATTTGTTTGTCATTAATTAACCAAAACCCACATAGGGGCGAATGCACTTTCACATGCAATTTCGAGCAAGCAATAAAGAATAGTTTTCATGTCTCTCGCTCTCCACCCTCGCCGTTCCTACCCTACACGCGCGGCGCCGCCATCCCCGCACGCGCCGCCGCCATCGCCGCCCGCCTGCGGCGGCCCCCCCCATGGCACCACCGTCGCCCACACCGCCGCCTCAATCGTCATTGCCTCCTTCCACCACCTCATCACGGCGCCCTACCCCGTTGTCGCCGCCCCGCCACCACCATCGCCATCAACTCATTGCCGATTATGTCTCCGTCGCCCCCTCCTAACGCGATTGTGACGGTGGTATTAGGAGACCAGGATGATTCCCACCCCGATGGCTACCGAGATGCGTGAGTTTTTCAAGGACCTCAAAGAGCTCCTCGACGACAACTGTGCCAAGATCGAACGCCGCTTCGACGAGATCGAGTCCTGCCTTCGTTGCATGGAGTACCTCTACGTCAACCCCAAGATTCAACTACCTCCTCTCCGCTCCTCGGTGACGATGACAACGCTGGGGACAACACAATCATTGCCGCTGGCCAGTGGGCACTCCCAGGTGCTGCACTAGGCACCACCTCCGTCCCTGATGATGCCATCAACGACGGCGCCAAGCCTGCCATCCTCCAGATGGAAGAGGGTAGCGACGTCACCCAGGGTGACCCTCCGTCCGTCATCGACATCACCAATGATAGCACCCTAACATCGGACGCTCCTTCCTCTTCACCGACACTCGTACCTAAGCCGGAGCTCGAGTGGAACAGCCGGCGCCACCCGCCGTGCCCCCCGCCTCAGTCACCGGATCACCCGCCCCACGTGACGATGCGGTACGCCTTGAGGTGCCAAAGTACGATGATAGCGACGACCCTGACCTCTAGACCAGCAAGATGGAGCTACTCTTCCGGCTGCAGCGCGAGATTGACCCTGAGTTTCACGCCCGATATGCTGCTTTCCATCTGACAGGTGTTGTCGAGCTCTGGTTCAACAATCTGTCCCAGAGAAGACCGTTAGTCAAGTGGGACATCTTCACACGCTATTTGCGGTGTGACTTGGTCACCCATCAACAACAACACCATGGGCGACCTGCTATTTGCGGTGTGACTTCGGTCACCCATCAACAACAACACCATGGGCGACTCGGCACCGACCAAGCCGGAGGGCGAGAGAACGACTACATCGACGCCTTCAAGGCCTATGCTACACGCATGGGCCTCCCGAGCCCGCTCCACCTGCGTCACCCTCTTCGTCGGCAGGCTACGCACACATCTCCGCGAGGCACTCGCGTGGGAGGAGCCACATATGATGCATGAGGCCATTGACCTCGCACGTCAATACGACGTCCCCGCCCCCAAAAGAGCCACTAGCGCCAGTGGTGGTTGACGACATCGACATCAACAACGGAACGGCGACAACGTCGTCAACACCGACATCGATAGGGCCTTAGAGGGCAGGGCGCTAGGCAAGCCGCACCTAGCAACGACCATTGATGCCTTCGACGACGGCCAGTGGACATTGACCTCCTCACCGGAGCTACGCATCCGCCGGGCGACACGGTCGAGCCACGAGCGCCGCCTCGCCGCGGACGGGTCCCGTGCTGCCGTCGCTGTGCTCGAGGCCTCGCCCGGCCGCCTGATGCCGCCCCTGCTCGAGACCTGCGCCGCTCGATGCCCGAGGTGCGGCGCGCCCTCGATGGTGCTTGGCATCTCCCCATCGGAGTCCTCCCGGCGCCGCAAGTGCTAGCGCTTCGCGCGCGTAGGAAGTGTCTGCGTCTGCCCGATGGAATCGATCCGCTTGCAATCCGCGCTTTGAGCGCCGCCGATGGATCCTCGTGGCGCCGGCGGATCCCAGATGTGCCGTTGTTGCTGCCTCGTGAATATCGGCGGGAAAGGAGACGAGGGATGAACGCCTGTACGGAAGTTTCACTTGGCTCGCGAATGCGCCTAGTCCGAACGCCAAACGGATTTTTTTTTTGCTTGAGTCGACCCACCACTGGAGGACGACCGAGTCGACTCAAAGACTGCTTGCGTGGCTCTTCCTATATTTTTCTTTAATCAATGAACCAACCCAACCACTGCGGGTGCCCTTAGGGATGACCGATATCAGCTGACAAGGGGTCACAGGAGGTGGCAGGACACAGATCTGGGCAGTGGGCAGCTGGACGAGTGACGTCGGCACGAGGGTTGGGTGGCGTCGACGCGAGGGTTGGAGGAGCCCCTACAACGCTCACAAGGATCTAGCTCAACGGTGGCCTCACTGGCGTAATGGTGTTGTGGACTGCGGCGGCGTGGGCGGTGGCCCCAAGTTGGAGTTGGCTGGAGCAGGGAGGGAGGGAGCGGACCAGCGGGAGGTAGTTGGAGGCCGTGGCGTATGGGGTCGGATAGGAACTTTGAGATACTCTAATCCTACCGCAGCGTGAGACCATGTGATTAGGGAGAGATTAAGAGAGGGGTTAAGAAACACATCAATATTTTTAAGGGGTTATTAGATCTACGTTGTTATTACAAATTTCTTCTTTGCTTTAAAAAACTAGCAAGATGGCTTGCGCCCATAGCCTAGCTAAACTCGAATTTTTCCTGTCACATACCACTCTGCTGTGGTATACTGGTATGTTCTTCTGCTTGGAGAGGCAAGCCAATGAAGCCCGGATTTTGTTTTTTTGCTGGTTAATGGATCACGGTGGCAAAGCTTGGCAGCTGGCTCGGTAAATGGAACAGGCGTGGACCTCTTATTCTCACAACAATGCACTCTACAATATGGAGTGTTTAGTTGGTGAAATATTTTAGGATCGGCTACTGTAGCATTTTTCGTTTGTATTTGATAATTATTGCCCAATCATAGACTACCTAGGCTTAAAAGATTCATCTCACATTTTTCAGTTAAATTGTACAATAGTTTTTTATTTACCTGTATTTAATGTTTTATTGATGAGTCAAAAGATTCGATTTGACGGACAATGTAGCATTTTTTGGATTCAATTTTCAGCGAGTGAACTCCGAGCGACAGGTGACCAGGCAGAGGCAAGCAATAGTAGTTAAGGGCCTCCACAACGGGAGCTCAAGTTGCCACCATAAATATTACTTTATGCCACTGGACGAGAGAGAGAAAACAATGCACTCGCTAGCGAGTCATGAAGCAGCCAGCTCGCACGGAAACCAAAAGGTTCTAAGGACGTACGCAACAATATAGCTACGGAAACCAAAAAGTTCTAAGGCCAGTCTCTATGGGAGTTTCATAAGCGTTTCATGCATATTAAATAGGGTGCCACATCAGCAATTTGCATGAAACTCTGAGGAGAGAGAGAAGAGAAAAGTTTCATCTTGGTGAAACTCTCTTGGCACAAATACCAACTCTCTATGAGTCATGGAATTAAATGTATATTAAACTTTAGAATAAAACTTTGCATTGAGGGAGGGTGTTTCATCCGAGTTTCATTTCATCTTGTAGTCTTGGAAAGAGTGCAATGAAACTCTCCATTGAGATCGGCCTAAGGGCATACGCAACAATATAGCCAGCTTGCTAGCGATTTAACATTCACGTCACGTCAAGAGCTAAGGCCAGTCTCAATGGGGATTTCATGAGAGTTTCATAGCATTAAATTCTAGTGCCATGTGAGCACTTTTGCTGATGTGACAAGGTAATTAATAGGGAGAGTTTCATTAGATGTGAGGAGAGTTTCATCCCCATGAAACTCTTCTGGCACAGTTACCTAGTTTACAGTCTAGATAACTGTGCAATGAAACTCCCCATTGAGACTGACCTAACACAGCAAACCATCTCTCAACCGTTCACGCCATCTCAAGCAACATGAGTGCTATTTTTAGATTTCTTTAATGACATCCTGGGAAGAAGAGTGGTGGAAGGAAAGCCTCGGGGCAAACAAATCATCTGTCTAGGAACTCGTCACTAGCGTCAAGGTTTTTTAGCCTTCTCTCTCCGCCGCGTGAGCCAGAATACAACGTCAGCAGCTCCTAGATAGTTGCTAGATAGATTGTTGGGGGACGCCCTAAGGCATAGGCTCGGTTCCACTTCATCTAATCAGACAGGGTCAGTCTTTCCTTCAATGCTTTAAATTTTCCAGACAACTAAATACAGACTTTGTTCCTCTTCTCCTCACTAGCGATTTCAACCCATTTAGATAAAGAAGAGGAAACAGAAAAGGTTAAACTAATGTAGATATTTTTTTCTTCATCTAACTGATGAAGCCATTTAGATATAAAACTGCTTCAACTCCATTAAAAAGTCACTCTACAAGAAAAGTCAAACTAGTATGTGTTTTAGATCCAAATTAAGTTTGAACACTGAACTCTGGAAATTCTCAAAAATTCCCGTCAAATTAAATCTTTTGTCGAATGCATAGAGCATCAAATGTAGGTAAACAAAATAACTAATTAGGGTTTATAACTTTTGCGAATGCATAGAGCATACAATTTAGATGTACTTTTTTGAGACAAATCTTTTGAGCCTAGTTAATTTATGCTAGGACAACAAAACTAAACACGAAAAGTACTACAATCCACTTTTGAGCCACTTGCCAATCTTACCGTCTGTTTGGTTGCGGGATCTGTGGGTTGGGTTGGCTCCGACCCTCATTTTTGGGATGACTCCAACCCACACTTTGTTTGGTTGCAAAATGACTGTAGAGGGTTGGAGCGAATCCATCACTTGTTTGGATGGAGGTATGAAATGGAACTTGAAAATCTGATAACCTTCCCACTCAAATGGTGAAGTTACCTCCAAGTGTGCACTTTCTCTAGCATTTTAACATTTCAACAGATATAAATTACTTTGTTACAATTGAGGATTTATTCATCAATGTGTTACACAGCAACACATATATACGACTGCAGGCTTTCAGAAAAAAAAGAGAAAAAGAAATCAAACGATTCAAACACATAAATCTGATCACCTTTCTGTGACTTTCAGGAAGAAAAACAAGAAAAAGAAAAAAAAAAAATCAAACACGTTGCGGCCGGCGAGATCGGCGGGGAGCGTAGCTGGGCTGGCGTGGGGCGAGGCCGGTGGCCGGTGGAGCAGTCGGCGGGGGCCAGACTGTAGCGGTGCGTGAGAGAGAAGGTGAAAGGAGTTGCCTGAGCGGTGAGTCCACTCGTCCTACACGCTCAACCCGAGCGGGCGGCTCCGTCCGCCAGATTTCGACGGACGGAGACAACCCGCATCTACATGGAATATTCCATGCTGGGTCGGCTCCAACCCCTTTCGCTCCCCATCCAAACACTCGAAAAAAGGGTTCAACCCACCCAGTTGGATCCACTCTCCAACCAAGCACACACGGTTACACAACTAAACACAGCCATATAAGCTCGGCTTTCAGCTATATTTTTTTGGGAGTCAGAATCCTGCCAAACTAGTCCATCCATGTGGCTGTCAGCAAATAGGAGTACTTTACTCCCATTGGTTGTCTTTTGGAGTGGTTGGGTGGGCGTGGATCTGAGGAGCTTCCTCGATTCTTGTTTAGTGCTAATTGTGCTAAAAACTAAACAAACAAGACCCACCCTTCACTGTCAATGGTTTCCGTCCCCTCTCCCCTCTGAACAGAGACTGGCAATTCCATCAGAATCTGGAGGCGGAGACGACCACGGGCTAGCACTGAAGTCCGCCGCGGAAGCCTCGCTCCACGATCACCCGGGCGATCTCTTCCCTCGGGCTGCGCACAGGTACCTGCCCCTTTCGTCTTTCTTGCACTCTCGGAACCCTTGCTGGAGAAGAATCCCCATTCCCCAGCCCCCAATCCTCGCACTCACTGTATGACTGTGCCCGCCGTTTCTGCAGATCTGATATCTCTGGCCGGAAAATCAGTCGGTAGAATTCCTGCGTTTGCAGCGTGGATTACCGATGGGAGCTGCTATGATCAGAAGCTCTCTGATGGCGGTCCTTCCCAAACTGCATGCGATCATGGATGTAGAAAGGGTCTCGGACGTCTCCACAGACATGGTGTTTGTACAAAGGGAGCTGAGGATGATCCAAGCCATTCTCGACGACGACTACCATGCTAGTCGCACCAACAAGAGTAGGACCTTCATTAATATCATGTTCCGGGAAATTATCCTTGACATAGAGGATTCAGTCGATGAATACTTGCTGGTCCTCAAGGATCCCCACAGTGACGGATGCCTGACCAAGATCTGGAGCAACGCACGGATCCGGAGCAACGCACGGATCCAGAGCAACGCATGTTTTGCTATGAGGATCAAGGAAATCAAACTCCAGTTAAAGGAATTAATGGAACGGATAAAGAGGTACAACATTATTACTTCTGCGGAGCCTAGTCCGTTCCCGTCTCATCCACTCTGTACCGTCCGGTGGTTGGTCTAGTGCACATAAAGAAGCAAAAGGACGAGCTGCTGCAACTGCTTCAAGAGAAATCCAAGTACGACCATGACATGCCATCATCCAAGCAGCTGAGGGTAATTTCTATCGTTGGCTGCCATGGCATGGGAAAGGCCACTCTCGCCATGCAGGTGTACAATAGTGACTATGCCAAGGGCTTCAGCTGCCGAGCTTGGGTGGATGCATCCAATCACCAAAATCCGACCGACTTTATAACAGAGATACTCAGAGAGGTTACCGGGGGGGCATCCACGAGTTCTAGCAGTGCTGCTCAACCGATAAAACCAGCAGATCTCCGGTCCTACCTGCAGGAAAAACAGAGGTGACAAGCTGCATCTGATCTGACCTGTTTTAACAGTCGCTAATTGTCTACTTCCTTTTGTTTAGTCACCTGGTAGCTAGGAGAACATATCAGAGTAATAAAAGATTTGTTCCTGTACCAAGTGAAACCCCATCAAGACTTAACTATCTATGGGATTATTGCTATTTGCCACTGTAAAATTTTGTAATCCCATATTTGCCGCCGGTGTCTCACTGACACATGGGGCCCACTTTATCACTGACAGTGTTAAATATGGGATTGCAAAATTTTTCAATGGCATATGAGATTATTGCTACATAATTGCAAGCCACAAATGTTGAAACATTATGAATATATTTCATAAAATTGTTTCAGAGACTCAGATCCATCAAACTTTCAGAAAATTATTTTTTTGCAAAACTACACTTCCCATAACAATCTATATTATGAAATGACACGTACTGTTTCATCAAGTTAAATTCCTCTCTTCTTATTCTTTAACATTATTGGCTGTCTTACTTAATGATTTATAAGTTCTTTTCAAAAGAGGCGGTAATATACAACTGAATGGAGAAGACTTCCCTATTTCTCTTGTTTGTTTCATAAGAGTTCTGATGGCCTTGCCCCGTAGTAAATACAGTTGCCAATCGCAAATAGTTTGCTATAAAGTACCACTCATATTAATTTGGTTTTAACTAGCAATTGTGTCATCCAGGTTCTTCATTGTGCTGGTGAACATCCATCCAGGGATATGGAGAACTGTTGAAGCCGCCTTCCCTGATAAAGATAGTGATGGCCGAATAATTGTGACCACTACTGTTAACAGCGTCGCAATGCAGTGCAGCTCCCGGCAGGATCTGTGTACCAAATGCAAGCTCCTGAAAAGTCTCAATGTGAAGATCTTTTTTGGAAAATTGTTCCCAACTCTCCTAGGGAATTTCAAGGTAATTTAGAGACAGTTTCTAAACACATCTTGACAAAATGTGCTGGTGTTCCGCTTGCTATAGTTGGTATTGCTCAAATTTTAAAAGATGAGATATTGAATTCCATCAAAGATGTCTCCGAGGAACAAATATACCTGAGAAGTAACCCTATCTTTGAAAGGTTGAAACAAGAAATTATCCATAGCTACCAAAATTTGCATTCCGATCTCCAGATGTGCTTTCTATCTCTCTGTGTTTCCCAGAGGGTCATGAGATTAATATTAAAGGTCTAATCAGACGATGGTCAGCTGAAATAAATAGTTTAGAAAGAGATATCACTGACATGTTCGTCCAGGAGCTGGTGGACCGTAATTTGATTAAGCCTGTAAAAGTTAGCTACAATGGGAAAGTGAAGGCATGCCAAATAAATGGGATAATATTTGATTTCATTGTCCACCACTCAATGAAGGAAACCAACAGTGCTTTTATTCACAATGATAAACTTCTACGAAACAGTGGAAATGTTCGTCAATTGTCTTTCCACAGCATGAATGCAAAAAGTCAAGAAATTGCAAGGGGCCTCAACTTATCAAGAATCAGGTCCTTATCAATCTTCAATCCTGCTGCTGATTGCACTGGCCTTGTTGATATACAGGAGTGTAAGTTAATTCGAGTTCTAGACATAGAAAAATGCACTGGCATTACTACAAACACATTCTTGATGGGATCTGCGAATTACGGCTACTCACATACCTGAGCCTCAGGGATACAGATGCTGCCAATCTTCCACCGAAGATTTCAAAACTACACTCTTTAGAGACTCTGGACATTCGGGGAACAAAAATTAACATGTTGCTTATAGAAGTCCTCACTCTTCCACGGTTGGTTAACCTGTTTGGTGAGTTTGGGCTCCCCAGGCTTGGAAGATCCCGGACAAACCGCGAACTACAGAGATTTTTCTCAAATAATAGTAAACTTGAGACTCTCTCTGGATTTCTCATTGATGGCAGCCCAACTTTTGAACTGATTATGACCCATCTTCAGAAGCTGAGGAAGATCAAAATGTTGTCTACGAAACCTCTTGATAGGCAATTCACAGATACTTTGGTCTCCTGCCTTCAGAAGCGATTTGGTATTTTTGAGAAAAGATCTCATAATGATCAGTTATTAGCAATTGATTTTGGTAATGAATCATTGAACTTCTTGGAGGCTATCAAAAGTCCCTGCTCTCTTGCCTCACTGAAACTCAAAGGATCTATGACCAAATTACCTGACTTCATTCGATTGTCAAATCATCTTGTGAAGTTGTGTCTTTCCTCAGCTAGTTTGAGCTGTCAAGATATATCGAACCTGCAGACTTTAGATAGGCTGGAGTATCTGAAGCTTGTTGTTCAAAAACTTAGTGGCAGTGGCCTCAATATTGAAAGCAATGGATTCCCAAGTCTCTGTTGGCTGTGGATTGAAGCTTACCATCTTCCACAAGTGAATATCGAAGAAGGTGGCATGTGGTATCTCACCTGTCTTCAGCTTCTCTGTAATGATGTAGATGGCCTTCCAATTCCTGCCAATACCATACAAGTTCTCAGATCTCTCAAAGAAATCACGCTTGGTGGTGTGACCGAAAAAACAGAACAAGCTTGGAAAGTTGAAGCAAAACACCACCCGAATCGGCCAATGATTAAGTTGATTGGCACGTCAGATTGATTGTACGGGGGTCATCTAAAATGAGGTGCTTCAGATCCATATGTAATCATTTGTGGGGCAGTATGTATTCGTTTGAGTTTTTTTGAGGTTTCTTTCTGTTGGTTGTCTTGTTTGAATTGTACTAGCTTAGTAACATTTAAGATGCGCTCTGAGGACGTCATCAGTGATCTTACTGTTTTTAATGATGAATATTGCTGTTTCTCCGGCGTTTCTAATTAATGACTGATGAGTTCTAGTCATTCTAATTATTGTCGCATGGATCACTCCATTGTAGGAGTACTCACGTCTTTTAGCTTGGGAATAGGAAAGGAAAGCGACACCACCTCTGTTTCTTGAATGAGTAGTGGATTACACTGCGGACTCCCGCCCTAGCTAGGCCGAATTTAATTTGCGTTCTCAGTTTTTTTTTTCGATGAAACAATTTGCGTTCCCAGTTGTCATTACAATTAAGTTTCGAAATTTCCGTATCTTAGTCAATCAATAGGGGGTAAAATTGTGGTTTGGAACCTGATTAGGGGACTTCCCAAAGCACACCGTGTGCTATCTTGACATCGTGTGCAAACATCGATAGAGGCACGCTGCCACGTCCATCTCCCGCCGGCGACCTTCCTTCCACCGCGCGCTGCTTCCTCAAATCGGCCCGCACTGAATGAAGGAGGTGCTGCGGGCGTGGCGTGGCGTGGCCGAGATCGAGTGGCTGGCGCCATGGAAGGTGGTCGGCAGCACAGGCGGGGTGCTCGGCGTCATCGCGGGCTCCACCCCCGCGCTACTCTCCGTCAACGCACTGCTAGCAGAGCTCTCAGATCGTGTCTTCGCCGGTCGCGGCCTCAAGGATTTCTTCAGCTGTCGTACTTGGCTCGTGTACCTGTAGCTTCTGTTTCTTACCATTGGGATATACTAGAGCCTAGGGTGAAGCGTTGGTGGATGAAATTATGTCTTCTTTTTTTCTCGAATACGAAATTATGTCTGTTTCAAAATTAATAATAGAAAAATGGATGAGTTTCTTGTGAAAATTATCAATCAAGTGACCTTTAGGAAAAAAATTGAACATATTGTGAAACACTGCTTTAGATGAGATGGCAAGTTAAAATAGCTCAACCAGAAACAGACGAATACTTGACGGTCTTTACCATCGACATTTAATAAACTACTCTCTTTTTATGCCATGCCATTGTTCTAATCGTTTTTTTGACACGGAGGACCCTGCAAAGAACTTCAATTGCTAGCGGCACCCCACCACACTTGTTCACAATCTCTTTCCCGACATTCTTCAAATTCATGTTCCACAACATTTCCATAGCTTTGCTAAAATACTTTCCAGCTGTAATCATCGTAGTACTATGGATTCCACTGCTTCAGCAACATTTCTACTACGAGTAGTGAGTAGAATCCTGCTTCCTGGTGAGCATTTCTTTAGATGTACCATGAACTCTGCCCATGTAATACGGTTATCAGTCCAAACATCATCCAATACAAGTAGAACCTTTTCCTGGTCAACTCGTCTGAGATTTTATTGGCCATATAACTCAACGAAAGGCCATCGAATCTCTCATTTGAAATAGCATCAAATAGCTTCTTTAGATTTTTTTTTTTAATTTCAAATTTCTCCTCTGACACGTGAACCCATAGTTTAATTGGAAAATGATTATGATTTTTATTTTCAACTTTACTGAAAACCAGCTGGGCAGTGCAGTTTTCCCAGAGCCACCAAGTCCAACTATTGAAACTATCTTGATTCTTGGTTGGTCATCATCCTGTAGCAGCTGTTGACGGTAACCAACTAATAATTTAAACGTCAACGTTCTATCAAAAAGGGACTAAAACTATATCTTATCATGCTCATATACATTTATTACTAATATATTTCCACTTGTAGTGTTCAAATTGTTATTGTGCAGATTTTACATAAATATAAGTGGAAAACCCGTCAACTAGGAGATTATAAGCTCAGAGGTGTTTCGGGCCAAAATGACCAAACCAGGCCGAGCCAACATCACCCACACACTTTTCAGGCCCAACACCGCCACCCCGCCGAGGCCCGGACCGAACCAAGCAGCCCCAAATAGGGAAGCGCGTGCACCCCCAGGGATGCGCCAGCACCCTCCCCGAGGTGGTTCAGGCCCAGCTTCGGGGGAGAGCAATAACTCCCAAGGAGGACGGTGCGGGGGCGTTGGTCGGTCGGTTCACCGCACCTGACGCGCGTGGCAAGGTCGGTTTGGTGTATTTTAGCAATTAGGCCCCTCTAACATGATGTTCCCAATCGGGTCACCGACATGGTGGTTTCACTTGGGGATATCAACGGCGCATTTCTGAGTGTCGTCATTAGAGATGAGTTCTAAACCTGTTTCTAGTGATTACGCTTAAGAAATGATAACAGCAGCTCAGACATAATATCATTCATCTCTTGGTCTCTTCCGATTACTGCTGCCTCATCCACGAAGGGCAGTGTTTGCACATTCGTAGCTACTATGTCTTTTATATGGCTAACGAGGATTATTGGCAACCACTGAATTCAAAATACTCCTTTGCTTCACAAGGACATCAAACATCTTCTTAATTTTCTTGATCTTTTTTGGCAGCCTGGAATTGAAATATAAGTGATTTTGGTTTTTGTGCAAATATTTGGACACAAAACCACCATCACCGTCAGCTTCGTATTTTTCAGCCTTCAGTTGGAACTCATCCACAGCATCCTCAACCATAGAAACAACTTCCTTCAACTTTCTGAGCGATGGAGCATCCCCATATATAGAGCGATGTCTCCTTCACGACGGCTATTGATCTCCTCTGCTAGATCTTTGGAGTCCCTGGAGGTCCTTTTCAACACCCACTATAGAGCTGTACTCTTTGATAACCAGTGGAACTAACTTGTTGCCCACAAGCTTTAATGTTGCAGATACTGCTGCAGACACTGCAACAGCTTCCATACCGAGCTTGTGCCTGTAAGCACCTTCTCTCACCAAGATTTCCTACAAATTAAATTTTGAAAATAAGCATGAATTTTGTAAATAAAGGGAGTCCTATAGTTTTAGTACTTTCTTGTGTAATTATGAAATATCTGTTTTCGATATCTTACCTGCGCAAACAAGTGCCTCTTGATGAAATGCTGCTCAAGTGTTTGCTAATTTGCAGGCAGTCTTTTACAGCCTTCTGTCCCTACCATCTCAACTTCTCAAGGAGTTGAAAGGGGAGAGAGGTCGATTGGAGTGTCAAGACTCACAAACATAGGAGTAACAAAAGCGAGAACCCAGCGAGTATTCTTTTTTTGAGATTACACAGTACAACGCAGACGCTCAACACACACGCACACTCACCCCTATGAACACACGTACGTAAACCCTACCCCTATGAGCACCTTCGAAGGACTGAGCCGGCAAATCTTTAAGTTCCGAAGTCACCATTGGCGCCTCGCTATCGACGGTGACGTCGCCTACCACTTAATGCATAGTGCTGAAAAATCCTGAAATAAATCCAGGATAAAGTGTCGCACCCGGGATTTGAACCCTCGGTGGGAGCCCCCTAACCAATGGCATTTACCATTGAGCCATGAGCCCATTCTTCTAGGCTATGGAAGGGGAACATAAATCGTTAATAGAGAAAGGAAAGGTGATTAAGGGCATGATGAACATACGAGAACGTCAAGTATAGATGAATCAACAGCGTGCTTGTAGTTACAAACAGTATGATCTTCGAGTTGGAAGTGCTAGGCCTACAGTACCTGTGAAGAATCGGAAATAACTGGTGTAAACACAGAAAGTGTAAAAGGCACTGGTGTGTAAACTAGCTGTACCAGTTTTGTGACTCTGCTTTGTTCCTTGTGAAACGCTAAGCAAGTGCAGCGCAGGTTCCTTGTCAATAGCTGTACCAGGGTTGGTCAGATCCAGTCTCGATAAACAAAACAAACTTGGACGGCTAAAGATGTTGGAGTTGGAGCAGGTTAAGCGGAGGATTTAAAAACTGTTCTACCGTACCCAAGATTTATGGGCACCAGAGGCTGTCTCTTTTAGCTGCTTTGTGTGTTCTTGAGCAGTGTTGTAAATCAAAGGGCCATCTTGTAAAAAAAAAAAAAAAAAACAAACGGCCATCATGAAAAAGTCCCATTAAGAAAAAAAAAAAGGTGAAAATGTACTTAATTTTGCTATTCCATTGCAGGCAAGCACTAGGTTGCTCTGTTCTGATTAAGTTTATGGTGTGTTTGATTTGAGAATTGTAATGTAGTAGCACCATATTCTCACTCGCTGATCATTTGTTTGGTTTGTAGGTTGGAATGAACTGATCTATCACCACCCCGTTTGTCACGAAAAAAATATTCAGGATACAGTTTCAGCCTCGTTTTTGGCTCCTTTCTGTAGTGCGTGGAGCAGGACAAAAATAGTAGTTTTAATGGTTTCTATTTTATTTTGAGAAGACAAATAAAACTGCCTTCTTGCTACAGTATGTACGGATTAGCGAAAGCCTACTTGCAGGTTTTCTCTTCCACTTGTTGGATCAATTTGAACACCATATCGGTCGGTGATGAAACAATAACGTTTGATGTAACTAGGGATGCGAATTGAAATGGATATATGGCCGGTGTGCCACTAGTTTCCTGACAAACTAATTGCTTGGCTCGACATTTTTAATTAACTAGGAGAATTCCCGCGCGTTGCCGCGGAATGCAATAGATTTATTTTCACGTGTTTCTATGAAAATTAGCAATAATTGATGTGTGATTTACAGTCAATTCTAAAACTCACGCTGCACCACCTCCATCCCACAATACATCTCCACCATGGCCTACAGGGATGTATAGTTTTATGTTGAGGACGCTCAGTTGCTAATGGAAGAAGTGCTCGAGGAAGCATGAGCGGAGAATGTTGACGTGGTGCTCGTGAAGGCCACGCTGGGGCGGAAAGCCTCGTGCTCCATCATGCACATGTGGTGGAAGGCGCACAGCGGTGTAACGCGATGCCATCCTTGACGCCGTGACAAAAGTGCTGCGACATATATATATGGCTTTTGCACCAACGCCTGGCCACCGTCATCTTTGAAGTTCAACGCTCTAGATCGGTCTGGATCATGCATATAGCAAACAAAAATTATTTCATTGGTAGAAAAATGGAGTAATCAAGATGTGAAAAAGGAGAGCATGGAGAGGGGAGATGAATGACTCATGTCATGAAAATCGTTATTAACAGATGCATGAAGGGGTATAAATAGAACTACCATACAACCCCTCAATTAATATCGCGAATCGGTTTGCATGTGCATTCATCCAGAATGCATGCAACCAAGCGTAGATATTTACCATTCCATGCATGTCTGATAGTGGCCAACTAATGATGCATGTGTGATACCTAATGCGTGGGAGGGAATAGGCAGGATAGGCGGAGCACTGAAGCAAGGGGATCGTTTCTGTTGGAGGATGGATGCGTAACTGCAGCACCTGCATGCAGTGGAAGGTGATTGGTGAGGGAAGCAAAGAGACGGACGTGAATGGATGGCGTAGGAGAGGATGGATTCGCCGCATATATATATAAGAATATAATTACTAAACAGAAAAAACTAATTGATATTACCATTCGTTCGGGAGAATTTGAGGTACAAATTTTAATAAGCAATAGATAGAAATGTGAAACAAAATAATTAATAATGTTAGTTCACCTTTTTTAAACAATCGTTGTACAACGTCATATGAATCTAATTAGTTACAGAACCATAGCAACTGGTTTGGACAAAAATAGCACTGGTTTGGACAAAAATAGCACAGCTAATTAAATAATAGGAAAATTTAGATCATCATAGGCATATTTCTAGACTCTGTTGTTTGGAAGTAATCTGCAAGAAAATGCTACTTGAACCGGTGCAATTTTTCCTCAGAGCTCGTGTACGCCTTACGATACTTGGCAACCCACTCATCGAACAGCTTGATGAGCCGGTCGTGGTGAATCAGGCCCTCCGGCGAGTACCCTGTCGTCGCTACTCGTTGTCCATGTGCGGACGACCTCCGCCGCCTCTAGCCACGCGCTGCCGCCGCACAGGCACAGCAGGAGCACGTCAGCAACCGGACGAGCACAAGACGAAGCCGATGCTCAGAATGCAAGAGTAGGATGGAGAGGAAAATCGAGATGGAGGTTGCTGTTTGCAGATCGACGAAACAATGCATGTATATATATACTCATCGGGAGTAAACACACTCGGTGGAAAAAAAATGAAAACTGCCACACCATGCACGATAGCTGCCTCTTCATGTACTCGGAGCAAACCCACTCGTTGGAAAAAACTGAAAACTGCCACACGAATTCATGGATAGAACTCAAGAGGCGGCTGTGGAGAGAGGACGGGTGGGGCTGCTTATAGGTGTAGTGGATGGGGCTGTTGATGTGGCAGCTGATGTGGCATAGCTGCATGTTGAGAGAACTCCCTAGTTGAGTTCTCTCAACATGCAGGGCGCCACATCAACCCCCTAGTGGGGTTCCCCTATACAGGGTATTAGATTTGAGAAAACCTTGGATCAACCCATTAACTCAAAAATAATAAAATTGCATCCCAAGAAAAGTCCTCCATTTTCAGACCAACAAGCCGTGTTGATGAGGAAACGTTGGGCAAATGTATGTTTTTTTTGAGGAAGTATGTATTTCTTATACGGGCCTCCATATTCCCAAGGGCACAGGGGCCCAAAGACTCTTACCTTGCCCGCGTCTGGTTCATGTCAGCCCATTAACGTGTCCCTGTGCGGTTGAGCCCACCGTCACAACACCTGAGTCCTTACCGCCGGCGACGCGGCCGCGGCCCCTCCGTCGCCCTCCGTGGCCGCCGCCGTCTAGCGCGCTGTCCTTTGTCTAGAATATGGCAGTCCCTGACCGTCTCCTACCCTTAACTGCGCCCAAGTCTGGTCAGGGACAAACAATGGCGACGCGGCGGCACCCGGGCAGTTTGACTTCCCCAAGAGCTGGCCAGTTCTGTGGATGCATCCTGTCTCCACCGTCCTGTTGACTTCAGATCCGTGGTAAGTATTCTTTGATCTAGGTGTCAATTCCTTAAGCCAGTTGATGTTATCGGAATTAAGTACAAATTCCTGGACCACTGATTGCGAACTAGTGAAATTATACAAGTCTGTTTAGGAGTCAAGTGCTCATTGGTGTCATTCAGATATCGTGCCCCACCTGGGAAGTAAAACTGATGTATTTCCTTCTGAATTCAGTGCAGCTACGAGCCTACGATGGGGATTTTAGCTGCAATTCAGCTATACAATGATACAACGTTTTAACCATACGAAACTAAAACTCTAAAATAACATATAATTGACTATGAGAACTGTGCCTTTTGCATTTTTTTTTTCTTTCAAAAGGGCAGCAAAAGCTATACCGTTTCAGCACTTGTTTCCTTATTTCTACCTGTCAGACAGTGCAAGTCCAGTTTCAGGTACAACGGTATCTGTCGTTGTTTGTATTATCTTCATTTATAGCTTCCATTTGGTTCTATTTTCTCCACTTGATATGTTTGTTTTTTTTGCTAATTCAAATATGCAGTTTCTGAATTTTTATCAGTTATCACCTAATAAACCTTTTCCTTGTAGGTACTAGTTTGAATACTGATGGAGCTTTCAGCTTTACAGTTCCTGTATTCCATAGAGATCAATCATTGGTTCCTTCATGGATCCATGCCTACGGCTGCGTGTCTCGCTGAAGATAATGGTATGGTACTTGGATGGGTGGTTGCCATGTGCCGTCCATACACGAAAATCTGTCTTCAGTTCAGGCCAATCGCGTTGTTGAGTTCCCTCACCTGCCACACAACCTTTCGACGCCGGTGGTGCACGTCTTCGGCAGCACCACTGATGCCGACTACGAATACTCCAAAGATCCAATTTTTTCGAATACTCCATCTATCGCAAGATCTTCACTTTCATGGAGCAAGCTCGGCCAAACGCCGCGTCCGTGCACGCCGGCACCGAGGCAGCTGACATCATCGCAGGGCTCATCAAGAGGATGCTGCAGCATCAAGCGAGGCTGTAGGCCGCACTGGGGTTTTATGAGGAACCTAGCTCCAGAGGCAGAGGTGCTTTCGTCACCTTCTGGCCGACCGAGGTGGTGCGACTTGCCGGTAGCCACGCAGCCACTGGGGCCCCGGAGCCCGACGTTGCTGTTGACCTTCCGGTCCCGTCCCCATGGTATGTGTCTTTCTTCTAATTTTTGCCGAATTGATTCACTCGAATAATTTATTTTCTGTTGCCATCAATAGTCATGAGAATCATTGGCGTTGTTCTACCGCTGTGGTTGCTGAGCAATGTGCATTTTACCTTCAAAATTGCTAGCGTTCTGATTTCTGTCAAGTGTATAGGAAGCCTTTGTTGTTGTTTACTTTTGCTTGCTAAAACGTGCCTGCTGCCACAGCAACTCTGGTGCTTATCCTCAAGTGTAGTTCTTATAGCCAAATAAACAGAAGGGAAGGCTTTAGGTCTGCTCACTGCTCAGCAGCCAGCAGGTGCTCAACGCAATGCCTAAAGACATGGTAAACTCACCATAACAAAGCCAAGATAAGCACTCAGTCCAAGCCAGGCTACCAATCACAATCTAACTGTCTAACCTAGCCAGATGAGTTTAGACCACAAACCAAACAAACCCATTGAGACCGGTCTAAGTTGAGTAGCTAGGCAACCAATCACTACCGTATAACTTATGGACACATCGAACGAGAGATGTTTTTTTAACCCATCCCTGTTTGAATTCGCTCCCATGGGAAGTCAAACCTAATATCTGGGGTGCTACATAAGCCACACTAACCAGTTAGGTAGCAGGCCTGTTTGCACTGAAGCATATGACTAGAAGCAGAAATTTTCCAATAAAACATTGCAAAATATTTTCACAGCACTTCAGGAGTTCAGATTTATCTCTGTTATTGTGTACCTTCCATCAATAGAAATGGGCTGGCCCTATAGCTTGAAATACACCGTATAACGTGATCTGACCAAGCCATGTACTTCACAAAAGCAAAATGAGCTTGAAACCATCGTTTTGCACACTACCACAACAGAATCAATTCATACAAATGCGCCTGGTCTACCTGAAACCAGAGTTTAAATTAATCTCGTGAATGCATCTGCTGCAAGTGATGTTTCGTTAGGTGGCGCTTGCAACCTTTTTGCAAAAAAAAAAGAAAAGAAAAAAAGGAAGTAAACTATAAAATTACCTTCTTGAAAATGTATTTTGCTTGGTGCAATCAGTTGGCGCTTTCGGTATGCAGGCTCGAGTACTAACAGCAATGGTGTTGAGAACTATATATATATAATACCTCAGAATCCTTATTGCAGTTCAATCATACTGGAGTTTGGGTACCCATAAGTAAGACTGTAAAGTGTTCAAGTTTACACAATGCACACAGCAGACACCACACGCCCAAAGCAAACTGTATCACAAAACCTGAAGCACTTGAACATCTGTGCAATGATCGAATTAATAAGATGGATGAGGAATTAGCTTAGCCAGTTAATCTGCATAAGGTAAAAGGGCACCACAACAGATGAAGGGGTAATAGGCATTGTCTTCTCCAATCCTCAGATGAGGGATGTGGGAGATGAGATGCCAGTCCTTTCCCCTCCTTCTCATGCAGCACCACTCAAGACCAGGACAACCAATGATATTCAGTATGTGCAGAGCGGTGAGGCCTTTAATCCTCGTTGGCAAGGATTTCATGCGCAGGCAATGCGTAATCGTAAGCTCTTCAAGGGAGGTGAGGCAACACATAGAATTAGGAAAGGAAGTCAGGAGCGGCAACCACGATATTGTGAATTTACTTAGAGAGTGGAGCCCCCCAGCGATTCGGGCAGTTGGCCAAGTGAATCGCAGTATCCTACTCTGAGCTCCTGAAGGGAGGTGAGGTGCCCCAATGACTGGGGAAGGCACGTCAGCCTCCGCAAACCCAAAATTTTGAATATGCGTAGAGAACGAAGTTCCCCAATACAGTCGGGAAGTTGCCCAAGTGCATCACAGTATTCTATTCGGAGCTCCTGGAGGGAGGTGAGGTCCCCCAATGATTGTGGAAGGCTGCTTAGCCTGGGTAATAACTCGATGTGTAACTTTTGTAGAGAGTGGAGCTCCCCGATTTCTGATAGCTGGTGAAAGTCAGGACATCTTGTTATTTTGAGATTTGTGAGTGAGGTGAGCATCCTGAATGATTGGGGGAGGCTATTTATGCCATCACAATCACCAATCACCAAAGTCTGTAGTGACGGACAGTAGAGGTCCCCACCCACCCACTGTTAAAAATAACCAGTGATTTGAGGACCTTCAGCGGATGCATTGATGAAGCAGGACGCAAACTACTGCACCCTGAAATGACCATCTTTTCTAGATACCGGAGTTCCCACAGCCACACGGGAAGCATACAGAGAGCAGAACACGATGAAATCCTCAGGGATCGGAGGGATGCAAGGCTCCGCACGCTCTCTGGCAGCTCGGTCAGGCCCTTGCTGCTCCAAATCTCCAAGGACTCCAGTGCCATCAAGTGTTGCAGCAGCTCCCATTGACATCCAGATCTGTACGATGCTGCTACTAGTTGAAGTTTCTTTAGGCGGCTATAACCAAAAGAAGGTAATCCTGGCAGTCCCAACAGCTGCACGCTGCCATTAGCCAAACGCAAGTTCTTCACCGACAAAGGAAAGTATGGCATCACCATCAGTTTGGGACACTCAAATATACTTATAACTGATAGACGATTACCAATCTCCAGTTGCCCCCCTTTCACATCAGTCAAGCTCCCCTCTGTTACCATCCAAACCACACCCAAATTTGGCATTTCATTCATAACTAACTCCAACAGCGAAGGAAATGGACCTCCGCTTATGCTTTTAAGAGCAATCATTTTTTCAAACACAAGCTTCTCCAAACAAGGCAACTCTGTTAGCCCCTGTAGACACTCCAAATTTGGGAAATCTGATAGTTCCAACTTGCTCAATTGTCCGAAGCGAGGAAGCTGTGCTACTTCTGCACCAACATGCTTCAACAGCCACTTTGTGCATTCCTGACCTTGATACCTGACAATTTTTAGACTTTTAATTCCAGACGGTGGTCCCAATCCTTCCAGCTGATTCTCACAGTTCGCCCCCACATTACTCTGACAGAGTAGTGTCAGTCTGTGTAAGTGTGTCTTCTGCTTCAACAATTCCTTGTGTGCAACATCTGGGTCCATACCCTGTGCAATTCCACAGATAGTTAGTTCCCCACTGATCTTATTAACATTTTCAAGCTCTGAGATTTGTGCATAATTTTCATCCTTTCCAATAACAAATAGTCCCAGCTTTCCTAGTCGAGTAAGCTGCGCAATCCCTTTTGGAATGCCTCGTAACTTTCGACATTCTTGCAGGTTCAGAACAGCAAGCTTCTTCAAGTTCCCTATGCCCTCAGGCAACTCTACCAACTGAGAACAACTATGAAGGTCCAAACACTCCAGATTCTTCAGTGCAGTGATATTTGATGGTAGCCTCTCAAGTTTGGTACGACCTAGTCTCAGTACCCTTAGCCTTTTATTTCTGCTGATAGAGCTTGGTAGCGTTGCAACCTTCTTACAACCAAATAGGTCTATGCTAGAAATCATGACACAATTGCCAATAGAATCTGGCAAACTTGTTAGACAGAAACAGTAGGACAAGTTGACCACTCTCAACTTCTTTAGATTTCCAATGGATTCAGGTAACTTGACAATATCACTTGATGTTACATGAAGAGCTTGCAGACTCCAAATTTCTGAAATAACTTCAGGAAGTGTTTCATATTTCAGTCTTGAAATGTTAAGGTACCTTAAATTTTTGGTGTGTAGTATGGCTGTGAGTGCTGATCTATGCACATATTCCACAGTCATACTACGCAAGTGTTTTGCATTTTTCGATGCCTTGCCAGATATGAAACCATCGTCTTCAGCAATATACATAGCACGTGCCTTTCTAAATGTATTTTTAGGCGGAAGATGTCTAGTGTGTTCCATTATAGAAAAAAATACCGGCAGATCTTTGTGAAATTGGTTGCCTTCTTTGGCACAACAAGTGAAATCTCATCACCCAAAATGGATCTGGCAAGATCATGCACCAAATCATGCATCTTACATATAACTTTCCCATTCTCTCCTTCCTTCACATATTGTATAAAAGTACATTTGCACAAGATGACTAAAGTAGTCATCGCCAATATATTCCAAGTAGTTAACACCACATTCTGGGATCATATCATGAGCAATCCATTGGTCAATCAATTGGTCTTTATCAATCAAGTGACCTTTAGGAAAAAATTGAACATATTGTGAAACACTGCTTTAGATGAGATGGCAAGTTAAAATAGCTCAAACACAAGCAAGCAGATACTTGACGTTCTTTACCCTCGACATTTAATAAATTACTCTCTTTTATGGCATGCCATTGTTCTAACCGTTTTTTGACATGGAGGACACCCGCAAGGACTTTAATTGCTAGCGGCACACCACCACACTTTTTCACAATCTCTTTCCCAACTTCTTGAAATTCAAAGTTCAAATCTTTCACAGCATTTCCGAAGCTTTGCTGAAATACTTGCCAGCTGTAATTTTCAGATAAGGATGGCAAATTGATTAGTGCCGTAGATTCAAGTGTGTCTGCAACATTTCTACTACGAGTAGTGAGTAGAATCTTGCTTTCTGGTGAACCATTCTTCAAAAAGGACCATGAATTCTCCCCATTTATTACGGTCTTCATTCCAAACATCATCCAACACAAGCAAGAACGTATTGTTGGTCAACTTGTCTGAGATTTTATTTGCCATACTCGTCAAAGAAAGGCCTTCAGAGTTCTCATTAGAAATAGCGTCAAATAGCTTTTTGAGAACTTTTTTCAACATGGAATTCCTGAGACACATGAACCCATAGTCTAATAGTAAAATGATTCTTTATAGTTTCTACATCATTGAAAACCAACTGAGCTAGGGCAGTTTTCCCAGAGCCACCAAGTCCAACTATGGAGACTATATCGATTCTCTGTTGGTCGTCTGTCTCCAGCAACTTAGATATTGTTTGGTGCAACTCTTGGTCTCTTCCAATTACTGCTGCCCCATCCACGAAGGGTAACGTTTCCCTATTTATAGCTGTATTGTTTATATAGCTAATAGAATCATAGGCATCAACTGAAGTCAAAATACTTCTTTGCTTCACATGGACGTCAAACTTCTTCTTGATTTTCTTGATCTTTTTGCCGCCTGGCATTGAAAGATAAATGATTTTGGTTTTGTGTGCAGGTATCTGGACAGAAATCCACTATCCGCTTCATATTTTTCTGCAATCAGTTGGAACTCATCCACAACATCATCAACCTCATAAACAATTTCTTTCAACATTTTGAGCGATGGAGCGCCCCCATAGCTCTGTCACCTGCTGCTTCGAGCCGGCTATTGATCTCCTGAGCTAGATCTTGGAGTTCCCAGAGGTCCTCTTTTCACACCCACTGTAGAGCTGTACTCTTTGATAACCAGTGATGCTAACTTGTTGCCCACAAGCTTCAACATTCCAGATACTGCTGCAGACACTGCAGCAGCTTCCATACCAACCATGTTTCCGTAAGTTTCCCTCTTTCAGACAGATTCCTATAAATTGAGTTTTCGAAATAAGTAGGCTTTCTGTAAAGCAAAAAGAGTCCTGTATATACAGTTTTATGTTTCTTGTGCAATTTATATGTTTCCCATACCTGAGCTGTGCCAACAAGTGTAGTCAGTAGCTGCCCTTCGGCCTCTTGATGAATGATGGTGAAGTGCTTCTTAACTTGCAGGCAGGCACTAGCAGGGTTCAAGGAGACGAAAGGTGAGAGAGATCATGGATCGATTGTCTTGACTCAGGAACACTTGGTAAGACTAAAGTGAGAACTCAGCCAGTGTTCCAAGACGAGAGCCTGATGAGAACAGATGGAACAGTATGCTATGTAAGGAAGAAGCTGAATCGGTGGGAAAAAGGAAAGGTGAATAAGTTCAATGAGAGTAAGATGAACATATATACCAGAGCGTCAAGTACATAAGAATCAGTTAACTGCGTTCAAAATAACAATCAGTTAGCGTGGAGAGCGCTGCTATGCAAACTGGATGTCATATTCTTGTTTGTAAGTATTAAATAATAATACCTGGATCTTAGTCGTCGAGGTGTGCATCTGACATCTCCAAATGCTTACTTAGCTTACTTGAGCCTTTGGATCTGGATGGCCAGGCTTCGTCTACTGCCTCGTGCTAGTTTTTCTGAGACTTCCTTGCGATTTGTTTTTTTTTTTTTAATGAAAACAGGAGGGGTGAGTGCCCCCACTGTGCGATTTGTACCAAGTTTCTATGCAAGTGCAGGGCAGAAAATGTGGACGGCTAAAGAAACGTCCCATCTATGTTACATCAAAGAAAATGTGGATCAAGAAATTAAAAGCGTAGAACAAGTCAGGGAAACTGGAAATATCTTCCCTCCAGTGATTAGTGACAGCCACCAAAAGTCACCCTGGGCAAAAACCCGATACCCACTACCCATACCCGAATTACCCAAATCCGGACCCGAATTACCGAACCCGAAGCTACCCGATCTAAGTACGGGTAGTGATTTTGATTACCCGAAATTAGTTTGGGTAATTGGGTAATGCACGTGGTACCCGAACTACCCAAATTACCCAAAATTTTGTCATGCACTTTTTTTATCATGTGATGTTAGTTGAACACTTGAAATTACCACTTTATTTGAATATAATTCTCTTGGTTTGAACAAGTGACTATAATATACTATTCTTCACAAATTGTTTTTGAAATTCTACACAAATTATTGGTGAAATTTTGTTTAAATTGTTACTAAAATTTTGTATACTTTTTTTGTTTTCTATAAATTTGGGTAGATCGGGTATACCCAACCCAAACCCCGGTTGCGGGTAATGGATTTTTTTGGGCTCATTTTGGGTAGCAGATTCTATTACCCGAACTTTCCAAAACCCGAACTACCCGACCCGAAATTTGGCGGGTAACCCGAACGCCGGGGTGAACCAAAAGCAGCACTTGAGTGGCATAGCAACGACGAAAGGGACATCGAGACTAGCGCATGCGTTCAGACCATGATTTACCAGCGATATTTCCGACCGGAGCCACGAGCATTTCTTGACACGAAACTTTTTTTTTCTCTCTTTTCCTATTAATTAATGAGAAATGGGTGAATGGTCTTCTCTCAAAAAAAACCATGAAAAATTCTCTTTGGATAATTAATGTGATGATGAAAATTGGGCAGCAGCCGTGGGCCAAAGGGCCCAGAGATTCTTACCTCGACAACATTCCATTTGGGCCCATGTCAGCCCATGCGGTCGAGCCGTCCGTCCCCGTCCCATTCCGCCACTCCCCATTGCGCCGCCCAGAGCGCTGACCGGCTTCGTGGAGGTGGAGGTGGCGGCCATGGCCAACGCCTACTCTTCACGGCACCCAAGTGTAGCCACCGGTTGGTCGGTTGGCTAAACATCCACGGGGCCATCCGGGCAGTTTGATTTTGATTTCGCCAACAACTGGCCGGATCTGTTGATGCGTGCTGTCTCCACTGCCCAGTCGACTCACGAGCCGCGGTAATTGTTTTTGCCTTAAAACGGTTCATGTTTTAGTGAAGGGAGGTTCTGTTCTTAGTTCTTACCAGTATCTAGTCTCTGCTGAAGTGCTAATCTGTCATTATTTGGTTGTTACTATATGTTACCGGAACTAAGTACACATTAATTGCTGGACCATTGATTCGGAACTAGTGAAATTATTATACAAGTCTGTTTAGGATTCGAGTGCTCGTTGGTAGAATACAGGTATTGTGTCCCACCTGAGAAGTAAAACTGATTTATTCCCTTCTGAATTCAGCTACAACTCAGCTGCAATGGGGAATTTTGCCCACCTGAGAAGTAAAACTGATGCATTCAGTTCAGCTACAATGGGGATTTTTTTCCTGCAACTCAGCTGTACATACCATTTCAACCATACTGAAACAAAAACTCTAAAAGAATCTATAATTGGCTATATGAGAACTGTGCCTGTCAGACAGTTTTATCTTTCTCTCTCTCTAAGGGGAAGAAAAAATTATACCATTTCAGCACCTGTTTTCTTATTTTTTGCCAGTCAGACAGTGCAAGTCCAGTTTTAGGTGCAATGCTATGACCCAATTCCACCAGTTCTAAATTATAATCATCATACAACAGTAGTGGTAGAGGTTTGTAATTTCATCATTTATAGCTTCCATTTGGTTTTATTTTCTCCACTTGCTATGCTTGTTTTTGTTGCTAATCCAAATTTCCAATTTCTGAGTTTTTATTACCTAATGAACCTTCTCCTTGTAGATGCTAGCTGGAATGCTGATGGAGCCTTATGATTCCCTGTGTTCCATAGAGATCATTCATTGATGACTTCATGGATCCAGTCAGAAAACATACCAGATGCCGCTGTCATAAGGGACAACAGCCTGTGGGAAGTTGCATTTTTTTGTGACCATCAGCCTTGGGACACCAGCTGTTCGTAACTTGTGGCGATTGACACTGGTTCCTCTCTCTCTTCAGTTCAGTGTTCACACTGACATACATTGCTATTGGCAAAGTGGTAAGGTGGACTGATGTTTTCTTAAGTCCTCAACTAACCAGAATGTCAAGTGCTCAACTGAGGTCTGCTGTGCCATGCACAAGAACTCTGATATTATTTTGTTTTCTAGCTGTATCGACGAGCAAGATGCTTGCCTCTACAGAATACACTATGCATTGGGAGAATACTCAATCGAAAGCACTTGGTCAAAGACAAGCTTCATGGGGTAACCCTTATTACTTTGGAGAATTCCTTTTGAGCAAAGAACACTTTATTATTGTCACAACAGTTAAATATTTTGTAAATACGCGGCTTCTCTACTTTAGCTTAATGCTCTGTTCAAGTTTAGCCTCACAACTTTTTCTGTCAAGCTATTAATTGTTTTGGCTGTATATTTTAGAAACATGATATGGCATTTTATCATACATCATTTTGCATATCACAGTTCTTCTCTAGTTTCACGCTTGTTAGGCTGTTATAATTTTTTAGCTGTCACTTTAGAAACACTGTACAACAGTTCATATATCCATATACATACGTGCCAGCTTCGGCCTTATTTTTCTTATGGAACAAAAACTTTCAAAAGAAAATTCAAAAACACAACAATGAATTCAACAAATATTCTTGATGTGATTTACTAAATAGGTAAACCAAGTTCAGAGCGATTCTGAACATATTAATCATGTTGATATATTCTATTCGACTTAGAATTTAGAATCAACTTCATTAATGCATTTCTTCATGGCAAAAACACTAAAACAGAGGCCAAGGTTGATGCTCCATGTAGCCTTTGGTCGCTCACTTTACATATAAATCTGCTGAGTTGTCTCCACAAGAACAAACTAGTAGCTCTGAAAGATACGACTGAACTTGTTTACATCCATAGCCTCAGTCTTCATATCACCCACCGTTTTATGACAGCCTAATGATGCCCTGAAGATTTCATTGGGTCTGCAATGATACACAATTATTTGAAACTAAACCATAATCAATTTTTTTTTTTAGATTTGTTTTTCGTTTTTTTTTCTTTTACATTTCCATCCGCAGCAGTGCAATTATGAAAGGAAAATTGCATAATATTTTTTTTTTCCTGAACATGATAACTGATTAAAATTCATTTTCATTAAGTATTTCTGGTTACATTGAAAAAAAAAATATAGCTTCACAGCATGTTCTTCTATATGTCAATTTGGGTGCTTACGTTTCTTCTAAATAACAGACTCTTATAACTACTAGTAGTAGTACACAACTGATGAACCGAAGCATATTAATAGCAGCAGAAATTTTCTAATAAAGTATTAGAAAGCATTTCCACAGCTCTTTATGAGTTCATGTTTATATTTGTCCATGTACCTTGCATCATTAGAAATGGCCTGACACTCTATCTTGAAGACGCCGCACATCGTGATGTGACCAAGCCATGTCTGCACACCTCCACAATCAAATGAATGAACACAAATACGCCTGGTGTACCTGAAATCAAAGTTCAAATTAACCTCGCACATGCATCTGCTGTGAGTTTGATGTTTGTCAGGTGGTGCTTGGACCCTTTTGTGTTAGAAAAAAGTGCGAGGCAGAATGGAATTGGAAAATTACCTTTTTGAAATGTGATTTTGCTTGCTGCAATCAGTTGACGCTGTTGGTGTGCAGGCTTCAGAAGTAACAAAACTAGCGTTTAGAAATACAAAATAATACCTCAAAACTCTTGGTGCAAGTCAATCCTACTGCCTACTGGAATTTGGATAACCATAAGTGTGTGCACATATGCACATGCCAAAATCGAACTGTATCACAAAAAATGATGCACATGTAGACCTTGAACATCTGCAATGACGAATTAAGACGGATGAGCAATTAGGTTGGCCAGTGAACTGCACAAGGTAAAAGGTACCAATCGTCAGAGTCTAACGAACTCACCAGTCAGAAGAAATACTGGGCTTCGGCTTCCCCAATCCTCAGATGAGGGATGTGGGAGATGAGGCGCCAGTCCTTCCCCTTCCTCCTCTCACAACGTCTCTCCAGATCAGGACAATGAGAGATCTCCAGTGTCTGCAGAGCGGTGAGACCTTTAATCCACTCTGACAAGGATCTGATACCCGTGCACCTCGTGATAATAAGCTCTTCAAGGGAGGTGAGGCAGCACAAAGATTTAGAAACAGAAGTCAGGCTCGGCAAGTAGAATATCTTGAATTTTCTTAGAGAGAGGAGATCCCCCAGCGATTCGGGCAGTTGGCCAAGTGCCTTGCAGCCTTCTATTTGGAGCTGCTGGAGGGAGGTGAGGCGCCCCAATGACTGGGGAAGGCATGTCAGGCTCCGCAAACTAATCTTGAATGTGCGTAGAGAACGAAGTTCCCCAACACAATCGGGCAGTTGGCCAAGTGCACCACAATCTTCTATTTTGAGCACCTGGAGGGAGGTGAGGCACCCCAATGATTCTGGAAGGCTGCTCAGCTTGGGTAATTCCTTGATGTGGAGCATTTGTAGAGAGCTGAGCTCCCCGAAACATTCCGGCAGCTGATGAAAGTCACGACATTCAATTATTCTTAGAGTCGTGAGTGAGTTTAGGTGCCTGAACGATTGTGGGAGGCTACTTATGCTGTCACAAGACTCAATCCGCAGAGTCTGCAGAGACGGAGAGCAGAGGTCCTCCACCCACCCACTCTTATGAATACTCAGTGCATTGAGGGCCCTGAGCGGCTGCATTGATGGAGCATGGCTCAGACTACCGCACCGAAAAAAGTCCAACTTTTCCAGACAATGGAGTTCCCCCAGCCACTCGGGAAGCATACAGGGAGCAGAGCAATACCAAATCCACAGGCTTCGGAGGGATGTGAGTCTCCGCATGCTCTCTGGCAGGTCTGTTAGGCCATCATACCTCTTAATATACAAGGACTCCAGTGCTGTCAAGTGTTGCAGCAACTCCCATCGACATCCAGATCTATACGATGCTGCTGCTACTGCTAGTGGTGGTGGCATATCATCCAGTACAAGGACCTTTAGGCAGCTAAAACTAAAAGAAGGCAAAGAGGATCCTTGGCCTATGCCTGGCTGTCCCAGCAGCTGCACGTTGCTCTTAACCAAACACAAGTCCTTCAGCGAGGAAGGTAAGTATGGCATCACCAACAGTTTGGGACAGTTTGATATACTTAGAACAGATAGACAATTACCAATCTGCACTTGTCCCCCTTCCACGTCAGCTAAGCTCACCTCTGTTGCCATCCAAACGACACCCAAACTTGGCATTCCTTCCATAGATAACTCATACAGTGAAGGAAATGGACCACACCTTACTCTTTTAAGAGCAGTCATTCCTTTGAGCACAAGCTTCTCCAAACAAGGCAACTCCTTTAGCCCCTCCAGACGCTCCAAGTTTGGGAAATCTGATAGTTCCAGCTTGCTCAACAGTTGGAAGCAAGGAAGCCCTGCTACTTCTGCACCTCTGTGCTTCAACATCCACTGTATGGATTCTTGACCTGAATAACAGTCAATTTTGAGATTTCTAATTCCCGGTGGTGGTTCCAACCCTTCCACTTGATTTTCAGAGTTTACACCCACATGTCTCCGAAAAAATAGTGTCAGGCTGTGTAAGTTTTCCTTCTTCTTCAAACATTCCTTGTGTGCAACATCTGGGCCCATACCATTTCCAATACCTCTGATAGTTAGTTCCCCAGTGATCCTGTCAACATTTTCAAGCTCTGAGATGTGTGCATCATTTTCATCCTCTCCCACAACATATAATCCCAGAGTTTCTAGTCGAGTAAGCCACGCAATCCCTTTTGGAATGCCTTTTAACTTTTGACAACCTTTCAGGTTCAGAATAACAAGCTTCTTCAAATTCCCTATACCTCTAGGCAACTCTACCAACTCAGAACATGTGCCAAGGTCCAAACACTCCAGGCTTTCTAGCGTCGTGATACCTGGTGGTAGCCTCTCAAGTTTGGTACCACCTAGCCTCAATACTCTTAACCTTTTATTCCTTTCGATAGAGCTTGGTAAAGTTGCAACCATTGGACAACCAGAAAGGTCTATGCTAGAAATCATGACACAGTCACCAATGGAATCTGGCAAACTTTTTAGACTCCAACTTTCTGACACGTTGACCACTCTCAACTTCTGCAACTTACCAATGGATTCAGGCAACTGGACAAGACGACTAAACATTACATGAAGAGCTTGCAGACTCCATATTTCCGAAATAATATCCGGAAGTGTTGCATGATTCATTCTTGAAATATTAAGGTACCTTAAATTTTTTGTCTGTAGCATGGCTTTGAGTGCTGATGTATGCACATATTCCACATTGATACTGCGCAAGTGTTTTGCCTTCTTCAATGCCTTGCCAAATATGAAATCATCAGCTTCAATAATGTACATCGCACGTGCCTTTTGAAATGTACTTTTGGGTGGAAGATGTCTTGTGTGTTCCAATATAGAAAAATACATGCACATCTTTGTGGCATTATTGGTTGCCTTCTTGGGCACGGCAAGTGAAATCTCGTCATCTAATACAGATCTGGCAAGATCATGCACCAAGTCATGCATCTTACATTTCACTCTTCCATGTGGTTCTTCTTCCTTCACAACTTGTATGAAATAGATTTGCACAAGTTGACTAAAGTAGTCATCACCAACATATTCCAAATAGTTAACACCATCTTCCACGACCATATCATGAGAAATCCATTGGTCAATCAATTGGTCTTTATCAATTAAGTGACCTTTAGGAAAAGTTGAACATATTGTGAAACACTGCTTTAGATGAGATGGCAAGTTAAAATAGCTCAACCATAAGCAGGCAGATACCTGACGTTCTTTACCATCAACATTTAATAAATTACTCTCTTTTTATGACAAGCCATTGTTCTAATTGTTTCTTTACACGGAGGACGCCTGCAAGAACTTTAATTGCTAGCGGTACCCCACCACACTTTTTCACAATCTCTTTCCCGACTTCTTCAAAGTCATGTTCCACAATATTTCCATAGCTTTGCTGAAATACTTTCCAACTGTAATCCTCAGATAATAATGGCAAGTCCATTAGTACCGTGGATTCCACTGCTTCAGCAACATTTCTACTACGAGTAGTGAGTAGAATCCTGCTTCCTGGTGAGGACTTATTTAGATGTACCATGAACTCTGACCATTCAATACGGTCTTCAGTCCAAACATCATCCAATACAAGTAGGAACCTTTTGTTGGTCAACTTGTCTGAGATTTTATTGGTCATATACGTCAAGGAAAGGCCATTGGAGCTCTCTTTTGAAAAAAGCATCAAAGAGTTTCTTGAGGATTTTTCTATGTTGAAATTTCTCATCTGACGATGAACCCATAGTTGAACCGGAAAATGATTATGGTATTTATTTTTTTTACTTCACCAAAAACCAGCTTGGCCAGGGTAGTTTTCCCAGAGCCACCAAGTCCAACTATTGAAACTATCATGATTCTCTGTTGGTCATCATTCTGTAGCAGCTTAGATATAATATCATTCATATCTTGGTCTCTTCCAATTACTGCTGCCTCATCCACGAAGGGCAGTGTTTGCGTATTCATAGCTGTGTCGTTTGTATGGCTAACAGGATCATTGCCAACCACTGAATTCAAAATACTTCTTTGCTTCACAAGAACATCAAACATCTTCTTAATTTTCTTGACCTTTCTGGCAGCCTGGCACTGAAATACAAACGACTTTGGTTTTGTGTGCAGGTATTTGGAGACAAAACCACGATCACAATCAGCTTCATATTTTTCAGCCTTCAGTTGGAACTCGTCCACAACATCCTCAACCTCAGAAACAGCTTCTTTCAACTTTCTGAGCGATGGAGCATCCCCCATAGCTCTGTCTCCGGCTGCTTCCAGCCGTTGATTGATTTCCAGAGCTAAATCTTTGAGTTCCTGGAGGTCCTTTTCGACACCCACTATAGAGCTGTATTCTTTGATGACAAGTGGGGCTAACTTGTTGCACACAAGGTTCAATGTTACAGATACTGCTGCCTTCACTGCAGCAGCTTCCATACTGTGAGTGTTTCTGTAAGCGCCTTCTTTTTCCCAAGATTCCTATATATGGAATTAAAAAGAAATAAGCAGGCATTTTATATGAAGCAAAAGAGTTAGTGCTAGTACTTTCTTGTGCAATTATCTGTTTCTGATATCTGACCTGCGCAAACAAGCGTAGTCAGCACTTTAGCCTGATGAATGCTGCTGAAGTACTTCTGCTTCTTAATTAATTTGCATGCAGGCCTTTTGGAGACAGCCTTCTTGTCCCTGCCATCACAAGGTGCCAAAAGGGGGGAAAGATCAATGGGATGGCCACAAAAATTTGGTATGCCTAAAGAAAGGGAGAGCCCAGCGAGTGTTCCAAAACAAGAGATCAGCGTGTTTCCAATCAGCAGCGTGGTTCAGAAAAAAAAAATGAACACTTGTCATCAGATGGGTTTTCTTCTAGGCAACGGAGAAACATAAAACTAGAATAATGATGATGAGAAAGGAGAGGCGAAAAAGTTAACGAGGGGAAGATGAAGTGATGAGCATACCAGAGTGTGAAGCACAGAAGAAATCAACAGCGTCCTTGTAGTTGCACAGTATGTTCAGTACCTTTCTGTGAAGAGTTTGGAATTGCTGGTGAAAGCAGAAAGATTAGAAGACGCTGGAGTGCAAAGTCATGTCATAGTATTCAAACTTCAACTAGAATAGTTTAAATACCTGGATCTCAGAAGAGATGTGATCTTGCTTTTGCCTCTGACAGCTCCAAATACCGCGCTCCTTCTCTGCTGAGCGAGGTGTGTGCGCAAAGCAAATCAAAACTGGATCTGCTGCACAGGGAGGGAAAGGAAATGAAGGCGCAACTGAGCTGAGCTTACTTGAGCCTCTGGATACTGCTGCTAGTCTTTCTTGTGACGACGCTCATTCGTCTCCACAAGGAAGTTGCTAAGCAATTGCCGAGCAGGAAATGTAGGAGGTTCTATCAAATTTCCAGTCTGAACAGGGTGTTGGAATCGCCGAGTTGGAGGTTCTATCAGATTATAAGTCGCGAGCGACGTAGAGTACGCAAAAAGTTAACCTGCCGACGCGCGTCCTGTGCGGGAGAAGTAGTGGAGTCAAATCAAGTCACTGTTGGCAATGGTGCGTTGCGTCAGTGGTGACGTACGATGCATGAATTTGGGACCTCTACAATACAACAATGATGCGTCCGTGTGCACTGCTGCCAATAATTCTGCAGCGTGCCGCATCATTGGAACACTCAATTTGTGACTGGAGAATTAAGCATCTCACCCCAAATTCTAGAGTCGAGCCATGTTTTAAGTTTTTTTTTTTTTCCGATCGCCACACAAAAGTTTGCACAAGTTAATGTCGGTGGAAAAGAGTAATCTAAATAAACATGTAATAGTGTTTTCGAGAACTTTGTTTTTCATATTGCTGTATTACGCGTATACATGTTAAATGTTTTCAATATTGCTGTGTGACGCGCCAGTGCTCGGTGCTCGGAGGTCGAATCGACAGCACCGTGGCGCCGCTGTACGTCGTCTCGCACGCCGTGCACGATGATGCTGCCTCTGCTTCGTTGTGAGCCCGGCGCACGTTATTTCGAGACGACGCCTACGCCTGCGAGAGAACATAGGGCCGCCTGCTTCATCGTTATATTGGGTCTCATCTTGTCTACGGAGTACCACCAGAGCCTTTTTTTTTTTTTTTCTCATCTTCAGCGAATGGGCTGGAATCATTAGAGTCGAATGCCCAGAGATCCATTTGGGCCCATGTCAGCCCATGCGGTCGAGCCGTCCGTCCCGTCCCACTCCGTCACTCGCCCCCTCCCTCCTCGGCTCCTCGCCGGCGCCGCCCAGAGCTGTGACCGGCCTCTAGGAGGTGGCCGGCTATGGCGATCGCCTACTCTACTCTGCACGACGCCCAAGTTTAGCCACCGGTCGGCCGGTTGTCTGAACATCGACGGGGCCATCCGGGCAGTTTGATTTTGATTTCGCCAACAACTGCCCGGATCTGTTGATGCGTGCTGTCTCCACTGCCCAGTCGACTCACGAGCCGTGGTAAAATGTTCTTGCCTTAAATCGGTTCATGTTTTAGTGGAGGTTCTGTGCTTACGAGTCTCTAGTCTCTGCTTACGTAATTTCTAATCTGTTTCTTTCAAAATAAGTTCTAATCTGTCAGTATTTGGCTGTTAAGTTCCAATCTGTTTCTTTCAAATCAAGTTCTAATCTGTCAGTATTTGGCTGTTATATGTTACCGGAATTAACTACACAATGCTGCTCAGCTGCAATGGGGATTGATTTTTGCCCCACCTGAGAAGTAAAACAGATGCATTCAGTTCAACTAACAATGGGGATTTTTTCTGCAACTCAGCTGTACAATAGGTATACCATTTCAACCATACTGAAACAAAAACTCTTAAAGAATCTATACTTGGTTATATGAGAACTGTACCTGTCGAACAGTTTTTTCCCCCCTCTCTAAGGGGCAGAAAAGCTATACCATTTCAGCACCTGTTTTCTTCTTTTCTGCCAGTCAGACAGTGCAAGTCCAGTTTTAGGTGCAATGCTATGATCCAATTCCACCAGTTCTAAATTATGTCGTCATACAACGGTAGTGGTAAATGTTTGTAATTTCATCATTTATAGCTTCCATTTGGTTCTATTTTCTCTACTTCATTTTTTTTGCTAAACCAGATTTCCAATTTCTGAATTTTTATTACCTAATGAACCTTTTTCCTTGTAGATGCTATCTGGAATGCTGATGGAGGCTTATGATTGCCTGTGTTCCATAGAGATCATTCATTGGTGACTTCATGGATTCAGTCAGAAAACATATCAGATCCCGCTGTCACAAGGGACAACAGCCTGCGGGAAGTTGCATTGTTTTTGTGACCATCAGCCTTGGTACACCAGCTGTTCGCAACTCTGACAATTGACCCTGGTTCGCTCTCTCTTTGGTTCAGTGTTCACCCTGTGGCATACACTGCTATTGGCAAGGTGGAAAGGCTGGACTGATGCTCGCGTAACTCCTCAACTTACCAGAATGTCAAGTGCTCAACTGAGGTCTGCTGTCCCATGCACAAGAACTCTGATATTATATTTTTTTTCTGGCTGTATCTACGAGCAAGATGCTTTGCTTCTACAGAGTACAATATGCATTGGGAGAATACTCAGCCGGGTACTTAGTCAAAGACAAGCTTCAGGAGGTAACCCTTATTACTTTTGAGAACTTCTTTTGAGGAAAGAACTCTTTATTAATGTCACAACAGTTACATAGTTCGTGAATACGCGGCTTCTCTACTTTAGCGGTTAATGCTCTGTTCAAGTTTAGTGTCACAACCTTTTCTGTCAAGCTATTAAAATTGTTTTGGCTGTATATTTTGGAAACATGATATGGCATTTTATCGTACATCATTTTGCATATCACAGTTCTCTTTGTTTCATGCTTGTTGGGCTGTTATAATTTTTTTTTTATCTGTCGCTGTAGAAACACTATACAACAATTCATATATCCATATACATACGTGCCAGCTTCGGCCTTATTTTTCCTATGGAACAACTTCAGCATTATTAGTGTTAAAAAATTCAAAGAAAAGTAAAAAAAAACACAAAAATGAAATCAACAAATATTCTTGATGTGATTTACTAAGGCAAACCAAGCAGAGCTATTCTGAACATATTCATCATGTTGATATATTCTATTTGACTTAGAACTTAGAATCACCTTCATTAATGCATTTCTTCATAGGTCTGCCCTTCCCATTGGCAAAGGTATCTGTATTCTATAGGTATTCCTATACTAATTAAAAATCTTGTAGCCGCAAATGAACAGTCTCGCTCACACGCCACCTGTTCATAGGTCTGCCCTTCCCATTGGCAAATAAATTTTCGTGACTGATATCTCATTCGCACATCCGACCACGAGCCTACACAATCCAGATGTTCCATGATCAAGAGAGCAACAGTGGAAACATAATTGTAACAATATAATAATAGAGAGGAAAAAATAAACATGACAAAAAAGGAAGAGAATATGTTTTTAAACAAACAGATAAAGAGAGCTGCCGATTATATTAAATGGAAGAATTGGGTAATACAATGAAATAACATGACCAGGGTCTGCAACAACACAACTAAGCCAACCAAAACTACTAGAATACAGAAACAACCAGCAACGAAGGCTGGCTGGTCCAGTGGGCTCAGGGTCAACTACCACAAGTCCTGTCTTATAACATCAGAGAAAAAAAACGCAAAGACATCGTCTGCCAGAATCAAGTCTCCATTTATATGATCATCCACACAACTTGCTATTGCAAGGTGACATGCATGCTTAATAAGCCTTGTATATTACTTGAATTACGATATTAAAAATTGAAAAATGTTACCTTGTTAATTCATTTGTGCCCGTGAGTATCATATGCTGAGGCACAACACGGAAACTATTATCCTGGGTGGCAGGTGTAAGGGGGACCATTTTATCAAACCTATCATATATTAACATACCATTTTCAGTTATATCCATTTTCTCCAAATTAAAACAGATAAGAACTTTATCATTGGCACTAACATTATTATAAAGAAAAAAACTGAGAGTCTAGTATAAATATATTTTTTTTATGTAGTAGAAAGAAGTAATTCACTACTACATAATTGATTTTGTGTGACACCCCAAAAAAATCTTAACCGAGGCGGACGCCTTTTTGCCCTCAGTTAATATATGCCTGCGATAGCCCACCTTGGAAAATAGATCTATGGAGGCAGGCACCTTGGAAAATATATTAACAAAGAGAGAGATATGATGTACTTGAATTGCAGAATATTTTTACATTTTAGACAATATCTTATTGAGGGAAACCATATTATAATTGTTTGTTTTGGTGAAAACCATATTATATATAATTTGTATTATACATAATTTGTATGCACATGCATATGCTAACTGAATTGAGTGTGTATATATATTATATACACTTCCTTAATGAAATCTAAGGATATAAGAAAGAATTATTACCTGTAGGTAGTGGCATCCCACAAACAAACAACCCCACTACATAACCTGGTAGCCAATATTGGAAGCGTTTGTGTGGCAAGCAATAATACCAATCTGGTTCTGGCTGCTCACGGCAAGTTTGTGAACACACTCATTTTTCTCCAGATCCCATATCTGACTCAACAAACAAAGTAAAGAAAACCATATTAGGCTAGCGTGTAGCCATGCATGTACCTTAAGGCACGACAAATTTATTTATCACCATGGAGATCGCACCTCTTATACGTACATATGCATAATTATTCTTGTTATAGATCTTACTGCCACAAGTAACCAGGTAGTATCGATGATTAGAAGTGAATAAATAACCTTTGGTCTCTGGTTTTACCCCATGTGAGTGTAGCGGTAGGATTGGAAGTTTGAATATTCCATACCTGCAAATTACATACAGATCAACCTTAATTCACTATGCGAGCAGCGAGGTGACACTACTGACAGTTGAAACCACCAAAACCATTGGTTTCTTAACCATCAATGATGATTATATTAGAGATTTCCACAGACAATTATGGAACCGTTTGTAAAAGAAATAGACTGACTCACATCTGGAACCACACTTGCAGTTGAACCATGATTTTTTTTTTTTCACATGAAATGTGCATCATTAGAATTTAAAGCCACAACCTTTTTTTTCCATTTCATTGAGCCAATAACCGTGAAGGGCATGTCTGGTGTAGTGGTGAGAGCTGTCTCACCGAGTCACCATTGAGCCAATAATCAGTTAGCCCACCTATCATCTGGGCATGCATAATAATTTTGTTTTCAACAATATGCATTTTGATTTGAACTGCTAGTTATTAGCATAGACAAAAGAGTTTCTACAAAGTATAATATTTAGGTAAAATTTGATTGAAGTATAATCGGATCAATCGGATCATGTGGCTCCATGGAGAACATATATATCTTGTCAATGATATTGTTAGTGTATATGTGTAAGGCCCAATAGAGGCCCATGTACAACAACTATATTGCCCACCCATGCCCACACTTCTAGGGTTTGGAGGAATAGACATAACATTATCTCCAACATGGTATCAAACTAGGGTTTCTTTTTTTTTCCCCTTCATCTCCTCCTTCCCAGCCGCGCCGGCCACCACGGGCGAGCGGGCGCCGCCGGCCGCCGCCCACCTCCTCGAGCTGCCCTTCCTCTCCCTCTCCTCCTTCCCCTTCCTCTCCCCACGCGGACGCCACGCGTTGGGCCGCACTGGCAGGCCCGGTAGCCGAGCCGGCTACCGCCCCCGGCCGCGGTCTTAAATCGCGGACGGGGCGACGGCCTTGCCGCCGCCGTCGCCCCCCCCCACCGGCCCAATTCCTCCTCCTCCGAGCTGGGCCGCCCACCTCCGACCCGCCCACTGCCCCAGTCGACCCGCCCCTGCCCCCTCATCCGCTGGTCGGCAGCCCACTTGATCGTAGCCTTGGTCAAACTGGCGCCCGGCAAGCTTCACGGCGCAGGCCACCTCGGGACAACGTGGTAGTGGCGCCGGCTCCGGCCTTCCGGTGCCAGCCCCTCCCACCACCGGGGCAAGACCCCGCATTACACCTTGGCCATGGTAGGGGGCTCGGCATGCCCCTTGCTCATCTCCTTTGGCCTTGGTGGGGGGGCCCATGCCCTCCACCGGGATGTGCCCCCTGCGGTGGCCTCTCTTGAGGGCAAGGGCGTCATCGATGGTGCCCTGCACCGACGCGAGCGAACAGCCGCGCTCGCCCGGGCGGCCAAGCCTCGACGCCTTCCGCGGCTCGGGAGGGTGTTGTTAGTGGCTGCGCCTCACTTTGGAGCGAGCGCACCGCTTTGCCGGTGCTCGCCATCAGGTGGCCGAGGCGAGCACTTCCTCGCTCGGGTCCTCCCGCCGCTCCGCCCGTCGCGGAGCACGGCGCCACTCGTCCCTCCCGGCGGCACCCTCACCCTCGGTGCCCTCTCCACCGCGTGTCGACCCGACCGATCCCATGATCGCCTACCTCCTCCTCCAGTACATTGGAGTCACACATGTCAAGAACCCGGTCACCGTCGTGCTCGACTCCACGCCCACCTCCTACGCTTCGTTGGCGTGACGGATGCTCCTCCTGTCATGATCCGTCCAATAGGCCCCCAGAGTGGCTAAAAATAGGGCTAGGGCAGCGTAGGGGAGGGGGACCGCTCTCTCTCTCTCGTCCGTGTCCGAGTTAAACCCCGTCTTCAAGTTAAGATTATCTTAAGAATCTTTTTTGTGCAAAAGCGGATATCTCATTTATAAGGGAGACCCTTATTAGGAAATAAGTAAATAGGATATGCTTGTAAAAGGTATTTCAATCGTATAAGGAAACTTTATAGAGATTGTTTTAGATTACAAGTCCCAATAGTCGGGCTATATAAGCAAGAGCATGTAATCTCTAGGGGACAAGCAAGAAATAAAATATATCTTTCGCCCTAGCCTCTAGCCTCCCACCGCCGCCGCCCCCCCCGCATCTTGGCCGCCTCAGCCCCGCCGCCCGCGCGCTGGTGCCACCACCGCCGCCTCCCCCACGGCTCCTCCCTCCCTTTCGGTTGCTCGCACGTGCAGTATTCAATCTCCCGGATCAGCTCCAACGGTCGACAAACACGTGTCGATTCCGCCCAATCTAGGCGGAGCCCGACATCCTCGCGCTCGCCGCTACGCCATCGGCGACCCGCCCGCTTCAACACACCTCGCGCCAGGATGCTACGTGGGCGCCGCCTCGACGATTAATCGATCGTTGGGACCATGTCCCCGCGGTACCATCGCACGCTTCACTGCTGGCTCGCCATCGAGGCACTCCCCTACAACAACGCCGAGGCTGAAATGCCCCTCACCCTCGGTCGAGGTTCCGCACCGCCCGAGGGACACTCTCTCCCCGCTAGCGACTCACTGCCCGAGCATATGAAGGTCAGGCCGGCGCTCTTGATGACATTGTACCGGTGGACGCATCGCAACACGGTGCTCAACCTCTGCTTGAGGCCTCAATGGCGGTTCGGCACTGAGGACTGATCTCCCGTCGGACACCGTTCCCCACCTTCCCCGCCCAGTCCGGATGACCTCGTGCTTGAGGAGCTCCATGAGTAATGCCACCCGCCCTACTACCGGCCCCACTCCGTCCTCCACCGGCTACTACCTCCGTGCCTCGCTCGCCCCCGCCTCCTCCGGGCCAGCGTGTCGCCGGGCGGGGTGGCCGCGTGCGTAAATTAAAATGGTAGGCCGGGCCGGCAGTGCCGGGGTGGAGGCGGAGCCGGGGTCCGAACTGGTCCTGGGCCGGACCCACCCACCTGCTCTCCGGTGCGCCCGGCCTCCTCACAACAACCCATGGGCCGGCACATCTCCATGTGGCCGTTCGGGACAGGGGCCGGGGCCTCGACCTCAACTCCGCCGCCGGCCGCCATGTACTCCGGCCGTCCCTCCCCTCTGATGCAGGCTCCCTCTTGCTCCGCCCGCGCCCTGGCTGAAGGGTGGAACCAGCCGATCGGCCCGATCCTTTCAACCATGGGGTCGACACACCGGATCGAGTGGATCGGCCCGACTGTGGTGCCCGTGCCACACCACTCCGGATCTTTGGTATACTCTCACTCTTCGACCTCCCCACCGCTCTTGTCCCTCTTCTATCATGGTGGGGAATGGTTCTTGTCTTCTGTCACCTCTATGGGTTACACTTTTGGTCCTTTTCGCCTTTTCGAATGTTCTTGTTGCTCCTTAGATAGTCCACAATCTTCTTTCTATTCGCCAGCCACACTTCTAATAACTCCCCTGCTCAGCCGAATTTGACACTTCGGTCTTATTGTGAAGGATTTGGCGTCCCCACGACCACTTCTCCGATGTGAGAGCACGGGCCCCTTTACACTCTTCGCCTTCCGTCTTCCGTGCCGCTCTTGCCGTGACGTCTTCTACCACCGGGCACCGCCGGCTTTCGGTCATCCCCTGCGCGACGTTTTGGCTCAAAGATAAGCGTCGGGATATGGCGCCGAGAGCTACAAGGCTCGCCGGGTACCGGGGATTCATCCAGCCCCGGTGTTGATTATGATGAGACCTTCATCCGATGGTAAAGCTCAAGCATAATTGCACCACACGTCCTCTCGCTTGCTCTCTCTCGCTCTCCCCGGTTGCATCACCGGATGTCAAGAATGCATTCCTCCATGGCTCCTTTGTCCGAGACGGTTCTCGCAGTCGACGACGGGGTTTGTCGATTCCATCGGCCCGATCCGGTTTGCCGGCTCAACAAGTCACTCTATGGTCCGAAGCGGGCTCCTCGTGCTTGGTACTCGGTTTGCCACCTACCTTCTCACTTTGGGGTTCGGAGAGGCCAAGTCGGACACTTCTCCGCTTGTTTATCGCCATGGAGCCGAGACGCCTACACCGCTACTCTATGTTGATGACATTGTCCTCACGGCCTCCGAATCCAAAGTTGCTTCAGCGTGTCATCTCTTCTTTGTAGCGAGTTTGCTATGAAGGATCTCGGTCCACTTCACCACTTCACGGGGTCCTTTGTTGAGACTCGCCCTTCGGGGTTGTTCCCGCACTCAAATACGGTATGCTCCTGGATATATCCTCGGCGGTCGATGACGACTTACCCGCCCCTTGTGCTACTCCCGTTGACACTTTCGGTAACTCTCTCCCGATGAAGGCGACCACTGTGGCGGATCCCCATCAAGCCCGGAGTTTGGCCGGTGCATTTCAAGATATCTCACCTTCACCAAACCCGACATCGCGTGTGCGATTCAGCGCCAGGCCCGTCTTCACATGCATGATCCCCGGGCTCCCCCATCTTGCCGCGATGAAGCCTTCTCCTCGCTATGTCCGTGTGGCAATCGCTGACTCCTCCTAGTGATTCACCCGTCTCCTCCATCGAGCTCGTCGCCTACACGGACGCCGATCGGGCTAGATGCCTAAACACTCGCCGCTCTACCTCGGGGTATGCCGCTTCCTCGGCGGCAACCTCGTCTCTGGTCTCCAAGCGGCAAATGGCTGTCTCCCGCAAAGGTGTAGAGTATCGCGCTATTGCTAACGGTGCCGGGAGGCTCCCCGTTCGTCGGCTCTTGGGTGAGCTTCACAACCCATCGACCAAGACCACACTTGTCTAGTGTGACAATGTCGGCGCCGCCTACCTCCACCAACCCCATTTAGCATCGCCGACCAAGCATGTGGAGATCGACTTGCACTTTGTCCGAGACTTGATTGCCATCTACCGCTCGTAAAAACATGTACCGACCACCTCCCGGCCACGACATCTTCACCAAGGGTCCGCCTCATTAACATTCTCCGAAGTTCCGATCCAGTTTCGCAACGCCGCCCGCGGGCTAGTTGTAACTTCTGGGGGGCTTTGTGTGTTGCTTTTTTTTGATATCCGGTCTTGATCTCACGCCCCGGCAGGATTAGACAGTCGGGGTGTTAGTGTATATGTGTAAGGTCCAATAGAGGACCATGTACAACAACTATATTGCCCACCCTTCTAGGGTTTGGAGGAATAGACATAACATTATCTCCAAATGGATATCTATTAAGAGCCAACAATGACACTAAAACATATATATCGATGCTATTCCAATTAAAAATATCAATGATGATAGTTGCAATATGACAAATGTTAAATCACTACCAATGGACCATCTATGAGGGCTCTACTTTCTCTGTATATTAGGGCAAAACATTCAAAGTGCATGCAAACCACATCTTCTATTGCAATCCATGAAATTTGTCTATATTGCATATGCAAGTGAAATTTGTTATTTTCGTATGAATTTTTACAAAAAACGAGTTTGAATCTCAAATTTTGTGACAATACACATCTATAGATGCATTACAAGTGCATGGTTTCAAATTTTTTGAAAACTCCTAAGTATGGTTTTGCAAATGGTTTTCAATGATTGCATTAGGTAAAATGTGATTAAAGTATAATCTGATCAACTAGATCATGTGTGGCTCCATGGAGAACATATCTGTCCATTACCAATTTAAATTCTTGTTAGTGATATCTATTAAGAACCAACAATGACATTAATACATATATCAGGTGCTATTCCGATTAAAAATGTCAATGATTGTTGAAATATGACAGCAGTTAATATTAGGGCAAAACATTCAATGCAAAACCATATCTTCAGTGCAATCCATGAAATTTGTCTTCTAGTGCATATGCAAGTAAAATTTGTTATTTGCATATGAATTTTTACAAAACAGGTATAAACCTTAATTTTTTGTGACAATGCACATCTGTAGATGCACTATTGTTGTGCATAGTCTCTTTTTTTTTTTTTTTTTTTTTTTGAAAACTCCAAGTATTGTTTTAATGGGGTTTCGTAGATTTCACTGAAGATGAGTTTTGCACTAAACTATTTTGCCCTAAAGATTTGGTTTTGCATTGAATATTTTGCCTTACTTCGCAATGGTTTAATAGCAATAAGCTGGTAACACTATCATTGTTGTGCATTTGTGTTGCTACTATCTTTTATAGCATGTTGCTATAAAATAATTATTTGCCTTTATCACGCGAATGCTAATTGATAAATATAACTATTGGCGATGTGTTTTTGGCAGACGTAGTGATGATCAATGTTTTACTTTATTTTGCTTGGTCATTAGGACTAAAATCTTGATCATCCAAATGATGAGTTAATCAATTTTTTTCAAAATGATGATGAGTTAATCTAGATTGTATTGTATTCACTGAGGGTAAAAAGAACTAAGCAACCCCATAAATATACCCAGCAAATGGTAACCCACTTGATCCCTCGTGAAGGTTAATTGATTCATTGCTAGGTAGTTCCTGCAGACACAGTTTATAGGAAAAATGCAAACCTACCTTTGCTGTACCATCAGTGTGAACACTAGCAAAAGTGTTCATGTCCCTTTGGTTAAACGTGAGACCAAGCACGCCAACTGCGAAAGCACTGAGAATGTTCGTGTGCACACCCATCCCTTTTCCCAGTCCCATAGCTTTATAGAGCCATCCAAATTCGATGCCGACAACAAGAACGGGTACGTTGGGTGCACAGCAAACAAGTTGACAGGTTTGGCATGATACGCTTGGAATTCCTTGACATGTACCATGTCCACAAATGTAATGTAACTGTAAGTGTAGACACGGGCATATCCGTTCACGATATCCAATAGTGAAAAGTTCTGCTCTCGGTCGATGAATTTGACCGCATCAACCCTATTTGTTCTTAATTCCACCAATATTTGCTGCCAAACAATGAACAGATCTCTAAGTTTACGACCATTCATAATTAATGTATTATACATAAGATCATATATGTTAGCTCAAAATATGTAGTACTGATACCTCTGTCTGGTAGTTCATAATGGAAAACCCGGGGGCATATCCTACCAAGATCCTGCAATGAAGTGCACCGTAAGATAAAAAGAACTAGTATATATATATAGAACTCCCAATTCCCTCTCATTTTAAAAGCCCTCTACAGACAAGTTGAAATCATCATGTTCAAATCATCCCTCCTTTTCAAGATAATAGTAATTCCAGAGTTGGCTCGCATGCAAATAGTATCTGCACAGCGTCGCTCCCACGGGCTGCTTTCGGGCAACCACAACACCAACATCGCTACTTCTCCCCCCTAAGCCTTGCCGCGCCGCCCGAGCATGCATGCGGATCTCAGTGGCGGTCTTCGCGCAGTTGGCGGCGATAATGCAACCGCGTCGCGGTGGCCGTGTCGGTTGAGAAGTGCGCTAGTGGGCTTCCGTGTATGAAGTCTCAAATGGGTGTGTTTGGTTGCACAAAATTGGGTGGCGGGCTACATTGGGCCACCTTTTGGATGTTTGGTTGCAAAATGGCCGAGTGTAGCCAGGCCCAACCTCGGCTATCCGTCTACGGGATTAGCCCGGCGAGAAGCGAATCACCGGGTTGGTGATTCATTCTGTAGCCACCGCTAGCTTTAAGTTCCACGGCCCGCGACTCTACCGTTCCCCTCACCTCCCATCCTCCGCTCATTCCGCACGCCGAGCCCACTGGCTGCCAGCGAAAGGAAGATCGAGGGCAAACTCCGCCACCTGGCCGCCCGACACCACCCTTGCGCCCGTCCACCGTGACCAACTCCTCCGAGGCGGAGACTTGGCGGCGACAGTGGATCTCGGAGACCGAGGAGGGAAGCGGGCGGTGCCGAGTCCATCGGGCCGGTCCGGGGGCGGCGGCTTCGGCGTGACCGGCCACTCGGCAGGGTCTCCCTTCAGGGATCGGAGCGCGCGGCACGGCGGAGCTGCCCTTCGCGGCTGCTGGAGTTCGTGCCAGCGCGGCGCGACGGAGGCATCCCCGTCGCGCTTAGCCGGGCGCGGCAAGGAGCTCTCGCCGGGCGTCCTCCTCCCGCCTCTCCCAGACGTCCAGGCGTAGCGCGGACTCGCCGGCTGCCTCACCCGCGCTCAGGCGGATCTCGCTAGCGCCGGTGGCGGGCGGATCTCGACCACGCGCCCGGAGGCAGCCCTCCCGCTTGGACCTGCACGACGGCGCTTGCTCGCGCGCGCACGGCGCCATGTCACGGCTAAGACGGCGCCCGATCGCTGCTGTTCGCTCGCGCCGGGCTGCGCTGCCCGCTGCTCGCTTCTCTCCGCTCTCCGCTTAAGCTCGGGCCGCTGCCGACGCGGGACTTGAGGGGGCATATGGCGCTGCGTTCTCAAAGAAGCGCAGCTCGGGCGCTCGTTGCCGCAGCCGGCATGAAAGCCGCTGGCGCCGTACCCGGCAAGCGGGAACGCGCGACGCCGCTGGCGGAACCGGGCGTACGTGGTGCGGCGCGGTCGTGGAACGGCGGCGCTGGCCGCCATCGCGTTTGCCGCCCGGCGGCGTGCCGTTGCCGCAGCGACACGGGGCGCCAGCCGCCAGCGTGGAGGAATCGCTAAGGTGTCTATGCCGTCGCAGGCAAGTGGTTGATGGCGGTCGCGATGCAGACGCGCCCGTCGCGTGGTGAAAGAAAGGATGTGAGGGAGAGGGATGATGGAAACAGTGTATGACATGTGGGCCGCATCATGGGGTAAGTTTACCAACTCAGAGAAGTGGTGATCCTATCGAAACAAAACAGCGAACCAAACACTCCAACTCATAGCCGGGCTACAATAAGCCACCAAAACAAAAAACAACCAAACACACCCATAGTGGCTAGATGTGGCCTGGCTACACTGGGCCTGGCTAGATTGGGATAGCCGGGCTACATTGGGCATCACAACCAAACACACCCAATATGTACTAGGGCGATTAAGTTAGGCATCAACAGCAACTTAGAAATCTTAGGGCATCCACAATGGTATAAGCTAGTTTCTATATCATGTATGAGTTGAGCCCACGTGACACTCTCACAACATGGCTAACCCCACATGACACTCTGACATGGTCTTGGAATATGTGTACAAGCTTAATTCTTAATTAAGAGCTAGTTTTTCTCTCTCTTCCATTAAAATATAAAAATGCTAAGAGTTCATAACATGTCGATGGGAGGCTGTAATGCTAACAAGAGGAGAGGGAGGGAGGCAAGCGACACCGATGGGTGGAGAGGGAGGGAGCCTTGCCTCGCCAACGATAGGGGAGGGAGGGAGGCGATGGCGGCTTTGAGAGAAGATGGAGGGACGCGAGCAGGTGAGGTAGAGCAGAGGGAGCAGCAATGAGGAGGGGTGTTGTTGAGAAGATTGAGTGGGCTAGGGTTTCGATCTGGACTATATACTATGATTAGAGTTTTGAGCTGAGATGGGCTTCTAACAGGCTCAGCAAAATTAACGGCGCCTCCATAAATTGATTTTAGGAGGTGTTTGTTATAACTCAACCGCCTCAGTTAATGGATAACTAACCGAGACGGTCGCATGGGAGGCTGCCCTGCCTCAAAATGACAGAGGCTGCCTTGCACTCATGTTGCACACTTTCGTAAAAAAGGGCACCGCCTCCTAAAATAATTCGTGTATGCTATTGTGCTTGACTATAGGAAGAAATGATAATTTGTCCACTTTAATGAAGGACTGAGATTAGGACCATAGCCCTAGTGGCCCTAGTGCTAGGTCCATCAATGCGTACATGCCATGGCGATGGTCCTAGGAGGTTTGGATGGCTGAGCCTTTCGACATGCTGGCCATCAGCTCAAAGGTGGCTATATGGGGTGGCTGCATGATGGCGGCGATGTTTGCTTGAGTTTGGTTGGAGGCTACAGGTGGGCTTGGAGAAGGAAAGCATGTCATCCTCATGTGCTATGGCACGGATAGTCTGAATGGGTGGGTCATCATCATGGGCTACGATGGGTTCATTTGCTTTGGAGTGTGGATAAGGGCACACTAGATCTGATGGGCTGACGACCAATTCTGGCTACTCGACTCCGGCTATGGTTATGGCAGCCATGCTTCATAGTGTCTAGTGCGGCAGCGGTGGCAGCTCGATCGCGATGCGGCAAGCACATGGTGGTAGCAAGTGAGCGACAATGGAGGTACGCCTAGGGCGTGCAGGTAGCCAATGGACGATGTGGGCTACATGATGGTGATGTATCTAAAGCATGCAAGCTTAGTCACAGAGTGGCGGTTACGGCATACGGACGTGGTGATTGTTTGCTCCCGAGGATCGATCCGTTGGTACCCTAGGGCTGCAGCAGTGACAGAGGACTCCGGCAGAGGCGATCGCCATCCCAATGACAGCAGCTGCCCTTTGGCCAGCGAGGCCTAGGAATTCGGGCGAAGCAGAAGTGGATCTTGTAGGAGGGTCGCATCTGATCGGCATCTGATCGGTTAGTTCTTACTAGACGGCGATGGATAAAGGTGGGATAACTGGTGGTGTCAACTCACTTAAGCGGATAGAGATGGCAATAATGTAGGTTCGCAGGGATGACGCACTAGGGGCAGTGGCAACTTGGCAACTTCCACTGACCAAATCTGACTATTTCAGGAAATGATGCCGGGAATCAAGGATGTACATGTGCCGAGGTCTTTTTTTTTTTGTGTGTGTGTGTAGGTCTAAGTGGTCTTATGTACTTTTAGCTGTGTATATCTTTTCACGATATAGAGGCTGGATTAATGAAATCCATTATCTAAAAATAGGCGCTTAGAATGGAGGAGTGCAAACTCACCATGTCTTAATGGGGTGTACATCCACGGAAAAAGACACATCCAAATCTCCGTGTTTGTATTATCTGATGATACAAACAAACAAATAATTAATAACCTGACTCATGAAAGTGATCATATATTGGCTGGTCACTATTGACTGGCAGCTTTCTTAATTATGTTGGGGTGCCATAAATCTTTACATCGATCAGTTTTTAATATACATGAAAGCAAATCTTAATTATGTTCTAGGTCTTGAGCTTGAAATTATATTTGTTTTCGACCTAATGTGTTTTATATTTTGGAACAAATTATATTCTTGAGCTTCTAATTATATAAAATATGCATGTCCAAGTTACCTCATGGTCACTATTGGCTGGCAGCTTTCTGGTCTACAAATGACAGACGTCAGCATCGCTCGTGCACTTGGCAGCCCAACTTCTTAGCTCGGTTCAAAAACTCAGTGCCCATATTTTGATTAATTCCAATTGAAGATTTCAAGCTTTTGAGGTAGTGCTTCAACTCAGCAACGATCATCAGCACCTCAAAGTTGCATTGTTGTTGCAGCAGATGCTGCTGCCCTTTCCTTATTATAGTGCGGACCACAGAGGAATGTGGCCCCATCATCTGGAAAATGGGTGATCGTGGGAAGTAAAAGCAAACACGAGTGTCTGGTTCGGTCGGTATAATCCAGAAACCAACGTAATGGTCTGTTCTGTTTGTTAGGCTCACTTGACATTTCATGCGCTTGTTTGGCATGAAGGGGAAGTGGAGCTCTGACGGGTAGACATCGAGTAGCTCGCTAGCATCAGATGACCTGCTGGGGCTTATCTACAAAGAAAAGAACAATAATCACAACTCAACTCACATATCTAGTATTGAAAACACCATGATCTACATTCTAGAATTGTCTTAACTCAAAAAATTTCAAGTTTGTCCAAATTCATAGAAAATACAACAATATTTATGACATCGAAAGAACCAATTACGAAGGTATATTTCAGTGTATCTAATTATATTAATTTGGTGCCATAAATCTTGGTTCTCTATACTATAGATTCAGTCAAACTCAATAAAATTTGACTAAGGATAACTATAGGAATTGATTTATTAATGTTCATGCATAGTAACCATGATTTGGTTCTCTTGAACTCACCACAATACTACTACTCTCTCTGTGTTCCATGGACGTTATTCGTAGCTGAGGAGGTGCTGCAGAAACACCCATAGGCTGTACCTCTGATATTACCTGTAGACCAAATGAAAGACACAACATCTCACTAAAAAAAGTTCTATGCTTGACAAGGAATATATTATAGGTGGTGAATACGAATGATGCTGTGGCATGATGAGACTCCTTATGTAAGTAGTGTAACATTATTCTCATTAATGCCCATTCATACTGCCCAAATGCCCACGTTATTGAATGCATGTTTTGCCTCATCATCATCACCTCAATACTCATCTCTCTTTGCTGTAGATGGGATGGTGCTGCAGAAGCACCCATCGGCTGCACATCATTTGATGACACCCTGGAGACAGGACTCAGTATTACCTGCAGACAAAATGAAGATGGAGACACATTATCTCACTAAATCCATAATCTGCTTGGCAAGGAATATATAATATGTGTGTATATTGTGACTTTGTAAGCTATGTAGTAGCATAATATTATTAATGCCACTAATATCAAAACATATTTCTTATTGTCCATGCTTTTGTTCTCTTGAATGTGTCACATGTAAAATAAATTTTTAGATGTGCCATTATTCTTTATAGAAATGGTTAGAGCTGCTCCTTGAAATGCAACAAGAGGGAACCGGCTAATGGACCACCTCTGGAAATCAATGTTTAGAGATCGACATTATATATTCCCATTTGATATAGATGAATGAGAGGATGATTAATGTGCCCATTTGTATATGTTATTCAATATTGCATTGGTTATATATGAATGTTTACTCTAGTTTTAAATACATATGGATTATTTTACTATTTGATTGAAAGTGCATCTAGCCCCTTAGTGGGAAATAATGATGTATTGTTGGAAATAATCTAGTTCAAACACAAGACAACAATGCAAATGGATTTCTTGTAAAGGCTTATCTGTAGTGGGATTTCTATCATCCATCATCAAGCAAGCATGGCTCATATATTGTGAAATGAGACATAGAGAGGTTGCATATGGATTGATCTCACATTTGGAGCTTGCTAGTTGAAAGACAAGATTAAGATGGAGCTATTCAATGGATTCCACATCAATTAACGGTTTGGATTGAGAAAGATAGCAATGAAAGGTTTCGAGGTACTAAACAAGGGTGAAGGACAAGCGACGGCTCGACCGAGGAACCAAGCAAAAAGTGAAGAAGAAAGTACTTGCATTTAGTCAAAGCTACTGAACTCATTGGTCATGAGATGAAGAATCAAAACCTAGTTACATTTGAAGAAAGTGGCTTGATGTATTTAGAGTGCAACTCAAATCTAATACCCTGTATAGGGGAACCCCACTAGAGAGTTGATGTGGCACCTCTGCATGTCGAGAGAACTCCAGTAGGGAGTTCTCTGACTTCTGGTGAAGCCACGTCATTCTCCCACCAGTGCAATTTAAAAAAAAAAAAAAAAAAAAAAAAATTAATTCGACGGCCTCTTCCCCTGCATTGCTCCGACTTTCCCACCCCTCCGGCACCGCCCCCGAGCTCCCACGCTTCTTAGTCTCCGCCCAACTCCAGCCGCCCCGAGGCCCCGCCTCCCTCCCCTTCTCCACTCAAACCCAAGCCCCGGGCCCTCCCCTCCCAATCCCCCCCTCTTGCCCAGGCCCGGATGCGGCCGACGGCCGAGCCCGATCCGCGGGCGCTGCACTCCGGCGACCACCGGGGAGGCCATCGGCCCGCCCTCAAAACTCAAGCCGCCGTGGGCCCCCAGGTGGGTGGTCGTTGTCCATCGCGCAAGCTCCCCTCGCCGGGGCGGCAGTTCGCCGACGCTCGCCGAGTCCCCGGCGCCCGCCACGAGATCGCCGAAAGTACCTAGCCCCCCGCTGCCGAGTCCTCGGGGCCGCCGTGTGTCACGGAATAGGTGGCGCGTGCCAAGACGGCCACGGGCGCCGGCGGACGCGATGGGCGACCTCCTCCGCGTGCTGGACCTGAAGACCCGTGCCTGGAGCAATGGACGGTGCCATGGGCGGCGCCCATCATATGCTCGACTAAATGCTTACAAGGTTCAATTTTGTCCATGAGATAGCTCTTTTTGTTGCATATTTCTGATGCACAATATCTCTTCCTCCTCTTACTCCGTTGGGCGGCGGACGCAGTAGGGTTCCGCGGGGCGGCGGCGGTACCATGGAGGGGCTAGCCAGGGGCCGGTGGTCGGATCCACGAACGCCACCGGGATTGGGTTAGGAGACGGCTGCGGCGCTGCTCCTCCACACCTTATCCGTGCCATACTGGGAGCCAGGACATATTCAAGTACGACGAGCAATGACCCGATGACTTCTATGATGTCCGTGGTGTCCAACTGCATCCCGATTTTCCATTCTAAATTCGAGGTAGGCTGGATCAATCCACATTGGTGCCTCCCAGTTAGCACACACGACTCAGCACCACTACACAATCGCTCTTAATGCCTGTGTTGATGCTTCCGCTGATGATTCCCTAAAGGTGTTCGATCAAATGGGCAAAGGATGTCTTTTTTCTTTTGTTACTGATATCCGATGATCCTGAGAATACCTGTTGGACATACATCAGTCCTATAAGAAGGTGGTGTCGTTGCAGATATTGACGTCAGTAGATATCATATTCTATTTTGTGTGTTTGATTGATTCATGGGATTCATGATTACTTCTATTTTCACTGCAGGTTAGTAAGCAAAAGCTTTGTGGTTACAATCTGAGTACACATGGTTGTAGGAAGTGCTGGTAAAAGTTGATGCTTACTTCCCGTCATAGAGACTTAGGAATTACAAGTGGACTTGATTGTGTTTTGCAGGTACAGACGTAGGAATTACAAGTGAAAATCAACACATGTATATCTACATCCATGATCTGGTAAGCTTTATTTTTTAGCGCAGGTAGAGACTTAGGATTTACAAGTGGATTTGATTGTGTTTTTGCGCGTCCGTAATAAAAGCTTTCTTTGGCACGAGACCGATTTTCAACGATATTGTTGAATTTGTGATAATAAAGCTTTCTTTGGTAAAGAGGTGGGTTTTCCCATAGTAATATTGGATCTAATTAATTTTTCTAAAATTATGTATTGTGGAGATAAATCATTTTGTTGTTGTTTGATTTGCATTACAAATGTCATTTTAGCGTTAGCACGGGCATTATACTATTTGGTAAAGAGGTGCCGTGTTTGTGCTCATCCTACTTGGTCCCTTTCCCCTGTTCTCCCATTTGATTGGCCTTATCTATTTTACATTTGGTTACCTGCACGCAGAAACAGTGAATGCTCAGGTATGGAACAACCAAACAATCCCATCATTTTCCCTCATGTAGGTTGTATAACTTTTAACAACGGCTTCTATGTTTACATGCCATTATTTTCCCCTGCTGCTCAGAATCACAAAAATAGAATTTTTTACAGTATATTCTAATGGTTTCAGCTTAATATATAGTAGCATGTACCACATTTAAACTATTCAGACTCAATGACTAGAGACATAGTTTCATCTATTCAGACTCAGTGACTAGAGAAATAGTTTTATGCCTCTCAAATGCTTTGTCTTCTAATTTACTTTCCATACTTTCTATGTGACCCAGTCCAATGTCGAAACAGATCGTCCTGCATTCCTGAATCGACAACTGATATTGGGTCTCGGTAAAAAGAGGAGTAAGTATTGTTAAGTTTACAAGTGCCAACACAAATAGAGTGCAATTATTACTATTTTTCAAAAGACTGCAATTATAACTTCCAATATTTGTTTTAGAGTGCTCTAGAATTCAGGTGTCAGGCAGCATAGTATTCTCACAAGCAAAGCAATTCAACGGGCTGGGAGGGAGCAGCCGGCTGCTGCAACTGCAGACCGTCATTACAGGAGCAGGCTGCGTGTCTGTATGTCGATCCATCCCTAGCCTCGACCCATCACCGAGGAGACCGACGGCGGTGTCGACCTTGCCTCCTCTGACGTCCTCGGCTTGGGCCGGAGACGGAGCTGGACCACCACCTCCGACCTGCCGGCGTGGCCCTGAGGATCTGAACTAAACCCTCCCTCAAGAGCCAAGACTGACCTTTTCATTTCAGCTGTGTACTACGTGCTACAGGAGCATCTAGGAAAATTGAGCATGATGCCTACAGTTACAGTATACATGACAGTACATGTACGTATGCATGGATTAGTGTTCCATCTTTGGCCATTACGATGCCATTTTCAATCAAATGTAATATCTAGCATTTATATTATACTGACTATTAACAAAGCAATCCTGATGATGGATAACTGCGATAAATTTAAAATACCCCAGCCGACCGACTGCAACGCGCCAGGGGTATCCTCCTAGTTCATGTATATGATCAAGTCACTAGCTCAAGAAGGCTTTTCTAAAGAACAAAAAGGAGATAACATGGTTGGCACCCTCAGAGTGATGAAGATGAAGCACATGGCATTGCAATTCAAGAAAAGCAACTCAATTGGATCATTCATTGGATTTCATTTGAAATTTGAGTTATAGGTATGTCATACTATTAAGTAGATGATCATAAGTGCTCAAGCCAACCCATGAGAGATCGATTAGTTTTGAGCAACAAAATCAAAAAGTGATTTTCTAATCAGTGGCAAACCGGGCGCGTCCGTATGCATACAAGATGTGTCCGGTATTTTCAATTTCACCGCAAAACTTTTTCTGATCATGAAGTTTGCTAAACAAAATCTCAGAAACATTTCTATATTAAAATCAAATTCAAATTCTTGTTTAGTCCACGGTAGTATCGACAAGCTTTTTCTCCGTGCGTTGCACAGTTCAAAAAAGAGCTGCTGGGCCATACCGGACAACCGGCCGTGTCCGATATTGCAACGACTAGTCCAATAGCTAGTTTTTCAAGATGACTATAAATAGCCCCAAGCCTCCTCTTGTGAGGGCTGCTGATTCTACTCATTTAGTGGTGATTTTCTGAGCCTCCCTAACTCTCCCAAACCCTCTCAACTGAGTGCTTGATCCGATTTGCAAAATCCTTTTTTCTTCTTAATATATACTCTCTCCATCTCAAATTGTAAGTCACTCTAATAATCTTGGAGAGCCAAAGTATCTCGAGTTTGACCGAATTTATATGATACGATAATAACATTTAAGATGTCAACTAAGTATTATTGGATTATTCGTTAAATATTTTCATAGTATACCTATTTGATGTCACAATTCTTTATAATTTTATCTATAAGTTTGGTATTTTGACTCTCCAAAATTCCTGGAATGGCTTACAATTTGGAATGGAGGCGGGAGTCTAAAGATATGCAGCTCTCCTGTGTGTTTGCTAAAAAGGTATTAAATTGGTATTGAACTTGGTAGATTCACTACCATACTAGTTAATGCTAAGTACAAATAGATATTGACACTTCTTTATTATTAGTCCAGATCCAATTTTGGTTCTAAAGGCCACTTCTTCAGCAATGTATATTTTTGGATGCATTGTTCTCTAGTTAAAGACAATGTAACTATAGGCCTATCTCTTGCACTGGTTGTTTACCTCTGAAGAAGGTTCAATGTTTTCAGAGCTGATCCTAGGCAACTGGCTGGAGTCTGAACCCACCTACAATGTATAAGCTACTAAATCAATAGGGATCTTGTACTAAGAGAGATAGAAAGGCATTTTTCTTGACTAGGGATATCAGTAAGCATTGTTGATGATTTTACATACCTGCCCTAGAGTAGACCTTGAACTATCCCTCAAATTGCCAAAATCCAGAGGGCCCATTTCAATCATGGTTTCTTGTGCCACTAACATGTCAATAATGCAATCAATAGTAGGTCTTCTACGTGGTTCGTTGTTCACACATAGTTGCGCAAATTGTAACACATCTCTTCACTTTTGGGTAGTATATATCTTCATTATCCAGTGACTGGTACCACTGCATGCCGCTTACTCAAAGTGAGAAACTAATTTCTTCATTTCACACAATACTTCTCCAGGCCCACTATTTATGATTCAAAGGTGTTTGGCCAGTGCTCAAAGGGTGAGTTTCTTAAGCATCTTTATCAAAAGTTAATCCTGACAATACAAATTGATACTTGAAAGACTTACTAATCACATAGTTAACAAACGTTGGGTATTGGTGGGTGGCCTGGTGCAAAAAAATAATTAATCATCTTAACCACCTATAAGTACCCAATGCATGACATTAAAAAATTACGTGCAATGTCTAACCATAAACGTTGTGTATAATATGGTATAACCATTTGATATGGTCGAGTGTCGATATAGGTTAAGATATTACATAATAACAGCCATAACATTGGTGGATGACTAGAGAGAATAACATAGTACCACATATCACAAAAAATGTGTAAAATTAGCATCTGTTCAATAATCAAGATAATGCAATATACCCCTTATCCCGTCACTAAATATTTCTCCCACAACCCAAGCTGATCTCTATTGCCCCTTGTTTCTTTTGTCTTCCTTCTGTCGCCTGCTCAAAACTTTTTTATTTTATTATTTGTTGTACCATGTGATTTCCATTAGCGCATTAACCTATAGTTTAGAACATTAACCTACAGTTCTCTTAAATCTTGGGAAATGTAAAAATTGAATTTTTCAAAAACTTTATTCTATTTCATAAACATATTCATCTACCTCAAAGTATGTCTAAAAGTGTTTTAAGTGACAAAAATATTATAATCCTATGAAAACTACAAAAAAAACAACATTTTCTCTTTAGAAACAACATACACATTGTCACATGCTTGCATGGTGGCTGGGTGTTTTCTGTTTTGACAGGGCGCAATTTCTTTAGCAGTCAAAATCAAGGTACAGAGAGAAGACTCATGGGTTTAGGTGATACGTACTATGGTAAAGCCTAGGTTCAATCTTGTTTGTCATAGTCAAGCATCTTCCCATGACACCGCTGTATCATAATTAATACATTCCACATGTCTAATCTTGCAACTATATACTCCCTCCCGTATTGGTAAATGAAGTCATTTTAGACAAGGTTTGGATCAAACATTGGGAATATAAATCATCAATAACTTTATAAGTTGTTGAGTTTGTAAAAGTGAAAATTATACGAATACATTTGTCTTAAAAATACTTTCAAAAGTCATATATCACATTTCCATAAGATTTTTATAATAACAAGAGGACAAAGTTGTGTTTTGGAGACCGTGTCGCTGTCCTAAAACGACTTCCTTTACCAATACCGAGGGACTATATGCATGTGTTGAAAGGAAATATAGCTACACAAAAAGGAGTAAAAATGGTTAGGCAGTTTTTTCCTTACTTCTTCAAAATCAGATAAATCGATTAGTGCTTCCTATCAATAGTTGTTTTATTATGACACCCAAGCTAAATATGTCAGCCTTGAACGATATTTCTCCATTGATTAAACACTCTGGTGCTGTATATCCCCTACATCACAATATGACAATATGAAGCACATGATTTTGAACAAGTTAAATAAATTAACATTAGAAATAAGAGTTGGGTCCCATATGTGAAAGGCTTGACTTGCTTATTACAGTGTTCCATGAATTTTCTGAGTGATGATTCTAGAATATTCTCCACTGAAGCGTCTTGATAAGCCAAAGTCTGTTATTTTTGGAACCATATTTTTATCAAGCAAAATATTATCCGGCTTGAGATCTAAATGAATGATGTGTTCTTCAGTGTGGAGATAACGCAAACCCCGGCAAATTCCCTCAATGATCTGATAACGTTTGTCGTCCCATTCACCTCTATGAGATTCATCTGCCAAAGAAAGTATAAGAACACTCAAGAAACAAAGAAGACATTAAATTCTCCAGGCTCTCTCTCAAAACCAAAAAAAAAAAATGACTTGGTGGCCCCTTATGAGTTGGATTAATAAACATAATTGAAAGAGGAATTCTATCCCATCAAAATTTTGAAGCCAGTACGTGCTCATACCTCTGAGATAATCACGAAGACTTTTATTAGGTGCATACTCAAAGCAAAGCAATCTTCTTCGGATATCTGCCAAAAATATAACGGCCATTGTGTTGTAACATTTCTCGTTGTGTATCAGAGCAATAGCCTAAAAATCTCACTATATTTTTGTGTTTAACTCGTATCAAACATTCAAGCTCCTGCTCAAACTGCTCGTCAGAAAAAGTCATGATTTTCTGCTAACTTCTTCACAGCTAATTTCCAGTTTCGAACAACTCCCTGAGCATGGACGACTATATCTCATTAGAACTCAATTCACCCACACATGTATGTGAAGGGTTTAGCTTCTGCAAGTGGAACATGGAAACTTTTCCATACCATATAAACAGTTCCAAACCCACCGCTACCGATTATTTCAGAGAAATTATCCGTAGCTCTACTTAAAAAGCATATGATAGCCTGATTGGTTCCACAGTTGTATCATTTAACACGCACTCCATGCCTTCAAGTTCATTATCTTGGTCAACCATTGCTACACAAAGAAAATATACATAGTGTCAATAGCATTTTGCAAGAAATTGTGTGTATATATATATGAAGTAACATTTGTTGTTTACCACAAGTTATATTCCTAAAATAGAAGCAGCAAGTACAATTATTGTTTCACCAAATTACTACACATTGCGTATACCCATAAGTTAGGATTAATTATACTGGTCATAGTGCAAAGAGTTTAGTCCATGTATGTAGAGACTAAGTGGTAAAATAAAACATACATAAACTATTTTTTAAACTATTCATGCATGATAAAATTCTGCATACTAATTAAAGTGGAGCACATTTGATGGAGGACACTGGTAGTACAAAAATCCCTAGTCCAAAAATGTGTATGACCACCAGCAAATGGTCTCCACTTGGGTACTGTCCGGTAGCCAATTTTTCCTAAGATTAAATATTGTATTGCAAATGGGAAATTTGTGATTGAAAAATTAAAGTCATATATTTACAACTATATGAAGTTTCAGAATGCATTAATATATATTTAATGCATGATATAGTATACATTTGAAGGGTGGTATCCCTAGGTCTATGAAGTGCGCATACATTAGGTATACATGCATATATAGAATTTGTGCATATTTATTGTTTTTAGCTATTTCACATCAATTTGTTTGATTAAGATAAAGTTCCACATCTAAAATGCAAAAGAGCCCTTTTCTCTTTCTTAAAAGTTGGCTTATGAGGTGAAATGTTTCTGAATTTATTCTCCATACACTACACCACAATGCGAAAGATGAAGGGAGCATATCCTGTGCAAACCAGGATTTTGTGAAAACCCATGCAAACCACAGTAAAAAAAATCATCTAAATTCATCAAAGAAATCACACATATAGATGATATGATGATGCACAGCCTTGTAAAATATCATGTCCAAACTTCGACTTCGTTTGTGAGATATAAAAATAACAAATTTCTAACAAATCATCCGCACAACTTTCTCGGGTTGAAATTTGTTATTTTTATATCTCACAAACGAAGTCGAATTTGAACAAAGATATTTTGCAAGATTGTGTATCATCGTATCATCTACATGTGTGATTTTTTTAGTGAATTTAGAAAAAAAAATTACCATGGTTTGCATATGATACGTACCTAGTAGCAACATACAATAATTCCCTAAAGAAGGAATTAGCGTCAGGTAGTCTCTAAGCTACCTTTTTAGCGTCAGATGTTAGATGCGATTTGGTGTTGTGTTATAGTGATATCTACCTTTAACAAAGGGCAAAATAGTACATTCATAATTGTAAGAATGATATTTTGACTAGTATAGTTAGAGTGAGTAATATAGTTAGATAAAAATCTTCTTTTAATTAAAAAACTTGTTCTAGGTTTCATCTGCCACCGCCCACTCGCGATTGTCTCCACCGCCCGAGTGCGCATCGGTTACATCAATATGTGAGGGTGAGGGTTATTGTCGAGTCCGTTAGATTGGGCGAATCTCACACGTCGACGTCGACCGTTGGAGCTTGCGGGAGAGGGTACGGGCAGCGGCTTCGCCGTGAGTCGACGAGCGGAGGCCTGAATGAGCGAGGGGATTAGAGGAGCCGCCAAGGAGGGAGAGGGAGAGGCAGGGCGGCGCTGGGGGCGCGGCGCACACGGCGCAGCCAAGGCGGCAAGAAGACGCTGGTAAGCGCGGGTAGCGGCGACGGCACGACGGCAAGGCGGCGAGGGCGTGGGGCTACGCGGCGAAAGGGGAGGCAGAGAGTTGGGAGATATGTTTTTATTTCTTTCTTGCCTCAAAAGGTTGGCATCCCCTAGTTTATATAGTCCGCCTAGTGGACTTGTAATCGAACCCGAACTCTAAAGGATTCCTTATATGATCGAATTCCTTTTACAAAATATCCTATTTTTATTCCTTAAATAAATATATTATTCCCTAATAAATAGTAATAATTAAGGATAACTTGAGGATGAAGCCGACTCGCACACGGAAGGAAGGGGAGAGGGGCGCGCGGCGCCGCAAGCCCCCGCCGCCCACGCCCCTCTTGGGCCTGGTCGCCGCTTGGCCCATCTAGCCACCGCTGGGCCGGGCTAATTTCTCGATCATGACATCTCCCCACCGCTCGACGAGGCGGGCGCGGCCCTCTGCCGCCTCGACCCACCCAGTAGTCGCCAAAAGGCACACCGATGGGAGAAGTCACCATGGCTGTCCCGGTTGAAGAGGAGCGGGCCGTCTTGTCGCTAGTAGTCGCTGCAGATGCCAAAGATCATCTTCAACGGCGGAGAAGTCGAGGTGGAGGCACCAAGAACACGCTGAATTTGAAGACCGGGGTGGTCGGATCGGGGCGAGCCGCGCATGCACGGGCGCATGACGGATTCGGCTGAGTGTCCCGGAGAGCTCGATCATCCGTTGCCGGAGAGGGGTAGGTGTAGGTGTACGCTGTTTCCGCACCATCACCTTGGCGTAGCTGCTCGCAAAGATACGCCGCGACGGGTGGATGTCGCCTTGCGCGCCGGGTGAAGTCGAGGAGGTAGCCGTATAGGAGGTCGCTCGGCGTCGAGGAGGGTGGCCCCAGATGCATCTCAGAGGTCGTAGGGGCGCCGATGTGGATGTTGTCGATGCGGAAGAAGACATCACCATTGTTGTCCAAGAGGATGACCGTGGCATCGTCGACTGCTTCAGTGGGATGTGCTTGAAGTAGGAGAACACTTGCCGGAACGCCCGATCTTCACGCTGGCGGTTGGGGGGGAAGCCCACCGCAACGCTATGCAAATGGCGTTGTCCTCTAGCGTGAAGTCCCGAGAAGCGAGAGGCAGCAGGGATGTAGTAGCGGGTGGAAGTACTCACGATGCCATTGTGGAGGCTCCACTCGCATAGTGGCTCTAAACTCGATGGCATTGGCGATGATGCCAAGCTCCCCTGCTTGATTCTCGGGCCGACAGCGTAGCTCCGGCCATCATGTCGCTGGAGAGGTTGTTGTCGAAGATGTCCATCACCATAGCTAGCGTGTGCCCGCTGAAGGAACGACCGCTATGAGAGCGGTGAGGGCGCCGTGGTACTCGCCTCGTGGTGCCGCATCGCCAGGGGTGCGCCGCCGCCAAAGTTGGGCGCCTGAATGTCTCGGTGTCCGCCGGGTGTCATGGCGGGCGAGCAAGTTCGATGGCCTCCTCCATCGCGGCGTGGGTTCGACCCACTCCAAATAAGAACGGAGGTCGTCGTTGAGGCCTTCGGCGAACATGGTGACGCTGATGACGCCGCCCTCCAAGTCCAAGCGACCGCATAGAGGTTGAAGGCGTCGATGTAGTCCTCGAGCTTGCCATGCCGCGGAAGGCGAGCGTAGGCACCGGTGTTGAGGGCGGCAGGCAAAGCCGAATCGATGGCGCAGCGCCGTGCAAATTCATCCCACTTGATGCGAACTTGAATTTGTTGAACTCCATGTACCACGCCGCCGCAGACCGTGAGGTGGAAGACGGCGTAATCCTCACATGATAGTCGTGGTCGATGTCCGTGTTGATCCGAAAATAGCTTGAGCTTGCTAAGCCGAGAGGCTCGGGGTTGCCGTGCCATCATACCGACTTGAAGGCGCCGCGGACGTAGCGGGAGAGGGCTGGCGGCCGCTGACCGCACCGCTACCAAGGGCGCCTGGTAGGCGAGGATGGGCGCCGCGGCTGGCCGGTGCCGGGTGAAGGAGCCAAGATGCCAAGACGTCCGGGTTGGCCGCCACGGTGCGGTGTCGGGTGGAGTAGAAGGTGCAAACCGGGCGGCGGCGCTTGGAGATGTTGTCGATGCTCTGGCCGCACGTTGTCGGGCGACTTCTTCCTTCCAACGCGGAGGTGACAGGTCCTGAGCCGCCGACAGGGTCCGGGCGGCCGGGAAGTGGGGTGGCGCCCTCGAGGGCGGTCGGCCTGCGGCCGGGCGGCGGCGGCCGCCGCTGGCCGTCCCTCCAGCCTTTGATCATCGAGAGCGGCGGAGGTCGGGAGGTGATGCGAGCGTACTCCATACGACGGAGGCGGGTCTCCATGTTGTCAGCGCCGACCGATGCGGGACGCAGTGTCGGCCGGTGAGCTCCTTGAGCGCGAAGCAAGTGAACTCCAAGGATCCGGGTCATCGCTGGTGGGATCGCCCCCGGTCTCGGATACCACCGGCCGAAGTCCGGGCTAGATTGGGTCGAATCGACACGCCGACGTCTAATCGCTGAGCTTAAGTGGAGAGGGTACGGGCAGCAGCCGGAGTCGACGAGCGGAGGCACGAACGAGCGAGGGGATTAGAGGAGCCAAGCAGAAGGAGGGGAGAGGCGCAATGGCGGCGGCTGGGGGCGGCGCGGCGCGGCGAGCGGCCGCAAGGCGGGCGCTACGGGCGCCAAGATCGCTGCTGCGCCAGGCGGCGGCGGCGCGCGCGGCGCTGGCGGCGAGGGCAGGGCGGCGCGGCTAGGGGCAGGGAGGCGGGAGAGTTGGGAGATATGTTTTTATTTCTTTCTTGCCTCAAAAGGTTACATCCCCTAGTTTATATAGTCCGCCTAGTGGACTTGTAATCGAATCTAACTCTAAAGGATTCCTTATATGACGAATTCCTTTTACAAAATATCCTATTTTATTCCTTAAATAAATATATTATTCCCTAATAAATCTCTATCTTTACTACATATAAAGGATGAAAGTAAGACTTCTTTTTGTGCGACTTTGTTAGTGAGTCTGCCCACCTCTATCCCCTGCGACACCGCGGACGGAAAAAAAAGGAAACAATTTGCGTGCGACACCAAAGACGGTAACAAAGTCATGCATGCGAGAAAAAAGGAAACTCATTACGGATGGATAAAAAGGAAACGATAGCATGCAATTAGAGCATTCATAAGTGCGTTACCAAATATAGCATGCAATCAGAGCATGCAATTACCTCATCAGCTCTTCCTAAATTAACGTTTTCTAATATTACTATTCCTTGCATGCACCAATTGCCTTCCATGCACAACATGCCCCTGAATGTCCTTTTATAAAAGTCGCCACACTTGCGTGAAGTCCGCCCCGACGCCCACCATCACTATGCCGAAATGCTTATTTGCGACGTGTCTATTAGCGACGCAAAAAAGAAAATGCGTCACTAATAGCATATCATTGACGCTGGGTTAATGAGACGCGTCACAAATAAGCTGTTTCCCATGCTCTAAGCCCAATACGCGTCACTGATAAAAGCTTATCTGTGACACTTGTAGAGAAAACGCGTCACTGATAAAATCTGTGACGCGTGTTGTTCAGGCGCGTCACAGATATATGGCAGTATCAGTGACGCGGGTGAATAATACACGTCACTAATAAGGAAAGTGACACTTGTTGTGTACACGCGTCGTAAATAAGGACACATACGTGTGACTGGTTTTTGTTAAAATGCGTCACACATAAGCTGACCTGAAAATCCCCCAAAATTTGGTTGAGGCCCGGTGTAGGTTCCCTACCAACCTCGGCCTGCTAAAAGCCCACGCTCCCACTCCCCTGAAAACCCTATCCCCTTCACCCTCCCGGCCTCCCACGCGCCGCACTTTCCTGGCTCTCGCGGTCACGCCCGTCATGGCTGTGCTGCGTATCCATCGCGAGCCCCGACACACCCTTCCCAACACTCGCGCTCCTCCAGTCCTCCTCCGCGGCGGCGCGGCCTCAGCACCAGCAGTGCCGGCGAACTCTCCTCCACTCTCCCAGCACATCGCCCATCGAGGATGGGATCTCCGTCTCCGGCGATAATGAAGGAATGCCCGAATCCGGGGAAGGGAGGAGCGGATCCAGCGAAGGGAAAAGACCCGTCGTCACGTGCGCGGCTGCTGCGGCGGAGGGATGGCTGCGCGCGGAGGCGAGTGCGGAGGATGCGGCGGCAACAAGGAGCCCTTCGTTGTCCTCTTCACGTGCCTTGGTCAGTCCCCTCAACCCTAGTCTCTTCGCCTGTGCGCAACTCGGCTCCTTGCCCGTGCCCGGGCGTGGGAAACAATTTGGGTACCAATCCCTGATTTTCCAGGCATCCTTGCTGATTGAATTTACTCGTTGTGAATTTGGGATGGCCTCATCCGTGCAATGTAATGCTTAGCAGTTGTGCGTATTGATTTTTCAACTATCAGAACTATGTAGGCGCTGGATGTTGGAGTGCACGGGCTGTATGAATCAAGGACCTTAGTGCTCGTTGATTATAACTTTTGTTTTCATGCACTTGTATTTTATTTCTTCCTTTCAGTATTCACAGTGTGTATGATTGTACAATTCTTTTGACACATGGATGCTCTCATTTGGCGATAATGATAATCTCATCACAATGCCATTGTCCCTACCATGCGGACTGAGGAGCTATCTGAATTATTGATATATATGTTTCTCTCTGTTCTTCAGGGCTTGATGTAAATTTTGTGTACAGGCTATGTAAATCATCTAGGGTATTATTGCCGTCAGAATGGGTGGCTTTCTTATTTCTAATGCATGGTTGCTTTGCTTATAATTTGCACAGAAATATCCTGGTGACCTCAAGCGGCAGAAATGGCAGTTTCCTGTTTGCACAGTGTAGTAGCACTACTGAATCCTTTGTAAGTCCTGCACTCCTTAGAATCATTTAATTTTGTCCGACAGTTTAGTTACCAATACCTGAAACCATACTACAGGTAGTATTGTATTTTGATCGTATCCAACTTATGATGTGCTTTAGGGGCACATGATACTTATATGGCACACCAATGTTCCTATATGGCACACACCAATGTTTGAGCCCTGCTTTAGCTGATAGTTAGTGATCTTTAGAATTGCTCCATTCTTACTCAATTTCAGCCTTGCTTTAAGCTGATACTTAGTGATACTTCCTTCTGCATTTTTGGAATAGTGCTGTTTTTTCCATGGATCAAGAACACCTCTGGTATGCAGAGCTGGGCCTTTCACTGAATATAGTTAGATACTGTCACTTCAACCTTATTGTTTCATTGTTTATCCTTCAGTAACCACACATGATCCATGGTGTATTGTAACTAAATTTAATTTAGTAAAGTCCCTGTGCTTTACAAGTAGGGACTTTTTTTGCTATTCTAGCTACTTGTCATGTACGGGGTGGGACACACTCTAATAATCAACTTATTTTCATTTTGCCTTTTCAAACTGTCAGAGTTGTACAGGAAATTTTATTATTCACATGCTCTAGTTGTTTTTTGTTGGGTGGCCTCTCCTTGCAGGTAAACTGCCACTGGAATTTAGGACTATCTTGCAAATGCATCAGTAGAGGAGGCTACTCGATTCATAACAGCAAGGTTAGCCAGATCCTCTTTTGTGCTGTTGACAATGCAACAAGCAAATTAAATAGAGAAGGATGGGAACTAGCTTTTGTTTGCCTGACTCATGAAATATTAAGATACAAGATACAATGTAGTTCTTTGTATATAATTATTGATGAGAGAGATTAGTTGACCATGATTCCTCTCAAGCATTTCTGTTAGTCAGCTGAATTGAATAGCATGTGCCAAGTCTTCCCAGAAAATCATCACCACTCTTGCATTGTTGATACAGCTACACATATTGAGAGCAGAGCAGCTTCGATATTTCAGAAGCGGATCTAGGCTTAGCTTGTGACTGGGGCGGTGCTTAGGTAGACTTTGATCTCTCCTATTTTACATATTGCATTATATTTTCTTTGTATGAATAAAACTAACAGTTGCATCTTCAGTAGCATTATATTTTCTTTGCATTATATCATGAATAAAAAATAAGTACCAAGAAATTTTAATGTGTCTCCATTTCTTGGTTTTCTTTTTTGACAATATTGATTCATATCACTGTTCTGCTGTTCACTAAGAATCCAGACTCAAGCTTGAAATGTCCTGTTTGAAACCATTCAAGGGTCCTTGGAAGAACTGCAAAGAAGATTGTTGCAGTTGAATCTGACTTAATTTGTCCTGTTTAGGAGAAGTTACTTCGGGATGATAGACTGCATGCAGAAAGAGTTCGATGCTATTGAAGAGCTGCAGACTCGGATAATCTCATTGGAGGAAGCTGTGAGTTTGGCGTGTTTTTCCATATCAAATCTCAGAGAGGAGGAATTATATCCCCAGATTATTGAATTATCTGCTGGGTAAGCTCCAACTGCTATTTTAAGAGAAACAACCAATAGTACTTGTTCTTGTATTAACATTAGCAGATAATTTCATTTGGAACTCGCAAATATAGCTTATTAACTTGTAAGTCACATGCTGAGTGTTGTCAACTTGTCATACTGGAGCTCTTTTGTAATTAGAATGATAGATAGTAGTTACCTCATGCATAATGTGACTTTTGTCTTGGAATGTGGCCCTTGGATTAATAATAAATGAATGCATGTCACAAGTTATCAGTGTCAGTGCTCAAACGTTACATTTTTTATGCAGTCCTTATCACAGTACTATTTCATTCATGTTACGTCTGAACTTTCTTCTCTTGATCTAGGCTTGTGCATATGTGGAGAAACATGTACGAGTGCCATCAGGTCCAGAACCATATTGCCCAGCAAGTTAGTCTCCTTGGCAACATACCTGGGAGTGAACCAACAAGTGATACTCATTGCCATGCAACATCTCAGCTAGAAATTGAGGTGTCTGGTTGGCACAATGCCTTCTGCAATCTCATCACGTTGCAGCGTGAATACATTAGCATCCTTAACCAATGGATTAGTCTCACAGACTGCCTTCCAGATGATGGTGGCTTAATGAGAAGTTCATCAGGAATCCGTAGCCTCTCTGTCCTGGAGTAAACAGAGATGATGCATTTTGTATTGACTTTAACTAGATTATTATAAGGCAATAGGCTACATGCCATCTAGATTTGTGGTTGCCGTATTACGGTTGCCTATGCATGTATTTTTGTTCCTTTTGTAAAGATGTACAAGTAAAATGTTGGGTTCAATAATGTGTATATATATATGATCATTGTATATAATATATATATATGACCATCGTATTTTTTTTGTTTTCTGAAATAGCTATTAGTGACACTTATTGGCTACATGTGTCGCTGATAAAGCCTTATCTGGTGGCGTGTAGCCAATACGTGTCGCCGATAAGGTCTTATCGGTGACACATATTGCCAATACGTGTCGCCCGATATCGTGTTATTGGTGACACTTGTAGCCAATACGGCGTCACCGATAAGGTGTTATTGGTGACACTTGTAGCCAATACGCGTCACGTATAAGGTGTTATCAAGGACGGCGTAAATACGCTGTCCACAAATATGCCCTTATCTCCGACGCAAAAAAAGTGACGCCGCGGAAAAATGTGTCGCAGATAGCGGGTAACAAGTTATCGCAGATAGCGATTTAAGCATAGTGCATCCAGAACCGCCCCTTGGACCTCATCCGCGCCTCCCCGCTTTGAAGTCCAAGGTCTCTGCGCCGCCGCAATCCTCCACCCCACCATAGCGCCACGCCGTTGTTCTCGCCTCGATTCGGCCCCGCCCCGCCCGTGCTCTCTTTTGACGGCGGTTCCCACGGTGGTGGCGAGCAAAGGATCGACGCGAATCCTCCCCGCCCTCGCCATCAAGATCCTCGCCATGACCAAGAGGCAAGCAGGTAGAGGGGCGATCCTGCGCCGCCGCCGCCGCCGTCTTCGCTAAAACCGCCTTTGGCGCCAAGGCTGGATCGACGCGAGTCGGCTCTGGACGAGGAATTTTTCTCATTCTACTCATTTGGGTCATTTGGGAAGGTACGAGATCTAGGTTCGTGATTCCTATTCCCGGCATTTGCTTTGGATGAAAATTGAAACATCGTGGCCTTCATTGACATTATGGAATCCATCTTCTTTATCGTAGCCTGAATCTTCTCTCTAGGATGGAGCTGTCACCTGCTCCCTTTTTGCTTCGTCTAGGAAACCATAGTGCTGTAGTACATTTATTGGACCCAATAAGTGTGAGCTGATACTGTATTATAGAGATGATAGATCTCACCTGCTGAGGATTTGGACCCACTAAGAGTTGGCTGTGCAATGTTTCACTTAGCTGAAAATGATTATGTGCTCCAAATAACTGACTGCCGATATTGGTGCCATAGATACAAACTCCAAAGCCACTAGATTTTTATGAAGACAAAATTTTTAGTTAAAAACTTCACTTTGTGATTTGAAAGGAATCGTTAACTTTTCAAATAAATAGGGGTGTCTTCAGTTAGAAGAACCTGCTTACATTTCCTCTGACTTTGGTCTATATGTCAACAGCTCACCATTACTCTTGTCTTTGCCATACAAGCTGATCAGGTAATGTGCATATTTTCAAATTTCCTGCAGATTTGGATCTATGTGTTTTCAGATGACGATGGTGCTCACAAGGTAACAAAGAAGACAAACTAGCTTTCCCATTAGATTTATACCTCATGAAAACTCGACACCATCCTTCTTGCTGATGTTGGAAATAGTTATTGGTTCATTCTGAAACTCACTACCAAAAGAAGCATGTCGGCTACCAAATCAATCGTTGTCAAACCTTAAATCACATGATGGATCACATATATGCTTGATAATTTGTACGGATGAAGTTCAAAACTCAAATTTACTCACTAAATGTCTGAAGTTCGAAATGGGATGCAGTGCATGTGTGATGAAAAATGTAGGACATCCAGCTTCCTATGACTTTCCTAATTATATTTTTTTTTTTTTGTAGATTCAATCTGCTAATGTAGGACATCCAGCTTCCTACGACATCTAGCTCTTAAATCGTTTTCAGTTTTAAATTGCTCGCTTCGAAGTGTTTTCTACTGTTTCTTTCAAGGAAGCACATCAAAGCAAATAGCTATTTGACTGCTTCATACACATGCTTCTTTTCTCAGGTGCTGTCAGACTCCCTCGCTTTTTTTAGAAGCCCCCCTCACTTCCAAAGCATGTATATTGTGTGTAATCTTTTGTCTTTTAGAACAAATCAGATCATCTAACATTCCTGAATATGCCCTGTATCGTAATCGTGCTACCTGCTTCTCTGAATTTTTTTTCTTGATGTCTTTTCTAATTTTTTTTTTAGAACCGTTGTTCTGTGATGACCCTCGCCCACGCTAATGTAGCTTCTACTATTTTATTTAAATTATTTATATTCTGTGAACCTTTGCTACGTACTAGATGGCATGCATTCTTGTGGTGTTGGACCAAATTTTGATTTTTAGACGTAGAAATCTAATTGTTCATATTTACCTGAATGGGCTAAAATTAAAGCAGCACCAGGTTGCCTGACTACTTATTTACAAATTCATTAAGCGAAAAAATTGATGTGAAAATTTAGTTCACTGATGCACATTCAGATCTGATATAATCAGGCTGCCATTTTTTCTGTGTACTCCTTCCAGTTCCAAAACTAATGACTTAGGCTGCAATTTTTTTCACCGTGCTCCTTCCAGTTCCAAAACTAATGATTGTCTCAAAATGTCACTTTGTAAGCTGTGACTTGAGTACTTGCCTGTGCATGGTGAATGTCACCCAGGCGGCCATGCATAGAGTACAAGGTTAATGTCAGATTGATCTAACTCTATGCTATGGTGTTCTGAAACTCTTTCGCTAACTGTGGAGGTAATTGTTTATACACATGTCCTTAGACATTTTCACTTGTATTATTTATGGTGATTAAGTAAATATCTATAAATTTCAAACAGGTCGGGTTATCCATCGCGTCGATACGGGATCCCTTCTGTCCAACGCCCCATTCGTGATCGCTCTCACGGCGTCCACGTGAGAACTTCGCTGCCTCCATTGTCGCCGTGGGACGCCGTCGCAGGTGGCCGAAGCGCTAAGCCTGTCGAGTATGCTCCTCAGATCACCCTCTTTCTTGGCGTATGCTACTCTGATCTACCATTATTTCTTGCTGATAAATAAGTAAATGAATTCAACTATATCGAACATTTAGCGCCCTTCGGGTGCCATGTGGTGATTGGAAGAACAAAAGCTAATGTATGCCCGTTAGACATGACACATCATAACAAGACTATTTCATTAAAAAATGTTCTACTATATGCACATACATACTTTTTATGACTACAATCAACTAGGTTAGAACCATCTTTATATATTGTATAGTATTCATATAGGGATTATCAAAAAACATGTATGTTTTCTCAATCTTATCTCTCAACAATGTTGATTTAGCAGAATCTTTGTTAGTTCCTTTTGCACTCATCTCCATCTTCTTCACAAAAGTTGTATTCAGATCTTATCTAATTACATTTGTGTCCATGTATTGTGCCTGCTATCTTCTTCACAAAAAGCTTTGTCATAATGGATGGGTTGCAAAATAATGAAGGTCATACACCATTTGCGTACTTGACAAACATTACCGGTGGAGGTAATTGTTTATACACATATCCTTAGACATTTTCACTTGTATTATTTATGTTGATTAAGTAAATATCTATCAATTTCAAACAGTTGGGAACACGTCATCAAATTTACAAGCGAAAAAAGTGGATGAACGTGCACAACGTAAAAGGGAAAGAGAAAAAATCACGATATGCAGCAATGACTCGAGAAGAAAAGAATGAAAAAGTTAGAAAATGTAGAGAAAATCGTCATTCGAGAAAGGCGTAAACTGCACTAGCTACTGGTTTGATAGGTCCACAGTATTCTGGTTTATGCTTTCTGAATTCATTATTCCCATTTTTAGTTTAGTTTAATAAAGGCAATGCTGATGTATGTGCCCTAGATGTATATGCATAGCAAATTAGGAAAAACTTTACAAACTAAGATTATTAAAGGTTTTTTCTATATTAGTGAAACCACCTACTTGGATCAGTCATTTGTTTGCTTATTTGTTGTGTAATTATCATGCATCATTGGAGTTGAATCAACTACTAAGTTGATGGCTATGAAGATTGTGACTGGCTACATCGGAACAACTCATACAAACCCATGGAGATTGATAAAGAAAACACATGTACCATTTTGTTTTTTTTTTTCTAATACTATTGTTTTTTTGTTTGTATGATGTCGAAGCCAAGGTTAATTTCATGTTGTTATATATATCTAGATCTAGATGAATACTTTGCGACAGATCTGTAGACCAATGTGGCATGATTCACTAGACCGATGCATCACCTCATCTAAGCGCGGTACATTAATTTTTTTCACATTAAGGTTATGTATTTGAGGAGAAAAAGTGTAGTTGAAACACGTTGGGGTTTTTGAGGAATTAATATTCATTCAATTCAACACCTTCTATATTTCATTTAAGATCACTCTTATTTTATTATAAAAATAGGTGTTTGTAAATGCATCCAGCTTCTATTGGCAATACTATCATGTGTCAAAAGGAGCGTAAGTGTGAGCTAGATAGAGCATGAAGGGCCGCAATGTCTCCCTAAACAAGGGAACAAGTGAATAAGAGGCGGCGTGAGTTGCGAGCGGCAAAAAAAAATCAAACAACAATGTTGCAAGAATGATAGAAATGACTCAAGAAGAGAAGAAGTTGAAACGAAAGGAGATCAACAAAAATACAATACGCCGTGAGAAAACCGAAAGGTCCTAATGGCTAGAGGGGGTGAATAACCTATTAAAAATTCTACAAACAACACTAAGCAAGGCGGTTAGTAAATAAAAACGGCGTAGCGCAAAATGCAAATGCTTCAACCTAATTACGCAAAGCCTCCTAGCAATTCTAGCAAGTCTAATATCTCTAATCACACACAAAGGTTAGGTTGCTAAGTTACTCCTAGGTGGGCAAGAAAAAACTAACTAATTCTACCACTAGGAGATAACTAAGCTAAACAAGCTACTCAACTAAGCACCCTAACAAATATACTACCAAAGTAATGCGAAGAGAGGCTAGAATACAATACCACCGTTGTCGAGTAGAGGTTGTGGCCAATCACCGTGTACAAGAAATCTCCAACGAGCAATGACAAGTGACACGATGATTTTTCACCGAGGTTCACGTGCTTGCCGGCACGCTAGTCCCGTTGTGGCGACACACTCACTTGACGGATGATAAGCTTAATGGCCAATGCCAAATCCCCTGGGAGCTCAATCAACCGAACACAAGAGAGGGGTCCAACAAACCATGAGCAATCCACTAGTGCTCCTTTCGCTCTCCGCGGGGTAAGGAACGACCCCTCACAATCACCACCGGTGTGGCCTCAAACAAGCTCCAATCGAGCTCAACACCGCATCTTGCTCCAAGCCGCTAGGGAACCGGGCAAATTCCCAAGATAACAAGATCCCGCGGCTTCTCCAAGGATGAAGTGCTTCTAAATGCAATCACCAATGCAATGCACTTCTATCTCTCAATCTCACCAAGAATCCGAATTAGTGGATGGAGGAGATGAGTGGAGAGGAGTATCACAAGCTCACTAGCAAGTTGGGAGTGTTCAAATGTGCAAGAGAGAGAGCTAGCAACCCGGCCATCCAAGTATATATAGGCTCCTCTCAAAATAGAGCCGTTGCTCTAAAAATTTGCTCTTCGCGGTGGGGTGGCCGACCCACCGGAACCACCAATGTCCGGTCAGCGTCCGGTCACGCTTCGGTCACAACCGACAAGGGTTGGGCCCACGGCCGGCACCCCTTCCCTCAGGCGTCCGTCACGGTGCTCCGGTCGACATCGGAAGCTTCCGTCCAAAAACCGAGCCGAGCCCAAAACATGCTTAAGAGAGCCCTCTACCCGACCCTTAATCACCGGAGCCACGGCCGCTGCGTCCGGCCGCCGTCGAGTCCCGGCCGCCTGCCGGGATGACTCGCCTTCTTCATCTTTTCTTTTGCTCTTTGCTTCAAACTTGTTTCACCTCTTGCCATAAGTTGCCAACACGTCCAAGATGACCACATTATCACCGATGTTAGCACGTCGAGATGTTAGGCAAGATCGAAGTTAGTGCTCTCATTGTCCTAAATGCAATATGCAAGTCAATTGGACCTAGAAGCACTTCATGCAAGGATTGTCGCGGCATTCCCTCTTGATAGTCGGCTATCTATCCTATAATGTGATCACACGCTCTATCGTGTCTTGATCACCGAAAGAAAAACCCTATCAAGTATACCTTTGCCTTGATCTCCGGGTTCCTCTCAAGCCGATCACCGAGCTTGACGATCCATCAAGTCCACCGACTTTGTCCATGTTCATGATCATCATGCTCCTTGTCATCCACCTAATCCTTCCTTAAGTCACACACTTAACCCAAAGGATTAGTCCACAAGTGTCGTCATCAATTTCCAAAACCAAACATGAGATTTCACCTGGAGTAGTTTACCTTTGTTTGATCGTAGTTTCCAAACCGCACCGAATTAGGAAAAAGTTTGTATACGTGTCCTATTCGGTTTTCGAGAGGAACATTTTGTTCAATTAGAGTTTTCGCTAATCTTGCACGGATCTTAACGCACGGGCCAAAACAGTTGATCTTAGAGTTTTAATTCAAAAAAAATAGAGAGAGGGAGAAACCGTGGCCGACCCAGCTTGTCTCAGCCCGACCGCGATGCATGGAGGCGCCGCCGCCCCTGCTCTCCCGCGCCCACGCCCTCAAGGCAACTGGACATCCCTTGCACTCCACACCACCTCCCTCACTTCCCTTTCCCTTCGCCAAGCCACGCGGCGGCACGCCGGCCGGAGTGCCGCCCACGGCCATTGCCAGCCCCCACGCCGCCCACCACCGTCACCACACCATCCCGCTCAGCCAAAGCGCCCTGGGGCCTCGCGGCCTTGCCACACACGCCACCGACCCACTCGCAAGCAACCCGGTCAGGGGTGAGGCCAATGGCCGGCTTCGTCCGCCCGGAAAAAATCGGCGTCCATGGCCGCCGTCGCCACGGGCTCACCGCCCCATGGCGCTCCTACCCCTTTTTCTTTTGCGCTTTCTCGCGTTCTAGAGTCGCCTTGACATGCTCTATCTTGTGCCAAAAGATCTGTTCGAAGAAATTAGCGCTATTCTGACGAAACGTCGGTACGCCGGGAGTTTCAAACGCCGCTCCCGCTCCCGGTCGCCGTGGGCGCCCCCGCTCCACCCCACCCCAACCGCTCTAACATGCGTGGAAGTGCGCCTTGTGCCCTCGAGGTAATCCCCAGCTAACGCGTCGCCCGGCCCCGCTTCGTCGGAGCAGCGCCCGGCGTCGCCCGCGAAACACGCCCGCCGCCGCCATGCATGCGGCCAATGTTGTCGCCAGTATCCTACCTCGAATCCGAGCCCAAACTGTAAGCCGCCTTGACAGCGCCCGAATCCCATGCGCACACACCCCCCGTCGCCTCGTGGCGGGGAACGAGGAGTTTGCGTCGTCGATCCGCCGGCCGCCGCGCCATCGCCGCCGCCGCCTCGTCGTGCATGCTAGGGTTAGGTATAGGTCGGGTTCTTAGCACCGGCGGATAGATCTCGTCGAGGCGGAGTCTAACCATACCCATATTCCCACCGGAAACCTCACCACCGGCGAGATCCGCCGGGCAGCCGCCCGCTCCCTCGTTTTTACATCATCACCGATGCGGGCCCAGGTCGCAAAGACGATTTTTCTTTTTCTGTTTTCTAAATTCCAAAGATGCATGTGTACTTTGCAAAATTCATATCTCCTACGTTTTAGCTCGGTTTTTGCATGGGACAAGTTTTGTTATTTTTCTTGTGAGTAGATCTACTTTGTAGCTATATTTATTTAGTTTTTATTTGTGTCCTAGATGAGTTAGAATATCACTACTCCCTCCAGTATCATGGGGTTTGTCGTTTTAAACTTTTGAACTTCATGTTTTGACCATCCGTCTCATGGAGTTTGTCCCTTTTACCATTCTCTCTCTTTTTTTTTACTTTAATCTATACTACCAACTATCATCGATTAAGGGCCAACTATAATTTTATCGAAATATATCCATATAAGGTCTTGTTTTTTTGGACTTATTAAAAGGAATTCAATGGTGTAATCATAATTTAATTTGATTTTTTTTGGTTTGTGAGTTATAACATTTTTTAGTTGGTTCAAACAAGTAGGGCCTCGCCAATTTGGATATCATGGTGAGGCTGGCTTGAGTGTATGGGGATTAAGTATATGATCATACTAGACTATCTAGGGTAGGTGGATATGCGAGAATATGTGGATATACTTTGTTTATATACAGCAGTAGTGATATATTTGTATATATGAAAAAAAAAATATGGGTTCCTTCAAAAAAATTTCACATAGTAAAATCTAGATCTGCGTTAATATGAGTATCCGAACATACTCAAACCGATAAAAAAAAACACGACACTGGGGACGACGTCCCACCTGTATCTCATCAAACCGATAAACAAGTATAAACACATGTGCAACGTGGTTTATTGAGGCGGGAGTAACTACTCTTGGGAGTACGTAAACGATAAACGCAGATTCGAATAGGTCTACCCTTTGAAACCATACATATGACCAATGAAATCAAAATAAAAAAAAAAGTAATAGTCACATCGGTGACAAAAATAACCATCAAATGGTACGATTACACGCTAAAGACATGCACATGACTATCATTCATCTCATGCATGCGGATGAACACTTATGATAAGAAATCAAACTGCATCAACATTGAAGCATATAGGCAAACATAATATTTACAATATTCCATAAAGGTAGATTAGGACATAATATATATATATATATAATATAAAGAAAGAGACGAACACCAACATATACTATACCCAAACAAATGCATAACACGTAACAAACTCAAATGTAGGCACTTATCGTTTAGTTGGTGAAATGTTTTGGGTTGGGTTCTTGTAGCACTTATCGTTTGTATTTGGTAATTATTGTCCAACTATGGATTAACTGGACTCAAAAGATTCGTCTCGCACTTTTCGGCCAAACTATGCAATTTGTTTTTTATTTATCTACATTTAGTGCTCCATGCATGCGTCAAAAAGATTTGATGTGACAGTGCTTGTAGTACTTTTGGGTTTGCTTTTGGGAACTAAACACCCCCCTAGTATTACGAGGGACGGGGAAGAGTTGTCCTCGTTGGACTCCTAGCGGGCGCTTACCATTATTGTCGCCGTGGTAGATCTTGAAGGAGTGGAGACAGGTTTGTGTCCTTTCGCCGGTAAACCAACACTCCAAGTGCAGTGAAATATCAAAATAGGTGCCCTGGGTCCATCATGTATTAATGTCTAACCCCGTCCTTGCTTGTCTTCACTACTAGTTCACTCCTCTCACTCCGATTTCCACTCCTCATTATTATCCCCACAACGCCACGCCACCGCCGCTCCTCGCCCTCGCCCTCCCCCTCCCAAGGCGATGAAGGGAGAAAGAAGGCTGGCGATGGCGGCAGTCTTGCGTGATGGCGTGCTTCTTTGTTGCAGTAGGAGGGAGGACACCTTTCGGCGGGGGAGATCCTCCAGCCCGCCCTCAGCCCGAAGGGAACAAGTTGCCGATGCAATGTACATGGGCTTAAATCGCGTCTGCGGCAAGTTCCGTGATACACCGACACCAAGGAGGCGTCCCGGCTCGTGTCGCTCCGCCCGATTCATCCCGCTGCTGCCCCTCACCGAAACAAAGAGTTCCCCCGAGCTCTGCGGCGCTTCCTCAAGGCCGAGCATCCCCGAGGCCATATGCTCTGAGGGGATGGTGAAGATGACGCGGCCAAGGGGGGATCCCAAGGGGGCCGGAGCTCCTCGGAGAGCCGCGATCTTTGAGGACTCCGGCGTGGCTTACTTCTTGGCGATCTTTGTTATGCAGGGAGAACCCCCACGGACTAAGAACCACCGGCGCTGCTCCATGGAATCGGCCGGCCCGTCCGCTTTGACGTGTGGGGGCGAACCATCTCTGCTTAGAAAGCCGTATTTTGGCCCAAAGGACCTCAACGCGGTTGTGTCCCTCAACCCAACCTTGATTCGTGTCCCTACACCGCTTCAACGGTGTAGAGATGCGGCGTCGATGACAAACACGTGCAGTGTATGCGGCCGGAAGAATGCATGACCCACGAGGGCGAGGGGAGGCGGCGTCGTCCCGGCTTGCTCCGCCGGTGCGCCTCCGTTTTGAGTTCATACTCTTGCCGCTCAAATTGAGCGCCTTAGCGGCATACGCCTTCATTAGGATGTGCAAGATGTCCCTAAACTAGCTTTATTTGGTTTTTGTTGTCATATTGTTGTGTAAACATCGGTTCTCGCTTTAATTTGCAACATGTGTTTGTTTCCCGTGTTGAGCCGTAATATAATTATTAGAAATTTAGATGAGAGAGAGTCGCCGAGGGTTAGCGATGAGATGCTCGCCCGGCGACCATTGCGGCACACGGCGGAGTTGCGCTCCCAAGCAATGTCATCTCGATGGGAACTATTAAAGGTTTGGTTATGTGCATGCCATCTCGACATTAACGATGTTGTTAGTCTTACGAAATGTTTCCCCGCCCTCCAAAAGCTCTATGTGAAGGTAACTAACATTTGGATCAAAAATTTATATGTACCTTACATTCCACATTTAGTTTCTAGCTTATATTGCTTGAAGAGATTTTTTAACACGCTCAAATGTAGGTGATATTTATCGATATTTATGAATTGAATTTGTTTAAGTGTAATCCGAATTATGTCTAAATGAAAGTTTATTTAGTCAAACTGTGCAATCGTTGTCACTACGTTTTGCGGTGTTCAGCTCCGACATTTTTGTTTGTTTCATTTGCGGGTATCTTTGAAGCCAGGTCAAAGAGGGTGAAGCATCCGAAAAAAAATTTCGGGCGAAATTTCCGTAATTTCGAAATATCGCGTCTACCGCTAGGGTCCTAGTATATTGCTCCTACCGCCTAAAAATTTTGGAATTTTGAAATGTGGGCGCCAAAATTTGGGCCCAAATATTGTAGAAGCCCGCCAACATTATTGCCACCAAATAAAAGCCCCTTCTATAAAAAAAGAGAGAATGGAAACATAGCGCCGCCGCCCGCTCCCGACGGACGCGGACGAGCGGCTCCGGCGTTCCCCGCCCGCTCCACGCGCGAGCACCGGCGGCCAGCCCAGCTCAAAGCGGCGCGCGCGCCCGCCCCTTCGTCGCGCCGCCCGCCTCCCGTCCCCGCTTCGGCCGCTGCGCCCCGGCGGCCCGTCCCGCCCGGCTCTCCGTCCACGCGGCACGCCTGTAGCCAAGACGGCAGCCCGTCCCGCTTCGGCGCCCGGCCCGTCAGATCTCGCCGCGGCGCCCGAGGTGGTGCCCTCCCGCAGCTTTTCGCCCGGTAGGCGCCGCCCGCCCATCGGCTCAAGCTGCACGCGTTGTTGGTTGCCCAACCGCGGCGGCTCCTTCCGTGCACTTGCGGCATCCAACCATCCTCGAAGGTTTGCATCCCGAATCTCGGATGTGTGTAGAGTCGTAGGGATCCTCAAATTCGATGTGTGTGTGTTATATTGATGCTACGATGTAAGCATATTGATTGAGTCCTAGGGATCTTCAAATTCGGATGTCTTGCATGCTATCGATCCTTTTTAATGGCTAACATGCATATGCATGCTACTTTGTGTAAGCATATTGATTGATGATGCAAAAGTCTGCCGCATATATACGATGCAACACTTCTAGCTTGCATACAACATGACATCTCATTAGTTTGATTTAGGAAAATTTAAAATGGTTGACGATTCTTTGGCTAGTTTGTTTAGCTATATGTGGATGTGTACACTTTGGAGCTTTGTTTGCTAGCCGAAAAAGCGGAGCTTTGGCTCCAAGGCGCCCACGCTTTGTTTTGCATCACATAGAAAGACCGCTTTACGCTACATAATCCACATGTAACTTATTGCCTAGGCACTTCTCCTTGGGGTTTTTAATCTGGTACTTTTATTGCTATATGAATGAATATGAATTTCAAACAATTAGTGGCCCTATGCTAATTCATTCTGGCAGGGAATAATTTGGTCCACGCTCCACTTGAAAACTTTGAGAGTGACACGGATAATTTGGTGCCCTATGCTAATTCATGACTTTTTAATTTGTCACTAGTACAATGGTCGGTGATGGAGCTCGTGCTTCGGCTAGTGCTAAAGGCAAGAGTGTGGCTTCGTGCAAAGTGGCATTGTGGCTGACCCGGTTGATGACACCGATAGTAGAGGTGACAACTGGCGGCCATAAGAGCAAGGCAACGACAAATGTACACCAACCTCCTCCCCTCTTCGTCCAAGATTGAAAAGGATGAAGAAAGTCCCCTGTTAAGAACTTGTACTAGTGAAGAGGTGAGGTGTGTTTCTTCCACTTTGCTAGCATGCAATTGACTAACTATGGTAGCTTGAAATGTCGACTTGGCCTTTTTAGTGTATGAATTCTAACATATTGTTTGCTAAAATGCACGTTGATTTGACATGAATGTACCGTGCGATATTGTTGGGTTCTAACTTTGGTTTCGACTTTAAACTTTAAGCCCCGCACTTTGAAGTTTTCGGGGTATACAAACTATCGAAAAGGAACAACATAATAAGAAGACCGAAGATGACTTCGCGAAGGGGTTGGCTTCACTGATGCAAAAAAAGGCGTATCAAGAAGATCGTATACAAGTATGCTAAGCGAAAGACGGCTTGACGACTTCGCCGCTGGCTAAAGGTCAATACCGAGAGGATGAAAGAATATGGCGGAAAAAGAGATCGAAGAATAAAACATTGCGAAGATAAGAAGAATATCTTCGCCGGATTAGTTGCCTCGTAGAAGTTCACTTCAAGATTCTTAATATTTTTGTACAACTACGAAGTCGGGGGGGCCTATAAATACCCCCCACCCCCTTTGTAATCGCCATGTTGAATGGCCACCTTGTAAACCATATCATCATCAATAACATGTTGTGTTGAGCATTTACCCAACATCTTAAGTCCCACCGTTTGTGTGAGCAACGATCTATCCCACGACCATCAAGAAATCATGGGAAGACCACCCAAGAACAAGTCGGAACTCTCACCAAGAAGCAACAACAACAGAGAATGAAGCACCAAGAACAAGCGGAGACACAATCTCAAAGGAAGTCATCCCAAGCGAAGATCAAAACGAAGAAGCAAGAAAGTTACAAGAACTAGAAGAAGAACTTATCAAAAAACGTAAAGAACTTGAGGCTTGCAAGGCGAGAACAAGAGAAAAGACTCTAAAGCAAAGAATTGAAGAAGCCGGCGAACCCAAAGAGATTAAGTGAAGAACTTAACAATCAAGATCGCTGAAGTCATCATAACCAAATGAAGCCAAGACAGGACCAAAACAATGAAAAGGCAATAGTCACAATTGACCCGGAATCCCCATTATCGGTAGACCACGCAAGCGGCGAAATGGCCAAAAGGCTTCAAGTTCAACATCATACCAACTTACGAAGGTTTGACAGATCCAAGACAATTCTTAATGAGCTTCGAGGCAATTTTGAATCGGGGAGGAGGAGACGACAAAACACTAGCGAAGGCACTTATAATGGCAATGAAGGGACCAGCTCAAAAATGGTACGCTTCGCTCAAGCCAAGATCTCAAAAAAAGAACAACTCGTAACAACCCTACTAGTTGACTTCCCGGGATTTCAACACACGGCCTAACAAGCGATGATCTATTTGATATCAAGCAATACCCAAAGGAGCCGATAATCCAATATTACAAGAGATTCATCCAAATGAAGACCCAAATTCGAGTTTCGGACGAAGTCGTCATCATTGCTGCAATTAGAGGCCTCGGCGGGGGACAAGCTGTCTTCGCATCTCAAGAGAGAAAGACCAACAAGCTGTTGCCCAACTATATGAAGAAATTCAAAAGTATGCAAGATCGGGACGATGATTACGGGAAAAAATTGAAGAAGAAAATACGCAGAGAAAATCAAGCGAAGACAAACAATCGGGCCAGCAAGTACAACTCGAGCGAAGACCATATTACAATCAATACCAACCACCACTTCGCATAAATCAAATCAACAATGAGCAAAGCGAAGACAACAACCAAGCACAAAACAATCAAATGGCTTGCCCGATTTTAACAAATGAAACTTCAATAATAACCAAAGAGGAGGATTCAACCAAAGATTTGGAGACGAAGAATCTTGAAACCCGAAGAAATGTATTGCATCATTCATGGCGAGGGGCTGGTCACACATCGAAGATGTGCCCAATAGTGAAGAAAAGCATAGAGCAATTACAACAAGAAGGCAAATCTATGGAAAACCAAAGATCAATAAACTTCCGTCTCAAGCAAGCACCGCACAACCAAGCATACTTTGATCCAAGTCACAATCAGCAAGTACTACCAGGCCCACCTCCGATGTACAACCGCCAACCACTAGCAATAGCTCCGCCACAATGGGCACGGACACAAAATTTCCAACCCGAAGCTTCGGTAGCAAACAACTTCGCCAAACATTCAAAATAATGTCTCACCAAATGTCAATCAATCGCAAGTAGGGCGAGAATAATGACAATCTGCGGAGGTAACGGCATAGAACATGCAACAAACAACGATAGAAGGAACTACTTCCGGAAGGGTCAATGCAATAACAATGGAAGGACCATACAAGAAGACAAGATGGTCACACCAACCAATCATTTTCACGTAACAAGACATGAAGCTCAAAGATTATCCACACATGGATGCTATGGTCATAGAGGCAAACATTGATGGATGGGATGTCACAAAAATCCCGGTAGATGGGGAAGCTCATTTGATATACTCTTCGCATCAATGTTGATCGGTAACCAACGACAAATTAAATACCGTCAACATAACACCAAAACAACCTAGAAGTAGGGGTTTCAACTAACATATTCCAAAGTTTTGGTGTTTATTTGGACTTGCAGGTACAAATTCAAGGATGATCACTTTGGGCCAAAAGACAAAGAAAAGAAATAAAATCAACAAATAAAAAAGGTCCAAAGGAGGAAATGGCAAGCCCAACCAAGAATCGAAGCAAAAACGTCAAAACCAGGGCCGGGCCAAGTCCACCTTACAACTTTTCGAGCAAGGAAGCCCGACTGCCGGGCTTCGGGCGGCCGGCCTGGCGGGTGCGCGCAAGCGCACCACCAGTGCGGCCGCACCTGGCCGAGGCGATTCGAGCCCGGCTTCGGGGAGGCGGTTTGCTACCTTCCAAAACTAGTGAAACCGACGTGGGATGGTCGGTTTGGCGTACATGGAAGGTTTTCCTAGGGACGGTTTGGGTGATTTTAGCACTTAGGTCCCTCCCCTTGTGTATAAATAGGTCCCCTCTCTCCCTCTCCAAAAACATAACAATTTCAAAGGAGAAAAACCAGTCCACTTGTGCAAGAGAGTAGAATTAGATCTTCTTCTTCTTCTTCTACTTCTTCTTCTATCTTCTAATTCTAGAGAGTGAGAGGGAAGAGCTAGAAAGAAGCTTTGTTCTTTCTACCCTGAGTTGCCTGTTCGCCCCTTGGTGTTCCGCGGTTCCTAGGAGGACTAGAGTGCCGGACTTGTCGGCACCGCTTAGGCTTGTACCTCTCGCAAGCTACTTACACTTTGGTAAGGAGTCTTGTGATTATCTTGCAACTACTTAATTTCCTTTGCATATTTCTTAGCTGTTGTAGACTTGCGGGATTGGTAGATCGTCTTGAGCGTTAGTTCTTGGTGGAGGAACTCTTTAACCGGGAACCTTGGCCAACATCAAGAACTGTGACCAATAGTGCAAACGCGTGGTGTTTGGACTAGCGTTCACCTACCTTTTTGTGGCGCATCCACGGTTGAGGGGTAGGCGGCTTGGTCGTGACAAGCCTTGTCCGTCCTTGAAATCCCCCACGTTGGGTGTGGCGCAAAGGCTAATTGCCGGACATCTTTGTTCTTTTGGCGTGGGCGGTGCCCGAAGTGAGTAGACAAATGACTTTAGGAATCACCGCTTTTGGAAAACTTAGCCTATAGATACCTCGCTACTCTTAGAAAACAAACCCTTGCCTTAGGTTGACATAGACTGAAAAGCCGGTACCGCTTGGCGACCGTCCTTGTGTAAAATACGATACCACAGCACCACCGGGTGAAGTGCTACAACGGTCTTTCCGTGCGCTTGCGGATTTCTCTCTCGTGCGTAAGAAACACCAACAAGCATTTCGGCGCCCGTTCGTTGTCGTAGTTATATATCGAGCCGAGTCAACCTTTGTGATTCGTAGTATCCTTTGAACAAAAATACCAAAAAAGAATTCCCGTTACCCATGGAGCAACCTACCCTACAAATCACCGCACGCTCCCCAAGGGCGAGCTCGTAGAACCACGCCAATCCGCGAAGCCAATCACGACTTCCGAGTATGAGCTCCGCCCCGGCTTTATAGCCATGGTTCAGGCCCAAGCCTTTTCGGGCTCGAATATGAAAACCCCTATCATCACTTACGGGAGTTTGAGCAGGCCTACGTCGGGTCGACAGTGCAGGCATGACACACGACGCCGAGGTGGAAGTTGTTTCCGTTCTCTCTCACCGAGAGGGGCGACTCAATGGTACGCCCATAACGTAGGGTTGGTAAGCGGAGAATGGGAAGAACCGCGAAAGCAGTTACGTGGTAGCATTCTACCGTTTATCGAGAATCGTGGCCTGCGACAAGAGATACTCAACTTCCGACAAATAGAGGGTGAAACCTTAGGTGCAGCACTCGATTGGTTTACCACGCTTACACGATCCGGCCCGGACTGTCCCATACCAAACCACGTGCTTTTTACAAAGATTTCGGCTAGGATTGGGCAGGGCGGCCCCTCTTGCTTGATTTAGGCTTGGGAGGTCGTTTTCACATAAAACCACGGAAGGAGAAGCTCTCCCAAACCGTATTCTTGAGAATACTCCTCCGCTAGAACCCATCCGAGTAGAACCTGCGAAACCGTAGGAAGTCTCTTCGGTGAGGCCGAACCCAAACCTATAGAGAGACCTCGCTTTGAACGAGAACACAAGGAGACCGCATGCCGCGGATCTCCGCTCTTCGAGGTTGACCTTCTCGATCAATTCGGTGACACCTCGGCACGAACAATGGAAGAAACCACCGGTCAGGCTGGCCTCTCGAGCCACCGGATAAAACCTTCCTCCGTGAGTCTATTAAGGAGCTAACACCATAATGAGCACGGAATGGTTGCGAGAGAGGAAGGACCCTCTTTTCAAGAAATTCCCGATTAGTGGCCCCTCTACACCAATCCATTGCGTATATCGAAGGAAGTTTGGTGGAAGTCATGTATAACCCAACCGTGGGGATAAACATAATGTTCAAACCTTTGCACAAGCCTTGTGTCGAGGAAGCCATTAGAACCCCCACAACACGGACCTTATGCGCGCTAGCACCACGTACCACCATTGAAAGCCGTGAGGTTATACATGAACAAATCTTCCTGCACAAGGATGTCAAGTTGTCTCGGATTTTCACGTTTTAATATCCAAGACTTCGACATCCTAATCGGGCATCCCTTGGAGAAGATTCTTGATCTATCCACATCCGGGGATTTAGATGTCAAACTCGGGAAGAAAAAAGTTTTTTTGTCCCAGTTACTCGAGCTAGAAACTTCGCATGTAACCCTTCCTTGAGTATGACATGCCCGAGGAGGTCATGGGAGTTATGCTATATGAGAACCCGAAAATGACCTAGAAAAAGGCGCCCAATTCTTCATAGAAGAAGAGGGCGATTGAGGAACTCATAGAACTTCCCAAAGAGGAAGAGCTAACTCGGCCTCCGCCTGAGCTTAAACCCCTACTCCCGTGCCTACGCTATGTCTTCCTAAACGGCGATTCACAAGCACCGGCCATCATAAGCGATAAGCTTTAGTGACCAAGAAACTACCCGACTAATAGCCGTCTTAGAGAAACACGGTCGGTCTTTGGGTATTCCCTTCAAGATCCGAAAGGGGTAAGCCCAACACTCACGCACACATCGCATTCCTATTGACCCCGACGGTACCCCATCATGCGAACCCCCAAGAAGGCTCAATAATGCGATGCGTGAAGTCGTGAAAGAAGAAAGTTCTCAAGCTTCTTCACGCCGGGATTATCTATCCCGCACCACCACGGTGATTAGGTTAGCCTGGTCCAAGTGGTCCCTAAAAAGGGAGGAATGACGATCGTTGAGAACGCTAAAAACGAACTCATTCCACAAAGACAAGTCACCGCGGGTGGAGAATGTGTATTGATTATAGAAAACTTAACAAGGCAACAAAGAAAGATCACTTTCCGCCGCCCTTTATTGATGAAATGTTGGAGCGGTTAGCGAAAACACTCTTTCTTCTGTTTCCTTGACCCGGGTATTCGGCTACCACCGGATCCCGATCCACCCCGATGACCGAGCAAGACCACGCTCACATGCCCATACGGAACCTATGCCTATCGTGAGAATGTCATTTGGGCTGTGTAATGCACCTCGCTTCTTTTCAACGGTGCATGATGTCTATCTTCTCGAACATGATCGAAGAAATCATGGAAGTCTTCATGGACGATTTCTCCGTCTATGGTAAGACTTTTGAAAGTCAGCCCTGAAGAACTTAGACTGGTCTTGCGGCGATGCCAAGAAAAGGACCTCGGTGCTTAACCGGGAAAAGTGCCACTTCATGGTCCGAGAAGGCATCGTTCTCGGGGCACCTCGTGTCCGAGAAGGGGATAGAGGTAGACAAAGCCAAAATAGACGTAATCAAAAGCTACCACCCCCATGAAACGCAAAAGGTATCCGTAGTTTCCTAGGCCACGCAGGTTTTATAGAAGATTTATAAAAGATTTTTCGCAAATCGCTAGACCCCTTACAGCCCACGTGTTAGCCAAGGACGTGCCCTTTGACTTCACGGATGAGTGCTTACACGCTTTCGAAACCCTAAAGAAAGCACTCATCTCGGCTCCGATCATCCAACCCCGGATTGGTCATTGCCATTCGAAATCATGTGCGATGCTAGCGACTATGCTTGTTGGTGCGGTCTTAGGCCAAACCAAGGACAAAAAGCAGCATGCCATCGCATATGCAAGCAAAACTCGACAGAGCCCGGCTTAATTATGCCACAACAGAAAAAAGAGCTCCCCGGCAAAGAGTCTTTGCTATTGAGAAGTTTCGATCCTACTTAGTGGGTGCAAAATAATCGTATATACGAGACCATCTTTGCCCTTTAAGTACCTTCTTACCAAAAAGGATGCGAAAACCTCGCTTGATCCGCTGGATTCTTCTCGCTCCAAGAATTTGATATAGAAATAAAAGATAAAAAGAGAGTAGAAAATACAGTTGCGGATCATTTATCGCGTATGCGAGGTAACTAACATGCAGAACCACCCATCAACGATTACACCCTACACGATGACATGCTACTCAAGGTGTCGCACTTCAACCCATGGTACGCAAACATTATGAATTACATGGTTGCGGGATATGTACCACCAGGGAGAACAAGCGAAGCTCCAAATGGAGAGCGACGGCACCTATGGGATGACCCATATGCGTGGGTGTGTGCGGACGGCTTGCCGAGAAGATGCGTACCTGAGGAGGAAGGAATGCAGATCATCGAAAAATGTCATGCATCTCCCTACGCCGGACATCTGAGGAGTATTTCGCACACAAGCCAAAAAATTTGGCGGCGGATTCTTCTTACGGCCGACAATGTACGACGACGACGAAAAGAGTTCATCGAGAAGATGCTACAAGCGCCAAAGACTGGGAACATCATAGCTCGTGATGCAATGCCCCCTACACTACAACCTTCAAATAGAAATATTTGATGTGTGGGGCATTGACTACATGGGGCCATTCCGGAGGTCCCATGATTGCGTAGTATATCCTGGTGGCGGCAAGAGACTACGTGTCGAAGTGGGTAGAGGCACTACCATGCGGGAGTCGCCGATGGCAAGCATGCACGCAAAGATGTTCCATGAAATCATCTTCCCCGCTTCGGGATGCCACGCATGGTGATCGATGACGGAGGATCGCATTTCAAGGACAAATCATTCAAGACATTCTTGAAAGAGCTTGGCACTCGGCACAATATTGCCACCCCTTATCATCCGCAAACCAAATGGGCAAGCGAAAAACCTCCAATAAGCAAATCAAAAACATCCTGCGAGAAGACGGTCCAACGAGATGGGGAAGGGTTTGGAAGAACAAAGCCGCCTGATGCCCTCTCGGGCATATCGGACGACCACAAAGCCCCCATCGGCATGTCACCTTACCACCGTTTATGGCAAAACCGCCATTTACCGGTTGAGCCGGAGCATCGAGCTCATTGGGCCATCAAGAAGTGGAATATGGACGTCCGACTCATTTGAAAGAATCATCGGAGACAAATCTCCGAACTAGAAGAATGGCGAGAGAAGGCGCACCATAGTGCAAAAGCTCTACAAAGAGCGCACAAAAAGATGGCATGATCGGCAAGATCAAACTCAAAGAATTCACTACGGAGACAAAGTGCTAGTATTCAATTCCCGGGTGAAGCTATTCGGCGAAGGGAAGCCGAGGAGTAAATGGAAAGGACCGTACACCGTCATCAACACATCGCCACATGGCGCGATCACAATCAAGATGACACGGGTGAGATACAAAAGGTAAATGTTGACGGTAACCAACGACATATTTTTCCGTCAACTTACTACCATAAAGGAGTAAAATTAAACCTTTTTATACTCATATGCATTTATCACTAATAAATTCCACTTGTGGTGTCTTGTACTTTTATTTTGCAGATTTATAATAAAAGCAAGTGGAAAATCGACCAAAAATGCCTTACGGGAAAGCATTATTGCAAAACTCAAGCCCGAGGAGCAAATCGACCCAAAACTTCAAATGCGGGCGAGCAAAGCCCGGCCCACAACTTTTCGAGGCGAAAAGACGACACCCCGCCAAGACCCGGGCCAGGCCGAGCCCGGGGGGGGTGCTTGGCAAGACCACCGGTGCGGCCGCACCTCCCTAAGGCTCCGGCCCGGCCTCGGGGAGGCGGTTCGTGCACCTTCCAAGCGGGGTTTCCCCGCCCTTAGTTGGTCGGTTTGCGCCGGAAGGAAGGCGTTCCTGTCGGTTTGGCTCTTTCCAAGTGGGGATGGCCATCTTCCAAAGAGCCCCTCTCCTCCACCTATAAAAGGAGGCCATCTCCCACCATTGTAACACACACCATTTGGAGCCTCCTCACTTTCTACTCTTCTTCTCCTCTCCTCTCTACTCCTCTCCTCTCTACTCCTCCACTTCTCTAGTTCTTTTAGTCTTTAGTAGTATTTGGAGCAAGGCTAAGCTTCATTGGAGAGCTTGTACTTGGGAGAAGGAATATTCTGGTATGAATACATTTATGGTTTATCCTCAAGTCTTGATCTCATATGCTTGTGCAATAGAGCTAGAGTATTTACATGTTATATTCTTGACATGTTGTTCTCGACACAATCATGATAGAAGAACTAGACTATAGTTCCTATGTCATGGTTAGTCGTATAGAACTTAGGGCCTAACCATTAGTGCCATGTATTTGAGTAGAGTAAGAGTTGTCTTTGAGGTGGCGGGTTCGTTGTGCCCTTCGGGGTTTGCTCGTGTTCTATTCCGTCCATCCCAGTAGGGTGGGGGCCATGGGGGACATGAGTAGTGTCCTAGTATGCGGGGCGTGGTGTCCTGGATGCCGGTATCCTTCGAATATGAGTGCATGCCACGGTTGAGGGGGTAGGCGGCTTGGTCGTGACAAGCCTTGTCCGGTCCCTTGAAATCCCCCCCACGTTCGTGTGTCTTTGTAGGAGTTCGTAAATGCCTTCCTTCAGGGCGGATGCTCAGGGAGGTCTCCCCGTCCATCTCACTCTCGGCCTAAAACTCTAGTCATCTATGTTTGCATGATTATTAACGGTTCTTTTGCACGCGGCTACTTTAGAATGCCCAACTCCTCTTAGGAATATTCTTTATTCTTTATTTTCCATTTTATCCTTGAGGTTGGCCCAAGTGTGTGTCACACTATCTTAAACTATCATGACTTACCCCTGTATTGAGTATTGGTCAACCGCATAGACATGTTGTCTTGTTCATGCCCCCTGCTAGAGTCCTACACCATGCCTTCCTTTGGGAAAATATAAATAACGATACCTGAATATCTCCCGGGTGAAATGCTACAACGGTATTTCCGTGCGCTTGACTTGTTCTCAAATGCTACTGCATCGCCACCACGACATCCCGTGGCGATGGTAGCCGGAATGTAACAATTCCGCGAAGTCGTTGTGGGAAGTCAACCCCGTGGTTCCCGTGCTCTTGCCTTTTGGCACTTGCGCTTAGGAAACGCAACAAGCATTTCTCGGCGCCGTTCTTGGGAAGGCATTGGTTATAAAGATTCTAGAAAGACATGTTCATCATGATGTGCATGTGTAAGTAGCCATTACTCATGCGGGCTAATCTTTCATGTTTTCTCCTGTTGTGGATGAAGACAGGATAGTGTTCGATTGGTTTGTCCCTGTTGAACAACTACATCGCAGATCCCGGAGGCACTCTAAAGAAGAACCCAACTCATATCAAATCTTCTCCTACTACTCCGCCGACAAACAAACCAATCACCCTTGCATCATCTCGTATTCCACTCATGGCCAAGTCGATCCGTGACCACTCCATCCCCTCTTTTGCCAACGTGCCCGTTGGGCCCGTCAACATGGGAACGAGAACTTTGAGCTTCGGCCCCGCCTAATCAAGATGGTGCGAGGCAAATCAATTTTACGGTTTGCCAAGTGAGGGCGCAAAGTGCACATCCGCAACACTTCCTCGAGCTCGGTGACACCATTGTCATCCAAGGTGTTACACCGTAAGCCATTAGAATCCGTCTGTTTCCCTTCTCCATCACGGGAAGGCAAAACAATGGTTCTATAAAGAGACGGAAGCCGTCAACACGTGGGACAAGTGTTCCATGGCGTTCCTCACTAAATTCTTCCCATGAGTAAAACTCACACCCTAAGGGGAAGAATTGCCAACTTCCCGCCAGGAAATTCCATGGAACCCATACCTACGGCATGGGAAAGGCTACAAGAGTACATCCAAGCATGCCCGCACCATGGGATGGAAAAGTGGCTCGTGATACAAAAATGCTTCTACAATGGGTTAACACCCATGTCAAAAGAGCACATTGATGCCATTCTGCTGGAGGTGCCTTCCTCTCCCTCACCATCAATAGAGCAAATGCTCTTATGGAGAAAATAGTGTCCAATCAAGCTTGGGGAGGAAAGTCTTGGCAAACAAGAAGATAGCATGCGCACCGTGGAGGAGACGGACGTGCACGCTACAATGGATCTCCTATTGAAAGAACTTGACAAGTGTGCCACCGAAGAAGAAGAAACTTACGGCCTCGTCAAGGCCATAGACTCACACGTAACATGTGAAGTCTGCGGGCAATGTTGGCCATTCAGGGAACGACGCCCCTGAAACCCATAAAGACGTTACTCACATCAACAACGGGTTCACAACATGGAGACCATAATGGGTGGAACAACCGGTCGCGCCCACAAAACCAAGGAGGTAATTCAAACTCAAGGTACAATTCGAATCCTCTCTCTTGGAAGACTTGGTCTTAGACCAAGCAAAAATAATTGAAGAACTTTCAAAGAAGTTGATGCTTAATGATAAAATAATTGAAAACATGATTTTCAAAATTAAAAGTTTAACTTCTTCTTAAGAAAGACAAGCGAGCTTTAATAAAATGTTAGAAACCCAATTAGCTCGGTTTTACTGCTGCTTTACTGTTGTCGGTTCGGGAAAAGTTTTGGGGCAACCCAAAATTTCTCTTGAATCTGTTAAAATGGTCTCAACGAGGTCCGGTAAGCCTCTATGTCGGAAGATAGCAAGTCTCCTACCGAGCCACCACTCATTATCAAGAAGGAGGACCACGGCCGCCCGACAATCACATGCTCGGTTGGCCCGTATGTCTTCGAGGATGCCTTACGCGACCTTGGATCAAGCATAAACATCATGTCCAAGGTAACATATGATGAAATATTAGGTGGACCTTTGTCCCTGTACATTTTGAACTGCGGATGGCGGACCTATCACTAAGGAAACCGGAGGGAGTAGCTCGGGGGCGTTATAGTAAAAATCCGAAAGCATACATCCCGACGGACTTTGTCATCCTAGACATGGGTCACAACAAGAGAGCTGCCCCAATCCTTGGGAGACCATTTCTTAACACTACAAATGCGGTTTTGCGTGGGATCGGGGCATGCTAGCTTCCATATGCGGGGGCCAAACAATGAGATGCCCATTCAATGGGTTCAACAAGCATAAGAATGCTAAAAACAAGCAGCCCAAGAAGGTAAAGCCACAAAGTGTTAAGCGGGCATGGCGGGGCGAGAAAGGATGACATCCGTATCCACTTCTCGGATCGGGTAACACTTTCGTCAAGCACTAAAAGAATGGAGAAGAGTCTGCTTTCGTCGAATTTAAAAGGTGAGCCCTTTTCAAGGTAAATCGGTAGTTATCTTTTTATTTTACAATAATAATCTCCCAAAGTAATAACTCCATGATGCTTACAATAAAAATAATAAATAAGAATAAAATTGTTTACCTACGTTGGATGAATCTTGTTTATCAATGCATGCTTCCTCTTTCTATTTTGGCATGTCTTGGTTTGGAAGTTTTGGTTATACGTATGATCATACTTCCATAGGCGTTTTGAATTGAGCATGGTGCTTAGGTCAAAAAGTCTACCTTGATCGAGATTAGACATGGAGTCGAGTCCGGTTATTGAACCTAAAATTGCTGGTGTAGATTTTGGTCGATCATATGACTAACCCCTGCAGGAATTTATCAAAATCCATAAGGGTAAGTCTTGAAGATGACAACAGGGTTAACAGTAAAAAAAAAAATATAATAATAATAAAAATAATAATAATAAAAAGAGGGTAGAGAAGAGAAGAAGAAGAGGAGATAAACCTTTCAACCCCAAGAGTTTGTCCTGGTTACTTTAACGACATCAAAAGACAAGCTTGGGGGAGCCTCTAACCACGCCACCGGGCACAACTCGGATCATTGCGTGCTCAAGCTAAAAAGCGAGAACCATAAAAGGTAAGCAAAAGGCTAGCTTGGGGGGAGGACTCAAGAAAGGTAACTTGTATCTCACATTTTGATCATATTCTCTATCTTATGAAATGTTGAGTTACGCTAAAAAGACAAACTTCATTCCTATATATATGAGTTATAAAAATGTTTAGTCTTAGTCCCTTGTTGAAATGATGAATAGTTGCTCTGTCTTATGCTTTGCACATTGCCTAGTTTATAATTCGAATTTCTCTAAAGTTTGGGTTTAGTGGCTAATTCTAAAAAACTCATCCCGAAAAAGCCTTGATTTATGTGGGTTGCATAGGCTCTATCTAGTCTAAGTTGTTGCCAAGTATGATATGGTACAAATGGATTTGCTATGACTTCGTCGAGAAAAGAGAAACTTGACATCCGGGAATCTATATTTTGAAAAGAGAAATGTTTTGGGCTATGCTAAAAAAATGAGATGAAAAATGGACAAGTGTCCGAGGGACAAGTAGAGCCCACATCTCTAAAAAAAAAAAAAAGAGAGGAAATAAAAGACAAAAGTCTAGGGCGAGCAGAGCCCACCTCTCTAAAAAAAATGATATAGCAATAAAGCCCATGCTTTCTTGAAAAAAAAAAAAATATATATATAAAAAAATTATCTAAATAAAAACCCGGATAAAAAGTTGATCAAAAGGATGAATGATAAGCACCTCTGTTATAACCGTTCTATCGGCAACCGCCCAAGGCTTTGAGAAAAGTTTGGAAAGCCCTTCTACGATGAAAGGTAATAAAGGGTGGGAAAAAGATGTGCCATTTTATTTAAACTCTAGTAGAAAATCTTATTATAACCACGGCACTTGAAAAACGTAATCGGCATAGTAGCAACTCCTGATCAACAACCAAGTACTTACCTCTTTTGCTCGAGGACGCGCAAGGGTAAGCTTGGGGAGTTTGTTGACGGTAACCAACGACATATTTTTCCGTCAACTTACTACCATAAAGGGAGTAAAATTAAACCTTTTTTATACTCATATGCATTTATCACTAATAAATTCCACTTGTAGTGTCTTGTACTTTATTTTGCAGATTTATAATAAAAGCAAGTGGAAAATCGACCAAAGTAAATGCGCCTTCGGGAAAGCGCATTATTGCAAAACCCAAGCCCGGAGCAAATCGACCCAAAACTTCAAATGGGGCCGAGCAAAGCCCTTGGACCCACAACTTTTCGAGGCGAAAGATGACACCCCTCAAGACCCGGGCGGGCCGAGCCTGGGGGTGCTTGGCCCCACCAGTGCGACCGCACCCTCCCGAGGCGGTTTTCGCCCAGCCTCGGGGGCGGTTCGTGCACCTTCCAAACGGGGTTTCCCGCCCTTAGTTGGTCGGTTTGCGCACAGAAGGAAGGCGTTCCTAGGTCGGTTTGGCTCTTTCCAAGTGGGGATGGCCATCTTCCAAAGAGCCCCTCTCCTCCACCTATAAAAGGAGGCCATCTCCCACCATTGTAACACACACCATTTGGAGCCTCCTCACTTTCTACTCTTCTTCTCCTCTCCTCTCTACTCCTCTCCTCTCTACTCCTCCACTTCTCTAGTTCATTTAGTCTTTAGTAGTATTTGGAGCAAGGCTAAGCTTCATTGGAGAGCTTGTACTTGGGAGAAGGAATATTCGGTATGAATACATTTATGGTTTATCCTCAAGTCTTGATCTCATATGCTTGTGCAATAGAGCTAGAGTATTTACATGTTATATTCTTGACATGTTGTTCTCGACACAATCATGATAGAAGAACTAGACTATAGTTCCTATGTCATGGTTAGTCGTATAGAACTTAGGGCCTAACCATTCGTGCCATGTATTTGAGTAGAGTAAGAGTTGTCTTTGAGGTGGCGATTCGTTGTGCCCTTCGGGGTTTGCTCGTGTTCTATTCCGTCCATCCAGTAGGGTGGGGGCCATGGGGGACATGAGTAGTGTCCTAGTATCTTGGGACGTGGTGTCCTAAGCCGTATCCTTCGAATATGAGTGCATGCCACGGTTGAGGGGTAGGCGGCTTGGTCGTGACAAGCCTTGTCCGTCCCTTGAAATCCCCCCACGTTCGTGTGTCTTTGTAGGAGTTCGTAAATGCCTTCCTTCGAGGCGGATGCTCGGAGGTCTCCCATCCATCTCACTCTCGACCTAAAACTCTAGTCATCTATGTTTGCATGATTATTAACGGTTCTTTGCCGCCTACTTTAGAATGCCTGCTCCACTTAGGAATATTCTTTATTCTTTATTTTCCATTTTATCCTTGAGGTTGGCCCAAGTGTGTGTCACACTATCTTAAACTATCATGACTTACCCCCGTATTGAGTATTGGTCAAGCTGCATAGACATGTTGTCTTGTTCATGCCCCGCTAGAGTCCTACACCATGCCTTCCTTTGGGAAAATATAAATAACGATACCACTGAATATCTCCCGGTGAAATGCTACAACGGTATTTCCGTGCGCTTGCGGACTTGTTCTCAAATGCTAGAATGCCACCGACATCCGTGGCGATGGTAGGCGGAATGTAACAATTCCGGCGAAAGTCGTTGTGGGAAGTCAACTTTGTGGTTCCCAGTGCTCTTGCCTTTTTGGCACTTTTAGCTTAGGAAACATAACAAAGAAACGGTCAACGACTTAAGCTTTTCTTGAGCGATGCGATCTTGACCAAGAGCTCGATAGAATAGATCTATGCTTTGAAAATTAATTTAGGATGATCAGCATATAAAAAAATATAAGGTAGTAATAAAATATAAAAAGTTATCTATCTATTTTTACTTTGCTTTAATAGAGTATTTATTTTATTATTTTTCTGTTTACTTTATTTAATTTATGCTTTGGTCATTTGCTACACAAAGGACATATACTTTCTAAATTAATCAAAGCATAAACTATTTTCAAAATTCAAATTTGAGGATCAATTAGAGATCGACAAAGAAAGGAAACGTTTCTCGCAGCGGCAAACATCAATTCAAAACTTTTCGAAAAAGGAAACGAATGTGGCCAAAAAAACTTCGACCGGGGGGGCCTTTGGGCGGTGCTTGTAGCGCACCACACAGTGCGCCCGCACCCTGCCGGCCTCCGTCCGGCCGGGATTTCGCCCATCGCCTTCCTCTTTCTCATAACCCCGCAGTGGTGAGGTGCACTCCGCGAGATTTTAACCTCAAAAACAGAGAGGAGTGTTTGTCCTATAAAATCCACCCTCCTCCTCTCCATTCTTCACACCTCTCCTTCTTGCTCTTCTCCTCCTCTCAAATCCTTCTCCTCTAAGCCAAGAACAAAACACAAAGGCTCTCCTCCTCCTATGGCTCTAGTACCATTTAATAGAGAGGAAGCCATGACTTTTCGCCTCAAATACTTAGAGAAGAGGGAAACCCCAAAAAGAGACCTAGCCCTCCTACCTTCTCCGGCTAAAATTCCTACACCAAAGAAGAGGAAGGTAGATGGCAAGGAAAATATCCCCATAGAGGAAACAAAGTTTACTGACGAAGACACAGTTAGGGAACCTCTCCGAGTTACTTCCAAAAGGGCGATTCTGTTTCCCTTATACCTTGGAACAATTGCCAAACGGAGAATGGAGGAAGAAGGTTCCCAAACCACGGGTTCGGGGACAACCAAAAAAAAATTCTTTGGGGATGATGACATTGAACCCCAAACAGGTCCTACAGGTTGAAAGTGTACGAGAAGAAAATCACAGATCTCTCAAGCTTCATCCAAACCCTTAGAGGCGGGTTAGCGAGCGTAAAAGGCATAGTGCCAATATCCGCCTTAGGAAGAAGCTAGCGAGACTTGCATGTTAACATGCACGAGGAGCTCGGCTCGCTGCTAGAGAGATGGGGGTAGAGCGCTCAGTGGATCTCGGACCTTTTCGAGTAGAAATGCTCTACCTCTTAGGCGCACACAAATTTTAATTTTCAGTATTTCCCTTTCAATCATTTTGTAATTCCTTCAAGTGTGCGCCCCAATTTGAATGATTCAATAAAGTTTTATTATTATTATTATTTTTTTGTCCATGTCTCCACTTGTTTTTGTCCTTGTGCAAAAAGAAAATTAAAAATAGGTACAAAAACAAGTGTGGGGGAGGCTCGCAAGTCAAAGGTACGTAATTAATAATTAAATTTTGACTTATGATTTATCTAAGTCTTTGAAAACCTGGACCAATTTAGCAAAAAAACTCCATCTCTATATCTACCAATTGATAAATGGCATGCATACATTTTATTCCTTGCTAAAAACCAAGACCTTTGTTGAGCAACTATCCATTAGGGACCCCATGCTTATCTAAATGATTGATCTTTGTGATATGGTAGAACAACTTGACGCTTGCTCTCTTTTGCAATAAGACTTGGTTTTATTTCGAAAATTTAAATAAAGCATGCTCATGGTTTGACTTTAGCCAAATCCTACCAAAGCCCGAAAAATGTCATGAATATCCACTATAGCTACTTTCTATTGCATTGAGTTTTGTCGGGGCTCCGTTGATCCGCGTTGAGAGAGGCTCATACCCCCAAGATCGGGAAAACACACGTACACCCACAAAAACACGCCTAGGTTCTCACAATGAGAATTGCGCACAACATGCATCTCCACCATCCACCAAATAAATACTCCACTCATACCATGATCATCTCCTGTTATCAAGAAAAATGCAAAGAGAAAGATACAGGCTGCAGAAAAGAAAAGAGAAAAAGAATAAGAGATGAATAATGGACACGTGTCCGAGGGCGAGTAGAGCCCACATCTCCAAAAAAAAAAAAAAGAAAAGAAAAGAAAAAAAAGTAGCCTGTATCTCTCCGTAAGCATACAAAAAAAAGAAAGGAAAAAAAGATCATGAGTCAAGGAGTAACCACAAAGAAAATATATATACTATCCACACACTTTTGCACATTTCGATCTAAGGGTATGGCCCTTCCCTCCAACGATCCAGAGCTTGACCCGACAAAAATATGCAGAGGTACGTACGCATCACTCCATTCAAAGATCCACAAAAACCCTGCAAAATAGGATGAGTGAGAGTGAATCAAACAAGAGTGCTTTGAGAGGAAAATTCAAACAAGAGTGATTTCTGTGAGAGTCAATACCATAAAAGAGCAATGCTATTTCTTTCAAAAAATTCAAAAACTTACCAAGTCTTTGCGTATAAGTAGTAGCAAGAAGATAGGAGTTCATGCTATTCCATTGATCAATTGTTCTAAGATAGCTTGGTAGCCACCATGAATGCTCACAAGGCAGGTAAGGCCTGGAATAACTTGTATGCAGGTCTACATCTTGGAGATTGAACCACTTTAGTCCCTGTGCCTTCACTCGAGGACGAGTAAAGGGCTAAGTGTGGGGGAGTTTGTTGACGGTAACCAACGACAAATTAAATACAGTCAACATAACACCAAAACAACCTAGAAGTAGGGGTTTCAACTAACATATTCCAAAGTTTTGGTGTTTATTTGGACTTGCGGTACAAATTCAAGGATGATCACTTTGGGCCAAAAAAGACAAAAGAAAAAGAAATAAAATCAACAAATAAAAAAAGGTTCAAAGGAGCAAATGGCAAGCCCAACCAAGAATCGAAGCAAAACGTCAAAACCAGGGCCGGGCCAAGTCCACCTTACAACTTTTCGAGCAAAGGAAGCCCGCCTGCCGAAGCCCTGCCAGGCCGGCCCGGCGAGGTGCGCGCGCACCACGTGCGGCCGCACCCCTGCCGAGGCGGTTCGAGCCCGGCCGGGGGAGGCGGTTTGCTACCTTCCAAAACTAGTGAAACCGACGTGGGATGGTCGGTTTGGCGTACATGGAAGGTTTTTCCTACGACGGTTTGGGTGATTTTAGCACTTAGGTCCCTCCCCTTGTGTATAAATAGGTCCCCTCTCTCCCTCTCCAAAAACACAACAATTTCAAAGGAGAAACCAGTCCACTTGTGCAAGAGAGTAGAAATAGATCTTCTTCTTCTTCTTCTACTTCTTCTTCTATCTTCTAATTCTAGAGAGTGAGAGAGGGAAGAGCTAGAAAGAAGCTTTGTTCTTTCTACCCGGAGTTGCTTGGTTCGCCCCTTGGTGTTCCGCGGTTCCTAGGAGGGACGGAGTGCCGGACTTGTCGGTACCCGCCCCCGCTTGTACCTCTGCAAGCTACTTACACTTTGGTAAGGAGTCTTGTGATTATCTTGCAGCTACTTAATTTCCTTTGCATATTTCTTAGCTGTTGTAGACTTGCGGGATTGGTAGATCGTCTTGAGCGTTAGTTCTTGGTGGAGGAACTCTTTAACCGGGGAACCTTGGCCAACATCAAGAACTGTGACCAATAGTGCAAACGTGGTGTTTGGACTAGCGTTCACCTACCTTTTGTGGCGCATCCCACGGTTGAGGGGGTAGGCGGCTTGGTCGTGACAAGCCTTGTCCGTCCCCTTGAAATCCCCCACGTTCGGGTGTGGCGCGGTGCTAATTGCGGACACTGTTTCTTTGAGCGTGGGCCGGTGCCCGAAGTGAGTAGACAACAGACTTTAGGAATCACTTTGCTCGGAAAACTTAGCCTATAGATACCTCGCTACTCTTAGAAAACAAACCCTTGCCTTAGGTTGACATAGACACGAAAAAGCCACCGCGCGACCGTCCTTGTGTAAAATACGATACCACACTTACCACCGGGTGAAGTGCTACAACGGTCTTTCCGTGCGCTTGCGGATTTCTCTGTGTGAATAAGAAACAACAACAATCAACATTAGATACAATGGGAATCAAAAGACAAAATTTGGGAAGAGCGTAATATCCGCTAGTTGGCTTCGGTGGCAAAAGAATAAACTCAATTGGAAGAATTGTCTGCCAGTATCATTCAAGACACAAAACAATGCAAGAACAGAACAAGTGGCATTCGATGTCGTCGAAATGCATAGCCAGTATAATGCAATCTTCGAAAGAGGTAGTTTGAACATCTTCGAAGCAGTGATCAACTACTCCTACTTATGCATGAAAGTTCCAGCAATCAATAGACCAATATCAATTCATGGAAATCAAACAGAAGCAAGAAACATTGAGAAAGATTCAACTCCAGCTCAAAGAAATGTTCTGGCCATCGAAGGGATCGAAGACGAAGATGACACGAAAAATGCGAAGTCACAAAACAAAGCGAAGACATGCCACAAAACGGAAACCAAGGAAGTCTTGTTAGACCCAATGATAGCAGACAAGAAAGTCATCATTGGTGCCAATTTAACGAAAGAAGAAGAAGAACAACTCATAAGTTTCTTGAGAAGCAACCAAGACGTCTTCGCATGGTCGGCAAAGGATCTAGAAGGAGTCAGCAGAGATATCATTGAACATCGCCTGAACATTGACCCAAACATCAAGCCAAAGAAACAAAAATTGCGAAAAGATCTCTAAAGACAGAACAATGGCCGCGAAGGCCGAGGTGCAAAGATTACTAGATGCCAAGGTTATAAGGGAAGTTCAATTCACAACTTGGTCGGCAAACATTGTGATGCTAAAGAAAAGCAATGAAAAATGGAGAATGTGCATAGATTTCACATATCTCAACAAGGCTTGCCCAAAGGATAACTTTCCCTTACCAAGAATCGACACATTAGTCGACCAAGCTGTAGGAAGTGAAATGCTAAGCTTCCTTGATCTGCTTCTCGAGGATTTCATCAAATTTACATGAAGCAAGAAGACGAAGAAAAGACAAGTTTCATAACACCATTTGGAACTTATTGTTTCCAGAGAATGGCAGAGGAGCTTCGCAACGCTGGTTCAAGTTTCATCAGAATGACATCGGTAGCACTCAAAGATCAAATCGGAGACAATTTGCCGGCATATGTTGATGACATAATAGTAAAAAGCAAGAAGCGCGAAGACCATTTGAAAGATCTGAAGCAAACTTTTGAGAATTTGAGAAAATCAAATCTAAAACTCAATCCTGAAAAATGTACCTTTGAAGTACAGAAAGGCAAGATCCTTGGATGCATAGTCTCGGCAAAAAGGCATTGACCCAAATCCGAGAGAAGATAAAAGCAATCATGCAAATGGAAGTTCCAAAGAACATAAAAGACATCCAAAAGCTAACAGGAAGATTGGCTTCGCTGAACCGGTTCATATCAAAGTCAGCAGAAAAGAGCTTCCCAATTTTTCAAGCACTAAAAGGAGCGAAGACAAACTTTACATGGGGCGAGGATCAACAAAGAGCCTTTGAAGAAATCAAGAAGTATCTCTCAAACCCTTCAACATTGACAACACCAAATGTTGATCAAGAACTACTGTTATACATCTCTGCATCTAAAAAAGCTGTAAGTGCAGTCTTAGTACAAGAAAGGGAGAAAGATCATGCGAGGAAACAAGAACCCATATACTTTGTCTCCGAAGCCCTCTCCGGCTCAAAAATGTTCTACTCAGAAATTGAGAAAATAGCATATGCAGTACTCATGGCGACAAGAAAGCTGAAACATTACTTCTTGGCACACAAAGTGAGGATCCCAACAAATCAACCACTCAAAGATGTACTTCAAAGTTGCAAATCCTCAGGAAGGCTTGGGAAATGGGCAGCCGAGATATCACAATACTTCATCGAATTCGAGAAAAGAACTGCAATAAAATCATAAGTATTGGCGAACTTCATTTCAGATTGGACACCAGCAACAAATTGCGAAGACCAAAAAGATCACCAAGAATGGACTTTGTCTTGTCAAGAATGGACAATGAATTGTGATGGAGCATGGGGCTCTGCGGGGCCGGCGTTGCGGAATAATCACTTCGCCATTCGAGTCAAAATGAAGTATGCAAAGAAGACTTGAATTTCGATGTACTAACAACATCGCAGAATATGAAGCGAGATTCTTTGGGGCTTCGCAAAAGCAAGAGCAATGGGAGTACAAAAATCTTGATAAAAACAGATTCTCAAGTCATGGCAGGCCATGTCGAGAAGAATTACAAAGCAAAAGACCCGAGCTAGCGAAGTACTTACAAAATGTGAGGGATCAAGAGAAACATTTCGAAGGATTCACTATAAGAAGCATTTCAAGAACAAACAATGAAGAGGCTGATGAAATCGCGAAGGCGGCAGAAAAAAAAGTAAAGTTGCCTCGGGCGTGTTTCATCAAATATTATCGAAATCTTCGATAAAAGCAAAACTTGAAGAACCAAAATACATTCACATCATCGAGAGCGAAGATTGGAGATAAGAAATAATAGCATTCTTAAGAGGATTTTATGAACCGAGAAGCGAAGTCAAGAAATAAGAATGAAGCACAAGACAAGAAATTACAAGCTTATTGACAATCAACTTTTCAAGCATGGCATTTGTGAACCACTACTCAAATGCATTTCAAGCGAAGAAGGCAAAGACTTGCTTGCAAGAAATACACAAAGGAACATGTGGAAATCATGCCGCCCAAGAGCCATAGCGGGGAAAGGCATTTAGACAAGGATTCTACTGGCCAACACTCAAAAATATAGCAAAGGAAATAGTCAAAACTTGTCACAATTGCCAAATCTCAAATAACAAGTCAAATGCCCCACCAATCCAATTCAAAGACATTGAACCTACTTGGCCACTAGCAAGATGGGGAATAGATATAATTGGAAAACTTCCACCAAAGACAAGGCAATCATCAATATGCAGTTGTTGCGGTTGAATATTTCACAAAGTGGATAGAAGCGAAGCCAATCACAAACATGACATCCACAACAATGAAAAAAGTTTCTTTGGCAAAATATAATTTGCGGATTCGGAGTTCCAAGACACATAACTTTGGACAACGGTACTCAATTTGACAAATAAGATTTCAGGGAGCTATTGTGAAAGTATGGGAATCCAGCTTTTGCTTCACATCAGTCAAATATCCTCAATCCAATGGAGCAGTTTGAAAGAGCAAATGGCATCATATGTGTGGTAATTTCAAAAAATTTAGTAGGACTCGAAAGGAAAATGGGTTGAGGAATTACCAAGGATTGTTTGGAGTCATAATACAACCACAACAAGATCAACAAAGTTTACACCCTTCAAGTTGCTATATGGTGATGAAGCAATGACTCGGAAGAAATACAATTCGAAGGTCCAAGAACAAGTGTCCAAATCATGAGCGAAGAGGATCAAAAAACAAGCAAAGACCTGCTTGAAGAAGAAAGAAACCAAGCTGTGATGAATCTCAGAAAATATCAAGAAGAAACAAGCGAGATGGTACAACAAAAAAGTAATCAAAAGAGATTTACAACCGAGAGACTTCGTGCTTGAAAAGGAAAAGAAGCGAAGACACCGTGGGGAAAGTTTCAACAAAAGTGGGAGGGTCCTTTCATCATAACAAAATCAAACAGACAAGGATCCTATCACTTGGAGAATCTCAAAGGAGAAGAACTCAGCCATACATGGAACATCAAGGACCTTCGCAAGTATTATCCTTAGAATTTTTTCTTTACAAATTTTGTAAATAAGCAAATTAGATTCAAATTCTTAGAAGCAATTTAACATTTCCAAATCAAGAGCTGCACTCTTTTTCCACTCAGGGGAAGCCCTTCGCAGGGTGAGTGGTTTTTTAACGAGGCAGACTCTATTGTAAATTCTCATATCAAATATAAATGAGAAAGTAGTTTCCCCAAACTTGTGCATCCTTTATTTTTCGTTTATTATAAAGCCGAAAAAGCAAAACGCTCTTACATCGGCTAAAAGTTTTCACAAAAAGTAAGTAGGTATAATTTAAGTATAAAACTAAAATTATTACCTACGAAAATTCTCTAAGGAGAAATTTTTACTTCAAAACGAAGTCTTCGCTCCTACTTACTTAAAAAAAGAAGGGGACGATGTTTTCAAAATTCTCTAAGGAGAATTTTTGACTTCAAAACGAAATCTTCGCTCCTACTTCGCCAAAAAAAGAAGGGGACGACGTTTTCAAAATTCTCTAAGGAGAAATTTCGACTTCAATCGAAGTCTTCGCTCCTACTTCACAAAAAAGAAGGGGACGACGTTTTCAAAATTCTCTAAGGAGAAATTTCGACTTCAATCGAAGTCTTCGCTCCTACTTCGCAAAAAAGAAGGGGACGACGTTTTCAAAATTCTCTAAGGAGAAATTTCGACTTCAATCGAAGTCTTCGCTCTCACTTCGCAAAAAAGAAGGGGACGACGTTTTCAAAATTCTCTAAGGAGAAATTTCGACTTCAATCGAAGTCTTCGCTCTCACTTCGCAAAAAGAAGGGGACGACGTTTTCAAATTTCTCTAAGGAGAAATTTCAAATCGAAGCCTTCGCTCTCACTTCGCAAAAAAAGAAGGGGACGACGTTTTCAAAATTTTATAAGGAGAAATTTTAACTTCAATTGAAGTCTTCGCTCCTACTTCAAGAAAAGAGAAAAAGAGGACGTTGTTTTCAAAAATCTTCTAGAAAAAGAAACTTTTTTTAAAAAAAAACAAAGTTTACACAACAACGAATTCCAAAGAACAATATAAGACATGCAAATAAGGACACAACATTACACAAGGCAATTATTCAACTTTACATACAACATATACAAAGTATAGACTTTGCTTACAAAGTTCAAATACTCAAAATTCTTCAGAAGCAACACTAGTTGCTGCTTCACTTAAAATATCTTCAACAACCTCGTCGATTATTTTATCCGCCGCATCTTGTAAACCATCCCAAAAGACAAAACTTGGAGATGCACTTGAACAAGAAGACTGAAATATAAACCCCAAAATACATCGGGAAGGAATCAAACGAAGTTCACAAACAAGAAAACCCGGAGAAAACACGGGTCTTACTTGACCAAAATTGCTGAAATCAACAACCTTGGGCATCCTATAAGAATCTTTAGCCTTAGAGTTCCCGAGACACTTACCCACAAACTCATCAATGTTTGCACTACCCGAAGCCTCAAAAAACTTCGAAGCTTCAAAAACAAAATCGCCCTTTGCAATCATTAGAGGCATCGCAGCGACAATATCTTCTTGCGAGGCTTAGCATAAGAAACCTCAAGCGCAAGATTTTCCAAAAGTTAAAATTTCATCACACAAATCGGCAACAAGCATTAATTTCGCAGTAAATAATTAACTTCACGAAAAAACATAAAAACATTAACTTAGACAACATTTACAATAATACTTGTCAAAATCATCATCCATTCCTAAAAAGTTTCCATAAAGACTAAAGTTTAAAATCTTCCTAGACCCTCTGCTCACTAACATCATTCTTCTCTTTTTTTTCCCTTAAGCTCCGCTTCACGAGCAATCCTCTCATCCTCTTCTTTAAGCTTCCTAAGCTTCTCTTCCTCCCCTGTAAGATGTCAAGCTCAAGCTGTTAAAACACAAAAGTTAGAAAGTAAATAACACGAAAATAATAAGAAGAAGAACAAAGTAAAAAAAACAACAATACCCTTCGCAATTTGTCCTTCACTTTCTCAAGGCAATGCTCTCGCCCACAATTACACCAATACTGCTCAAAAAAATTTCGACAAAGCAAATGGGTGCGGGGAGAAATCTTGCTAACAAAGATCTCCAGGAAATTTGAAATCCTCACTTGCAAAGGTATCATACAAGGTATCCTTGGCTTCTCTCATAAGATGAAGGAGGGCACGAGTAGAATACATAACGCCGGTATCCGGCGCGGCTTGGATCATGACACCGAAATCTTCATCTTTGCCTGACCCCCTTTATAATCGCCATGTTGAATGGCCACCTTGTAAACCATATTATCATCAATAACATGTTGTGTTGAGCATTTACCCAACAGATATGGACGCATTTTGCCATGTGCAACTTGTTGTATTTTGGATTGTGCAATTTGAAATGTCGACTTGGCCTTTTTATGTGCAACATATATTGTTCTATTCTTGCTCGGTCACATTGAGTTGGTACTTTTTGCAATTACATTTTTTTATCTAAAATGGTATAGAATAGATGTACATGATTTTTTGAACAAAATAAATATTTTTTAAATTTGGTCCGGAAGTATTTTTTTGTATCGCCGATAAATTTCCGATATATCGATATTCACATTTTATCGGTGACCGGACCGAGATTTTAAAAATACCGATACGAAAAACATATATCTTGTTTGTCTTCAAAGCCACCTTAAGAAACCTGGTGCTTGTTAGATTACAAGGGCGGGAAGAGAGATGTGGAATTTGTCAACTTCTTTATTACAAACGCCAAAGTTACGAGAAAATAGAATTTCGGACACGGCGTGCCTATCGATTAAACCGATCTCTAGTCCACCTTGGGATGACTAGCTCTTGAGTAACCCAAAGATCCAGATCCACCGGATGACACAGTCTGTCAAGATCTAAACGCATACGAACCCGCAACACGTGACAACTTACATTGATCTAAGCTCGGCTCACGAAAAGCACGATAGATCTAGCGGCAAGCTAATGATAAACATTAAAAGCATTGATGACAACTAGATCTAACAAAAGATAAAGCCGAGCTACATCAATCTAAATTGGGCAAAAGTGTGTGCAAACATAATTAAATAAATACACCGAAAGCATTGCAAACACATGGTAACTTAATGAATTCATCGAGATCTTGCCAAAATCTAATGAAGCCGATAACTAGCTCTAAGCCGGATCTTAGCCCACCGGATGGCTCATGATCGACAAAAGAACCCTCTTGCCCTTGATAGCTTAAATCCGCCGACGATACTAAGCGTGAACAAGACTTCTTGCAATAATCTAAATCCGCCTGATGATACTAGACATGGTGCAAGGTTACCGGGTACTTATAGAGGTCGACGGGTCGATGGTTCCTCTTGCAGTAGATCGACAACACGACTGGACTCGAAGGGTGGTCGGAGCCAAGGCACGGAGCCAGGTTGTTTGTATTGAATTGGGTATATCGTTTACAGATGCCGGGGGTCTCATATTTATACCCTGGGCTTATTGAGTCCTAACTAGATACGAATAATAACTAACAAAATATCTAGCTAAGATACATTGTCCTCCAAGTCTTCTCAGAGTCGTGGAATTGCACGTGATGTGGGCCCTCGTCCTCGGATATTCCTCTTGATGCTCCACGCTTGCCGAACCATCTCACGCTCAGCTCCTTCTTGGACTCAGGCTCCTTAGCCGAATGACGACGGCCTCCTGAATGCTACAGTGTTGTAGCTGTCCTTTTGCTAGCCGAATGACCCCTTACCGAATGGTCATGTGCCGGTCTTACCGATCATCCAGGCTCTACCAAATTTTGGTGTTAACACCTTCTAAGGCAACCAGGGGTACAACTCTAATTATAACCCTGGGCAGCCATCATTGAAGGACCTGGTGTTGGGCCAAGCCAAGATCAACGAAAACCTCACCAAAAAGATGAGCCATCAAGACAAAATCCTTGAAGGAGTGAATAATAAGCTCGAAGGGTTGGCGTCACCGTGAAAAACCAACTCGGTTTCAACAAGATGATAGAAACACAACGGCCCGATTGCTTGCCCCAAGTACCGATTAACGACTCGGGTAGGATCCCAGGGCAACCTGAGGTCCCGCACGAGTCGGTTAACATGATATCTCTAAGGATCGATCCAACCCGATGAGCTAAAGAAGGTCCCCGTGAGCTCGTCATTCATTGCCAAGAAGGGCGATCTTGGGCGTCCGCTTATCGGTTGCGCTATTGGCCCCCATGCCTTCGTCAATGCATTGCGTGACCTTGGGACCAAAAAAGATCAATGTGATGTCCAAGGCCACCTTCAAATGTAATCCATGGAGGAACTCTTACTCCCCGCCAATTTCATCCTCCAAATGGCGAGATTAATCAATAAGGCGGCCGGAGGGAATACTCGAAGATGTGCTAGTCAAAATACGAGACGGAGTACATCCCCGCATTTTGTGATCCCGGATATGGGCTCATCGGAGGATACGTCTCTCCTTCCGGGGAGACCGTTTCTCTATATGGCCAAAGCTGAAATCTACATGGGGAAAGGCTTCATAGTCTTCCACATCGAGAGTAAAGGCGGTTAAATGCCCATTTATTGGGTACAACAGGCGATGCACCCAAGAGAACAATAGAAAAGCCAAGATGGTGCATCAAAGGATCGACTCCGAGACCCCGGAGCGGGTGCTTCCCCGCCAATAAACAGGGGAAAGTCGAGGCGGGTTGACTATAAATAACCTTGTCCCTTTGCCAACAGGTAAATTAGCATTAGAAAAAAAAAATAAACATATAATTATTTTCGAAAATAATATAAAAAATAAATTTTTATAAATAAAATAAATTCTTTCATGAAAAATAAAGAAAAATATTTTCTACATAAAAAGTATATATAAAAATATTTTTAAATATTTTTTTCTATTTAAAAAAATAAATTTATATTTGAAAATTTTTGGAGAAATTCAAAAAGGGAAGAAAACGGCCGAACCAGTAGCGAGCAAACAACGGTCACAAACTTTTCGTGACCGTTGAGCACGCCCGACCAAAGCACGCAGCAGCGGCCTCGGGCGGGTGCTGCGCGCACCCTAAGGTGCGCCCGCACCCCTGTTGGCGCCGCGCGGGCCCCGCCTGCACCAACGGCTCCTATCCGTTGTGCAACGCGTGCCCAGGCCGTTAGCTCGGCTATAAATAGCCCGAGCACCGGTGTAAGAGCACACACCTCCTATTCTCACTCTTTCTCACTCTCACACTCTCTCCCACTTACTCTACACTCTATTTTCTCCACCAAAAACATTGTGCCAAGCAAGATCGCGGGTGTGGAAGTTCATACTTTCAACTAACCCTTGCACACCCGAGGTCTTCGCCCAAGTGTTTTTGCAGTAGCCATGAAGAAGGTCAAAGGAGTCTTCAGCGGGTTGAGGCGATCGTCAAGGCAAAGCTCAGGGCATACAAGCACAAGCTCTGCCCTCAACTTCGACGATCTCGAAGGCTCCCCCATGCAAGAAGACGCTGCACCCGTCGGGGAGGAAGAAGCACAAGCTCCCCCGACAATCGACGAAGCCGACGCGCCGTACCTCGACATCCGTGGAGATCGGGAGATGCAAGCATATCTCCTACTCAAGGACCGTGTGTTCCAGCACACGCCCGGTCTCGACCCCGAGCTCCTCAAACAAACAGGTATGGACGATGAATTCCCTATCCTTTGGAGAGCAGTCGGGTGGCAGGATATTCCCCCTCTCGAGGAGGAAGGTTCTCGCCTCCTGACAATCCAGTTCTTATGCACACTAGTAGAGGACCAGCTAGGAATTTCTTTCCGCCTCTTTGGTAAACCTTATCATGTTACGTGGGTGGATCTAGCTCGTCACTGGGGTTTCAGCTATAGATGTGCACTAGACATAGATGCTGCTCTTCCCGGCTTTGTTAGGAATCACTTTTGGGAGGAGATATCCGGTGCTCATGAGGCCGGTGCTTTCAAACCTCGCCACTCATAGATCCAGCACCCATCACTTAGATATATCCATCGCTGGATCTCGCTGACTTTGTTTCCTAGGCACGGGGTTAGATGGGTGAATGAAATTGAACAAAAATTACTCTATGCTATTGTCCACAAGGTGAAAGTAGCTCCAGTGATAGAGATGTGCAGGAACTTTTTACATATATCACAATAGTTGTTGTTCCTGTCACCTGCACATCCCTTATCACACGCCTCGTTTCTACTTTTGGAGCTTTGGGTGATCAGCAGATAGAGTACATTTCTTCACCTAGGGATTATTGGACTGTTACGCAGCTTGTGCAGGGCCATTTAATTAAGATTTTACCATCTGGCGAGCTTGGTCATCTTTTCCCTAGTTATGCAACTATAGTTTGGTTACCTAACCTGGACTTACAGTTGTATAAAAACCAGGCACTAACATTTGAGCTTGAGACTGTTGATAGCTTGCGCAGGAAAGATACCCCTATCAGTTCCACACGCAGTGTCAGGAGACCGGAGGTTGGATCCCCCTCTCATGAGCCCTACTTCACGCCATAGCCACAGCCTACACCGATGTTCCAGGAAGCATGGCCTCATCCTATGGGGACCCCAGGGGTAATACCCGGGTATGATCCTAGGTGGGAGCCACCGCCTCAGACACCGGTACCACCAGAGTGGCCTGAAGGAGAAACAGCAGCATGGAGGGCCAATAGATTTGACTTCGACGACGGCTCCGACGATATGCCCCGCCCCGGTCCGGCCTGAGGCAGCCACCACAAGGGGTGGAGGCTATCGGTATCTAGTCTGCAAAGACCTCGGCGTCCGCACTAGGAACATTGAGCACACGCTCAATACCCATGTGCAAAACACCGCATGCTGGCAGGCCAGAACCGGGAGCAAAGCGAGTCGGCCAGAGATGGACCCAATTGGAGTCCAACATGGCTACTACGCAACGCCGCGAGGAAGCATTCGAGGCACCAAGGCTTCGATCCCGATCGGTAGGCCTCCGATAGCTTGGGGAAGGACCCCGCAGGTAACATTGCATTGCATATTTACTTTCATCAAATTTTATTTTATTCTCAGCATGTTTAAATTTCAGCAATCTTGCATTCAAAAAAGAATGAAAAAAATCCAAAAATAGAATAAGTAGCTCTTTTATGTGCCTTAATGCTTATATATATGAGCTATGAAAATGTTTAGTTTTAGTCCCTTGTTGAAATGATGAATAGTTGCTGTCTTATGTTTCGCCTGTGCCTAGTTTATAATTCGAATTTCTCTAAAAGTTTGGGTTTAGTGGCTAAGTCTAAAAACTCATCCTGAAAAACCTGATTCATGTGGGTTGCATAGGCTCTATCTAGTCTAAGTTGTTGCCAAGTATGATATGGTACAAATAGATTTGCTATGATTTTGTCCAAAAAGAGAAACTTGACATCCGGGAATCTACTTTGAAAGAAAAGAGAAATGATATGAGCTATGTTAAAAAAAAAGAAAAATGAGATGAAAAATGGACATGTGTCTAAGGGCGAGTAGAGCCCACATCTCTAAAAAAAAAGAAGAAGAAACAGAGGAAATAAAAGACAAAAGTCTAGGGCGAGAAGATCCCACCTCTCCAAAAAAAAAATATATAGCAATAAAGCCCATACTTTCTCAAAAAAACAAATATAATCTAAATAAATAAAACCCGAATAAAAAGTTGATCAAAAGGACGAATGAAAAGTATTTCTATTATAACCGTTCTATCTCCAACCGCCCAAGACTTTGAGAAAAGCTAAAAAGCCCCCCTACGATGAAAGGTAATAAAGGGTGAGAAAAAAGATGTGTCATTTTATTCAAACTCTAGTAGAAAATATTATTATAACCACTCGCACTTGTGAAATGTAATCAGCATAGTAGCAACTCCTGATCAACAACCAAATAATTATCTTTTGCTCGAGGATGCGCAAAGGGTAAGCTTGGGGGAGTTTGTTGACGGTCACTAACGACATATTTTTCCCATCAACTTACTACCATAAAGGGAGTAAAACTATACCTTTTTATACTCATATACATTTATCAATAATAAAATTCTACTTGTAGTGTCTAGTATTTTATTTTGCGGGTTTATAATAAAAGCAAGTGGAAAAACTAACCAAAGTACGCCATCCTGAAAGCGCATTCTTGCAAAACACAAGCCCAGGAGCAAATCGACCCAAAACATCAAAATTGGGCCGAGCAAAGCCCGGCCCACAACTTTTCAAGACGAAGGACGCCAGCCCACCGAGACTCGGGCCAAGCCGAGCCCAGGGGGGTGCGCGCGCACCCCTTGGTGCGGCCGCACCCTCCCTGAGGCGGTTTCGGCCCAGCCTCGGGGAGGCGGTTCATTAACCTGCCTTCTGGGGGTTACCGACGTGGGATGGTCGGTTTGGTCTGATTAGGAAGGTGTACCAGGTCGGTTTTGGTGTAAATTAGCACTTAGGCCCCTCCTCCAAGTGTATAAGTACCCCTTCTTCCTCTCTCTCAACAGTCAACACACACCACTTGGACTCCAAAGAACCAAAGATTCTTCCTCTCTCTACCACCTCTACCTCTCTCTCTTCTTCTACTTCTTCTTCTTCTTCTTAGTTCTTGGTTAGCACTTGGAGTAGAAGAGCTACAAGGAGGGCTTGTCTCCTAGAAGAAAGTGTCTTGGTAATATATCTTCTCAATGGAGCATTCTTCTATTTGCAAGTCTTATATCTATGTTCTTGGCCTAACTTATGAACTAGAGTATAGTTTTGTTCATGTTCTTGTGTTGGTATATGAACTAGCATATAGTTTACATATCATAATCTTGACATGTTCATATCAGTTCATCATCGATCATCATATGCCTAACTTGATTAGAGGTGGGATATCGGTTCGTTGTCCCTTCGGGTTTGCTCTTGTTCTAGTCCGTCCATTCGACGAGTGGGGATCCTAGGGGGACAAGAGTAGTGCTCTGATATGCGAGGCATGGTGCCCTGGATATTACGACACCTACAAATATGAGAGCATGCCACGGTTGAGGGGGTAGGCGGTACTGGTCGTGACAAGCCTTGACCGTCCCCTTGAAATCCCCCCCCCACGTTCGTATGTCTTTGTAGGAGTTCGTAAATGCCTCGGTGGGAAGCATACTTCCCGTGGGGTCTCCCCGGTATCCTAGACTTAACCATGCTTAAATCATGTTTGCATATGATCCTAACTATTCATTTGTATGGCCATGACTAGATACATCGGGATTACTCCATTAGGTTATTCATTTATTCTTTATCTATTTTTTTCTTTATCCTTTCTTTGGTGGATTCTTAAGTGTGTGTCACACTATCTATAAACCATTATTGCTTACCCCTGTTATGAACAAATTGGTCTAAGCAAACACGTGTTCCTCTATTTAGATGCCATGCTAGCTTAATAAACACATGCCTTCCTTTGGAAAAATATAAATAACGATACCCTGAATACTTCCGGGTGAAATGCTACAATGATAGATTCGCGGCGCTTGCGGATGAAATATCTAAGATGGCAAGATCTATCCCATTGACGTTCCCGTTCGGATCACCGACATGGTGGTTTCACTTGGGGATGTTAACGGCGCATTTCTCGCGCCGTTGTTGGGATGGGTTTTATACCGCTCCTAGTGATTGCGCTAAGAAATGGCAACCTGGCACCCTGTATGTTCCAAGCGTCGGTATCTGCGCACGCCGCGTCTGTACGGTGTCAAGCAACACGGACGGTTCTCGACCACGCCGAAGTCCGTGAACCCACACGCGTCAGAAACTCGAATCGGTAGGGCGGCGCCGAAAAGGTGTCTATAAGCAAAAACGCCGTCAATTAGGGGTTGCATCCACAAATAACCGGTCTCGAAAATGCGCCCGTGATCAAACGCGTGTCCGAGATACGTTGAATTTTGTAGACACTCGGTTTTAAAAAGCGTCTGCCGTAGCCGCGCGTTTGTGCCCAAATTACGAAAAGCGCGTGCGGATTAAGAAAACGAGACGCATGTAACGCGTGTCCGTAATGACCTTCTATTACGTGATGTGTTTTGGTCTTGTGGGACCATCTCGCCGCCTATTACTAACGCTCACCGAGATCGCGTGTCGATAGTGTCACAACACGCACGCCGTTATTAGCGACGTCTTTGGGCTCACTGGCGATTATGTGCCTTTTTTACATAGTGTGAACTCTGCTTTGCAACCGATATTTTTGATTTTGGTCTCACGAATATAGCAAACATATATCCGTTTCGATCGTGTTGATGAGCTCTTTGCAATGGTGCTATCTTGGAATATGTTTGTAACATGTTTTATGCTTCTTATGTCTTGCAAACTCTAGGCTTTTCCTGTTTAGTCCCTAAAAATATACAAATCATCAAAAAACTTGTGAAACTATGTTAGTAAAGCCTCTAGTCTATGTGATTATTCATTTTATGCTCTTATTCCATGTTTAGTTGACTAGTAATATTATGCTATAACAGTGTCAACAGACACCACCACACGCAAAGAACGGCAAATACGAGGCTCGAACAATAGACATTTGTGTACTCGCCAAATGGACCACGACACTAGGACCCTACACGAGACAAACCAAACTATCCGAAAAAACAAGAGACAAACAAAACCTTAAACGCAAAACAAGAAAGAAATGTCGGTAGTGGGCGACCAATTGTCAACGGCGACCTCGAAGCGATAGAGGCCGTGCACGAGCGGAGCGATACAATCACAAGGTCAGATCCGCTTTGATGCGCCCGCACAAAGACGCCGCAACGTAGATCCGAAACTATAATGCGCGGGAGGACTTCGGGAGCGACGGCGGCGTATGAATCTACAAACGGTAATCTCCAGGAGGAGAACACAGGAAAGCGTAGATGCGGCAACGCTGCAAGTACCTACGCTAAAACATGCGCAGACATTCCAATAGGATTTCAAGCATGCGGGGCAAAAGGAGTAGAGGGGAACATAGATCTAAGCCGCTATCGCTACCTTGGAGAGGAAGAAGGGGAAAAGCACAAGAAAGGGAATGGCATAGCGTCTTCTTTATGGATCGGCCGATTTCCGTCCCCTACGACGCCGCTCCGCACACCTATTGATTTCGCAGCTGGGAGCCGACATGCGGGCCAGAGGGCTGCAGGTCGTGAGTGTAGGGGCCCGCGTAACTGTGCCAACGGGACACAAGAGTCCACTTCGCATACGCAAGGGGTAAACGCTACAGAATACCCACTCCCACCTTTAGTGTGCCCACATATAGACTAACCAAATGGGAGATCGACAACATTCAACGGCAAATGGACGAAGGGTCGCGGTTGTACAACGACAAAGCTTACGCTATAGCCCGCGAGTTGTGGGGGGGCTGCGTGTGTGTCTGCCGACGACCGCGCCCTGGCGTGGCGGTGTGGGCAACAACTAGTAGCTGCGTGCCAACTCGATGTTCCGAGAGGGTCGCGACGGTTGACGGTTGTTAACTACATAAAAACATTGTCAGCACCTGCATAAACATTCATCTTGGACCACCAAACTTAGTAGTAGGGTTTAAATCTAACAAGTTCCACAAGTTTTGGTATTTCTAAGTGCAATGCGTGAATTCTCCATTTATCATCAATAAAAAGTATCTTATATGACAAAACGAAGTACACCATCGCGGAGAGCTCGTCGCTACGATCGAAATGGATATATTACTTGATACTTGGACTCGGGATGGAAAACATATGAGATGAATAATAATCACATAAAATGACAAGGCCTGCACGTCTACGGGAACAGTGCCATGCAGGGCCAATCGGAACGTGACATGTGGCAAGCAGCAGCAGCTGCTGTCTCTCCCATGCGGCTAACACGCGGACCCTACGCCAAGGGCGCTGTCGCCCACGGCGGCGCCATCGACAGCCCGGCCCAATCAGGAAAGGCCGCGTGGCCCGGGTGGGGTCCACATTGCCTCCCTTCCCACCGTGCGGACGCGCCAACGCGGGGCCAGGCGAGGCCCATCGGTCGGCCGGTTTCCCCACACGAGACGACGCGCGTATCCATTTCAAACGGGCGAACTCGCTAGCGCCACATGGCGGCCCGAGCGGTGACGCGGGATCATGCGCACGAGCGCGAGCGCGGCGTCCACCCGACCGGCCCAGGGATGCGTGTCGGGCTGCCGTTGGCGCCCGCAAGGCGGTTGTGCGGCCAGCGCGCCCAGGCGCGGTTGGACCCGCGGTTCGCGTCGGTTCTGGCCGGTTCGGCCGGCTGGCGCCGCGTTTCTCGCCCCATAAATGTTGTACAACGTACCTGGACGGTTTGGCTCTGGTTCACCCATTTCCTGCGCAATTCTCGTCCAATTTTCAGCACATGTCGGTGGAGGAGTTAGGCCTTCTTTTTAGATTGCTAAAATTTCTAACTAAAACTTCCAAATTTTTCCACTCTCTCTCATCACATCACATTAAATACACCAAAACACATATGTTCGAAAGATAAATGCAAGTAAAAAAAAGTAACTAATCACACGCTTATGTTGTACACCACGAAACAAATCTTTTGAGCCAGGTAGTCCATAATTGGATAATATTTACCACAAACAAACGAAAGTGCTACAGGAGTTGGAACAGTGTCGGAGTTACAATTTTTAGCCATCTAAACAAGGCCTTAATATACCGTCATATGGAGGTGGGAGGATGCACCTGGACGCTAGGAAATTGACAAAGACCCCCTCCACCTCTCCTATAAGTAGAGAGCCTCTCCTCCTCTATTATACACACCAATTCCAAGGCAAGAGCTCTCCCTCTTCTTAGTAGAGCTCTTCCCTCTACTCTTCTACCTCACTCCAATGGGTCTAGGCCCTACCTAAGTAATAGAGAGATCGACGGAGGAGATGTGAGTCGTGAGAGCGGGGAAGTGCCGGACTTGTCGGTGGCTCCCCGGACTTGTACCTCGGTGGATTCGGGCTTAGCTCCTTCACGGGATCTTGGCTAAGTAAGCATCCACGGTTCTGATAATCTTTATTGTCTTTTGTTTATACAAGCTTTATCTACTTGTTTGCGGGATTGATAGCCGTACCTTCGGGGCGGAGTTCAAGTGGTGGAACCCTTTGACCGGGGAACCTGGCAAACACTAGAGTTATAATCACTAGTGTAGACGTGGTGTTTGGGCTAGCTGTTGTCTATCTTTTGCGGTGCATCCCACGGTCGAGGGGGTAGGCGGCTGGGTCGTGACAGCCTTGTCTGTCCCTTGTAATCCACCCCACGTTCGGGTGTGTTGTAGTGCTAATTGTCGGAAGCTGCCCAGTTTGGTGCGTTGGCCGGTGCCCGAAATAAGCAAGTAGCTCTAGAGACTGGCTAACCATAGACCCTAAAGGTGTAGGAATCCTTCTCTACAATCCTCCCCATCTTTGTCCTTGTGTGTCCTTGGGCGAACTAGTTAGGAGAGAGTACCTCCATTCCATGTGGAAAATACGATGCGAATATTTCCGGGTGAAAACTACAACGACAATTAATGACGCTTGCGGATTCTTCGCGACGTTAAGAAACGTCCAACAGCGACGTAGTGGGCGCGCGCATCGCTGCGGCGCGCGGCGTCGGGGAGCGAAATGGACACGTCCGCTGGCGGCGCGCGGGGCTAGCGAGGATTGGGACCGCCCACTCGGTGGCCGGCCGGCGTGTGTCTGTGCGCCGGCGAAAAGACGCGGCTAGGATGCGTCTGCGGGGGCGGGCGCGAAAAACGCCGCATGAGAATGGTAATTTCGCCTCCTTCGGTCGGCGGGTTCGCGGAATCGAGGGCCCGGGCGCAAGAGCGCCGCGCGTGTCCGGGGGCCTTGGCGCGAATCCGCAAGAAGGTGAGGTGCGGGCGCGTCGTGCGGCCAGCGGACGCGGGGCGTGCGCGGCGCTGACCCCACCGGCCGCCGGGGTCGGGCCCGCGGGGCGGAGACCCGCCATGCGCCCGATCCGGGGGCATCCAATGGCCGGGCGCTCGCGGGCGACGTGGATAGCCTCGTGCCACACCGAGTCCCGGGGTTCTCTTATTCGAGATGCATATTTGGTTCAGGTTGTGTGGCAGGTTCACACGTAAAATTATATTTGAGCTGTGGTAATACTTTCAGGCGTGGCGAGGAGGTACAAACAGAATTCATGATTTGAGCTGTCCACAAAAAATGGGAGAAAGTTTTATGCTCAAAGAAACTGACCTACGGGTTCGAACAGAATTTTGTTTATATTGTCATGCTTTATTGTATTGGTTTGGCTTAATGTTGTGTGCACTTGTATTTGCATGTATTACTGCATGATCCAGTAGCTTCAGGCACGGGTGACAATTGACGAAATGATAACCGATAAACTAGCTGGGAAGCCCGCGCAAAGCGCGGGCAACAGAAGAATATATGTATAATAGCAGAGGACAAACATTGGTGCAGTGGTAAAGTTCGCATATATGATCAACATAATTTAATGATGAGATATCTGAAATGGATGGTCACCAACATCTATTGATGGCGTTTAGATGTAATGATGGAAGTGGCCGTAATGTTTTAAAAAAAATAATGCAACACAGAGAGGGAGTGGAAGTGACCATTATAATTCACATGTACAAATGCACAGAGAATAGTAGTTCATTGTTTTCAGCAGAGAGTACACCAAACTGCTATTATCCTACTTTTCATTTGAGGGAGCTCTGAAAGATTAGTTAATAGGATTAGCTATAATGGTTGAGCAACCATAACATGAAAGCGAGGATTGGAGCAGTAAATACATTCAGCATGTACTGTCATGATCTTCATAATAGAGCTCTGTAGCTTTGAGAGAATTTATAGGCCTGCAATTGGTTCTCGGAACATGGTTTGATCCATCAGCATAGCTCACCATTTCATATCTACAACAGTAATACTGCAATTTACATAACAAAACTTTTTTAGAATTTGGAGTTATTTGGATGATGAAATGAGCCCACCACTTATGTCTAATTTCGCTGCCTAGCAATTAAGAGATGTCAACTGACCTTAGTGCGATGCCAACAGATCAATGGAATAGGTGTGAAATATGGGTGAGCTCCGTCATCGCCGCCCGTGGCTGTGGAGGCGGAGGTGGAGGTGACGATGGCGACAGCACACTGTATCAAAATCGATAGTTGACCATGAGGTCTCTGAAACTTTGTTTTAGGTTGCAACTACAAAGGTTTTTGCAAGCTGAGCAGCATTTGAATTGGCGGTTACTTCAGGAGATTGAAAACACTTGAGAATCACTTAAGTTATATTGAAATCTGATAGTGATTAGGTAATTAAACATTGACGTATTTGAAGTATCTATGAGGTTGTTAGAATTGAAAGCTACCTTGAGATGGTGATAGGTCTCTGAACTCATCTGCGTCGCCTCTTTTAAGTTCTTAGCAGCAACAGGAAGGATCATAATTTCCTACAAATAAGATTGGTTTATAGTTACTCCATAACTATAGTTAACATGCTGATATGGTTGATATACATGGACTATCTTAATATATTTCTGTTCAGGCAAAGGATGACTAAAGTGGACAAAATAAGGGAATAATGCCTTCAACTTCTCAGATTCTAAAGGTTTGGGTACTCGAATGGAAATACAATTTCCAGTATGTTTTTCACCATTAATGACTGTAATTGCCGAGACTGGAAGAGGTGTAGCTTTTTGCAAGTTATAAGAGATTATGAGGCTGATCTGGTGAAATCAAGGCAGCAATCAGTGGAACTGTTTATGGCAAACTGTAAATAGTGAAAGGAAAAGGTTTCCTCAATTTGTAGTGGCTTCCCTAAGCATGGGGGCACCTGCTAGTTTCTCATTCAAAAGTATCCATCAAAAAGGAATTATGCAGCAGAAACAGTTATCTGAAAAAAGCAACCAAAGTGATACTTGCTCTTTGTTTTGTTTGTACTAAAAGTGATGTGCATGTTTTTACACATGTACACTCGTCAGTAAGACAACTAATCAACACTGCATCACATGCTGAAACAACGACATCTCAAGGAGGCATATCCATTTGAATTTGTCTTGGCCAGGCATTTTTGTTTAACCATTGCAAATGCGGAGCAAACATCGTAGCGAATGTGTATGACATGCTTCAAATGGGAAGACATTCAGAAGATGCATGCGCTCTGAGGCATGAGACATTTATCCAGCAGGGAAAAATAGAACAGAAGGAATGATGTGAAATAAACAGTACCTACAAAACAACATGTATGTCTTCATGAACAAAAAATGAAGCCCAGGCTGAGATACCTTGATTGGACATCATTCTTCGGTACTCACTGCCCAAGGACGCGATTCTGAATTAGTATCCTTTACCAACATGCTTAGGTTTGAAAATGAACTGAGAAATCCTGTGGAAAGCGGAATCTGAAACATATGTTACCTGAGGATATTTAAACAAACAGATGGTGTGCGCGTGGATCTGCACCTCTGACTGGCCTAGATGGTTGGTTCAGTGCCGGATTGGAGCGACATGTTGGCCTGGGCAGGGCGCGGCATGCAGAGAGCGCAGGCAGGTCCAGGTTCCAGACGCAAATCCTGGGCGGCGCCGGTCTTGCCGTCTGCTATGCTCCCTGTTGCGGGGCTTCATCAGGGCAAGCCAGCGAGGTGCAGGGGAGGGTGGGACGGATGTAGGCGAGGTTGAAGAAGGTTCCCCGTGCCTGCCTGTGTTGTCGTTCGGCCCGCCGCCGGAGTGGAACGCCGGAGTGGGTGTTCCGCAGCGAGGGAACGGCCGCGAAGATGAGCCACGACGCCACAACGGGCATCGCGGGGAGAAGGTACGGCGTCGTGAGGAGGAAGGGCAGGGTGGCGGCGGGGTAGCGAGGCAGCGGCGGGCGTTGAGGTATTGTGCGGCGGGGGCACGGAGGTTAGGTTGGAGCGCGGAGCGGATGGAGGAGCGTGAAGAAGGTCGTGGAACCTGCACAGATGCATGCACGGCGCGTGGAGCCAGCTGAAGATCGGACGGCAGAAATTTGGGACTGTAGAAACTACAGTGTAATGAGAGCGTGAAGAAGGTCGTGGAACCTGCACAGATGGACGGCCGCGTGGAGCCAGCTGAAGATCGGACAGCAGAAATTTGGGACTGTAGAAACTACAGTGTAATGAGTCTGTCGACGGAACTGCCCGGTTCTACGACTTTAGTAGGTACTAGCAGGTACCCCCGTGCTTCGCACGTGGTAGGAAGCTAGAAGTGTAGCATATTATTATTATATGATTGTAGATGGAAAGAAAAAAATCAGTATAAGATTAGATACAACGATGGTGGAAGTGAATATTGAAACTCCTGCTGCTACGGCGTAAGAAGTTCCAAATGTTTGGTAGATCGAGTTGGTTAGCTGTCACAGGCTTTTTATGGCTATATGGTCGAGCAGAATGAGTATGATTGTGATAGTCATTATAAACTGCAAAACAGTATAAGTGAAGCAGCGCAATAAGGTTTTTAAGTTTACAACACAAATGATAGAACACGTTCATTCCTTTACGTAAGAGGGAAAAAGAATTACCTGCGGATCTGCAGTGCAGAAGGTAAATGAGAGGACCTCACAAAATATTGTACATAGCAATCTTTGTACACATGAGGTCAGCTTTGTAGCGTTTGTACCATCAGGAGAATCCTTCTCCCACTACTACCATGAGTAATGTCAATAATCATGGTCATAAACCTGTGTTGTAATCAGAAACATTTAGCAGCTGAAAGCAGTTTAACTCAAATGTTAATAGTGGCAATCTAGATGCTTCGAACTATGTTAGGAAAATCTTGAATTTATGATAAAAGCAAAATCTTGATGAGGCAATCAAGGCAACACATAGGTGTGCAAATAAGATTAGCAGTTATATATACCTGCCAAATTTTCTAAATAGTTCCATATGATCTAAACACCCAAAAGAAGTATAAAACATGAAGCATCAAATGATCCAATCTAATGAACAAATTGTATGAAATGACTCCATGTGAAGGTTTTTTGCTCCAATTGCAGGAATGAGATGACTTGGTTTTCTAGAACGTGGGAAAGGTAATAGTATATATAAGAAGATACAGTTCCAGATGCCTGAAACACTTTCAGAAGGTAATAATTAAATGTTGGTGCCAAACTTATGTGACAGGCAGGTTCCACTGTCTAATAACATGGGTGTATGTAGATCTTAAGATCAACTTAGCCCGATATGACATAGAAAGCACTATTTCACAATCACAGGACAAATTGAGGAAAAAGGAAAAGTTGCTTTTTTTTTAAGTGCAGCAGCAGTAGGTATTTTTTAAAGTGTTTAGCTGTACCTATGATATCCAATATAGCGTGTGAAGCAATGCCCTGTTTGATTTGTTATTGGTAAACAAAAAACCATTTGAGCCGTCTTGATTTGCATTGTAAATGTTCAATACCACTTTTTTTATTGTGCCTGCGTTTGCCATTAGCTTCTTCCTCAGTGCCCTGAACATTTTCTTCAGTGGTGGAGCTGTAATCGAACAAAACAATCAAGACTGAATTAGTAGTGGCTGTCTATAAGACAGAACAGCAGTACAAAATTCAGATTCTTGGAGTAGTTCCTGCCGTACACTGTGTTGACCCAATTTGACTGAAGAAAAGAGAGTTGGTGTTCAGATATATGTAAAGGAAAATGATCCCATACCTTAGGATTGTACAGGCAAGAGCATAATAACCAAACAGATGAAAACATGGAGAGGAGCCCATAACTGGTGTCTGTAGTCTCCCTTTAAGTGTATGGAGCCATCACTGCCATTTTGCATGAACATAACAGAAGATGACACAATAGCTGATATAGTGATATTAAATCTAAGGAACTGTAACTCAAGCAAAGGAATGGGTCCTAACAACGAACATGTAAGAGGGAATATAAGTAAGTGTAATAACTGCCTGCTAAAAAACTTTAAGAACTATATTCAAATGCTTAATTGCCTTAGTTATGCAAACCAAGGTTCCGTGAAAGTTCTGGTGCATAGGTTTGGCCCTTGCCTGTTTGCTATTTTGTGGGCCGAAAGAATCATAATCACTTGAGTTTATGTTCACAAAATTTTTGTTCAGTCATCACTTCGAGGGCAATCTCTCCCTGAAAGCTGTAAATACATGCACTAAGCGATGAGAGCAATGGAGAATACGCATAGATGGCTGGCTGGTTTCACATATGCAGAGAAGACACCAAGGTTCTTTAATTTTGAAGATGCAATTACTCCTAGCAGTAATGCAGTAACTGGTACTGCACTGAGTCTGATCAGCATATGAGTAGGGCAGGGTACCAACCCTTTTTTTATCATCAAATTGTTCCAAGGCATAGCAAGTGTTGGTCAGAAACATTGCCAAGCTTGTGGTTTTTGAATTATTTTCTAAGCGTTGCTTTTTGAATTATTTTCTAAGCGAACATTTGAAGGCACCAAGTAGTGCTGCCATCATCATTAACACGAAAGTAAAGTGCTAGTTAACACCTTTCAACAGGAAGGCTGCTGGCCGATCTCAGAAGGAAGGGGAGAAAAAGAACGAACCACATGTACAAATCTGAGATGAAGACCAGGTACCTGGTAGTAGCGGCGGGTAGGAGTGGTCCTCAGATGCCCGGCGATCAATCTGCAGACTCGGCGGCGGGTGGGAGATGGCCGGCGCTGTTGCTGCTCACCCGATAGGCCTGGACTTTGTGGGTGGTCGTGACGTACGGGAGGCACGGGAGGCGGTGGGGATGCTCGCCGTGGTGGCGGCGGCAGGCGTCGCTGGCCTGGTCGTGGCCGACGGCGGGATTCCGCGCGGGAGCCGCTGGCGCTGCTGAGGGGAGGGGAGGGAGGTGGCAGGGCGGCGCATGGCAGGAGGACGTCGGGAGGCGGCGGCGGGGAGGAAGCGGACGGAGGAAGCGGACGCGTTGGCTGCCTGGCTGCCTGGACGGGAGGAGCGGAGGGAAGGCAGGGTGTGGAAGGGTGTGGAAGTGGCACACGCGTGCGGTGGAGAAGAGTTTGCTCTGGATCGGACGGATGGGAGGCGTTACTGTAGTTTATACAGTGTTTTGATTCTTGGTTCGGAAGTCCAAGGATCTACGACTTTGGTATTGTTTAGATAGGTTAGATTTCAGACCTGTCAAGGGATTTGGCTTCCTTGTTAAAATGATTTATTGCAGTGGTGTAAAACTTGCAAACTTGATCATTCATCTTATATCCATTTGCATTTGAGGTAATAGAAGAGACAAAAGTAACATAGGATGACTTGTGGAGATGTTAGTGTGATTTGATTTACTCGTTATCATTTCTAACATTTCTCTTTTATATAATGGTAGATATTTAGCCTCTGATCACTTTTGATTATGAACTTTGTGCTTCCTTTGATTAAAATAAATCAGGTTAAATTATTTGTACCGTAGCAACGCACGGCACTCAACTAATTTTATTTAAGGAAAAAGTCCAAATTACTACACTATGTTTTCACTCAAGTCCGGATAACCCCTAAAGTATTGTTTAGTTTATTTTACTCCGGTGGTTTTACAAACCTAGTGCACTTAACATCTTGTGGCACTAATGTAGTCGGTGACGTGCTATTAGTCATGCCACGTAAAGCCGACATGGCCGTAAAGACACGCACATATTTGCATTCATGCAGGGGACTACATGGCCAGAAAGACACGCACATATTTGCATTCATGCAGGGGACGGCTGCATGCATATCATTGAACAAAATCATATACGCCTTCGATATATGTGTGCTGGCTCGATCCATCCACTGGGATTTTTTTTAATAATAATTTCCTTATGCTCTACGACATGTTTGCCTTAGTGTCTTACTGAGTAGTGCGAGAGACCGATCGATCATCGGCCGGTTCTTTGCTCTTACGCCTTACCGGTCAAGAGATGCACGGTCGTAATAATCATCGCTAGTCGCTTTGCTCTCGTCTCGACAAGTATTTTTTTAGAAAAGGTCGCACGTATGCATGGAACCCGAAATCGAAATGCTATGCGGGCATACATATGCATGCATGGCAGCATGGGTTCAAAATTAAGCCGATCCACAATTAAGCGGATGATGCATGGCGAACCATGACTTCACGATACTACCCAAGCTGCTAGTAAATAGGTACGTGTAGTCATCCCTATGTAACCCTATGTGCTATCGGAAGACCTACACGGGAAATACGTACGCACCTTGGAGCCGCCGCCCGATCGCCTCGATGTGTCGATCGTGAAGCTGCCGGTCGATCGAGGCCGCGGATGGGTCGAGGCCGCGGATGGATGTGCCGACCGCGATGGATGTGCCCCCACGGTCCTCTCTCGTGCCGCGATCGCCGTCGGTCTTCGTATAGAACTTCCGCGTGTGCGCAAGGGAGTCGTGGGAGTCACGTACGAGTCGCAAGGGAGTCACGCTAGGGAAAAAAAATTTCTACCCATGTCAACAGCTTATGTGGCAAAACTAATTGCAAAACCACTCCACGTGACCAAAATGGGATTGGATTAGTGCCAAAAGGTGTTAAGTGCACCGGTTGCAAAACCACCTGAGTAAAATGAACTAAACAATACCTTAGGGGTTATCCGGACTTGAGTGAAAACACGTGGTAGTAATTTAGACTTTTTCTTTATTTAAAGTTGTGGGAGGCCTTCTATCCGGTTTTTGTGGGCGGAGGAGGAAAAATTGGACTTTGCCGATAGTTTACAGAAATAATCAACACCTTTCGATAGGCAAGGTCGGGTCGAAATCACCGGCTGGTTTTAGGCTGGACGATCGGCCGCCATTCGGCAGGCAAGGCCCAAACCGATTCACCGCTTGAACGGCCGAGAAGCCCGGGATCTTCCGCGACCCGGTCGGCCACGGATGATCGCTGCCGACCACCCCTCGAAATGGGTCGGCCCAACACTTTGGTGGCCCAATAGGCCCAGCCGACGATGGAGACGTCGTCTTCTACCTCGCGCCAAGACCGAAGCCGTCGGGATCCTAACCCTAACGCCCACCGGAGTCGAAGACGATGGCCCCCGCTGAAGACCGCGCCCCACCGCGACACCACCTCCACCCCAAAGAACTTCCCCGTGAGGCTATAGAATGGCCGGCCGGGGAGGTAGGTAGGCCCGACGGTTGGCATGGTCGCCGGGCGGCTTAGGTACTGGGTGGCCGCGGTCGGGCGGTTGGGCCGGGGTAGGGGTGGGGAGTTGAGCTCGAGCCGATGATGGCGGATGCGGCGGCGAGCTCGGAGCAACAGAGGATTTTTATGGTGGCGGCGGCGGCGAAAAAAAAGGGCGGGGAGGGTGAAGAAGGGGGCCGCCACGGGCGCGCTTAGGTATGTCCAGGGGACGGCGGGGCGGCAGGGTCGTGTTGGGAGCGGTAGCGTAAGGTAGAAGGCCAGGACGTCGTCTTGGGCCGTGGAGATGTTGGGCCCAGCTTGGGTGGTCGGCGCAGAGCAGCCCCTGAGAAGCCTACATCCGAAGCAATCACGCCGCTGTGCGCCCTCATCCTCCCGACGCCCAACAACCTTCCTTCCCCATCGCGCACTGCTAGGGTTAGCGCTCCCTCGCGGCGCCAATCCCTCACAGCAAAACCCTAGCCATGGACGTTTCTTGTTCCGACGCTGATCTGGCGCCGGTATCGCTGGATTTCAGACATTGCGCATCTGTTTCACCTGGCGGACGGATGAAATCGGTTGGTCTCCTCTGCTTTCGTAATTTATTAATTCGTTTATTTTCTCGGTTCAATTAGAGCGTCAGTGATGATGGGAATTAGTACTATTTGTTAAAATCGCAGGTGCACAAGGAAGAAACTTACGTGGACATGCTGGCGAGGGCGTCACTTCAGCTGGTGCGGAGGGAGTTGCCGGTTGAGGTTCAGTGCTGTGGCGTTTGGATGCTTCGGGTGGGTTGTAAACCTACTGTCCTTTATCGCCTCCAAATCGTTCCTTTCTCTTTACCGTGATTCAAAGTGATTCCCTCTCTTCGAAGCCTCTATGGATTGAACAAAGCACCATTTCAGTATTGAGATAATATTTTCCTCTCTTATTACACACCAAAAGTGCATTTTAGCTTAGTCCATGATTGAGTATGTTCATTCTTTTTGACTGGTAGAAATCTGGATGTGGATAGTGCCTAGGTCGAATTTTTGTGTTGGATACTAAGCAGAACTGTTCCATTTCATTTCATTTGAGTTTTACGTGTAGTGTTTGTTCATGGCTTTATGATATCATGTCTATAATATTTATGAAATTTCACAATCGTTTAGACTTTAGACAACGTCAATTCGTATTGAAGGTGACATGCAATAGAGGTAGCAGAACATTTCATTTGATTTTTACAAGTGGTGTTTGTTGGTGGATTTAGAAATCAAAATCTAGACCTCAAATCATTTAGACAACATTTTATGGCACAACCACTATTGACTGTATGGATGATCCAGTGTTTATTGCATTATGCTTACATTAATACGCTGACATTGTTAGACATTATTATCTTCGACCTGATTGTTTGATGTTTCAGAAAATAACAACTATACATAAGTGTTAGTCACTTTCCGTGTCCTAAACATCAGAGATCTGACCGAAGGGATTATTTCACAACTTGACCTCTTTGCATATCCATCATAAATGGCAGAAAGTTGTTTTTTTTTTTTTGCTATTAGGCTCTCTTATAATAACCCAGAACTTGTATAAACTATCTCAACTTAGGATTGGCCAAAGTTGGATATGCTTAAACTGCGCACATACAACCTTAGTTGATACTGATTTTTAGCATTTGCTGTTGAACTCACAGTAAGATTAGCATTCTACAAAAGCATCACGGCACTTATTTTTGTTGTTATTGTGGAGCAGTGTCCAACTATGAGCAACCTTAACCTGTTATCATGTTGGTATTTGCAGCATTTGCTATGCTTGAGGAAGGAGGAACTCAGCAGCACAAATTTGGAAAAATTAAAAAAGGTCCTTGTTGGGTCCCTTGATGATTTTGTTCTGAACGATGCTACATATCACTTCGATGCATTAAGTTGCATGGCGAATCTTAAGGAAAACAATAAGCGTTGGCGCTGCTTACTTGTTGCGCTGGCTGCCACAGAAACACTTGCTGCAGGAAATGCTAAAGGTTAAACACTCCACACTCTGGTGCAACATTTAATGCTTCCTTCTTACTCTTAGAATCATGATTGATTTTGTACTTTGAATAATACTACGGTGTCCTGTTAAGTAATGATGAGTATGATCTGCAGAGTGCAATTGTATATGGATGTTTGTATAAAAAATACACGAATGGTAGGAGTAGTACCATATGTTAGGTTTCGAAAAATATCATGTTGTATGAGCTTGGATTCTAATAATAATAATAAAAAAAAAACTTGGTCAGATTTGTGTCTGTTTCTAAAGAATTGGTTTTGTGTTTCTCATTAAAGTATCACCTGGGCACAAGTAGTATGTATGTGTTAGGCAACTTGGAATCGTTGCTCGAGTATTAAAAGATTTATGACAATGATGCCCTGGCTAGTGAATAGCTTATCTAAGATAAATCTGTACCTTTTTGTTTAAGTAATGCTTAAACAACATCAAAGATTTTGTTTATTGGGTATATGTTATGTAATCTCCTAAAGTCATGCATTTCATTTCTCATTGGTCTTTGTCCTTGAACAGGGGGAAAGGAATGCTCAATCTATTATCCAACAGCAGTAGCAATAGCAATTCAGATTGTAGTGGTAGAAGCAGTGGCATCTGGTCTGGGACGCACTTTGGCAGCTTACCAGAGGGCTTTTGTGACATTGTTGATATTGATAATGCATGGAAAGACTTTGTTGAGATTTACCCTGCAATTGTAAGCCTGTTCTCACCAAAGTGTTACAATTTGTTGAGATTTACCCTGCAATAAACGTGGAGAAATCAACTGTGCACTTCCAGTTGTTGAGAACAACTTTAATTGGCAATTTGTAGAAACTAGGTGAATACCCCGCGCGTTGCTGCGGAGATTACAAGTAATTTAAAAAGAAATTAGACTATTTTTATCTATAGTTATATAAATGAAACTATCTTAACTTAATTTTGGTGAATGATTTGAATGTGGACAACCAAATGCATGTTAATGTTAATGGATGAAAAAAAAAACTATCATAATTACATATGCTAGTTGGCTATAAATGCAACTTCTAGTGGATTGTTGATGTGGATAGCTTGCATGTTGAGAGAAATAGCTTAGTGGGGTTTATCTTTATAGGAGTAGTAGATTCAAATTCCAGAACATATACTTGTATATTCCCTTGTGTAATACAAATTCTAGAATATATGCCATTATATAGCAGTTTCCTTTAGATTTAAATGACTTGTAATGATGTTCAGTTAGCAGTTTCATTGCTTTATACTGTATATTGCTTTGTCATATAATTCTGATTTGTTAAAGCATTTTGATATGTTACACTTGTTTTTACAAGTGTATAATTCTGTATATTGCTTTGTCATATAATTCTGTATATCTTTAATGATGCAGGCTAATGGGGAAATGATATCTAGCCATCAAGGGAAGGGGCCTCTACTTCTTATGGAGCATAATATCATCTGTAAAGCATTCCTTACATTAATATACCGCTCAGGGTATGAAATTATTTGATTAATTCCACTCATCTTTAAAGTACTTTGAGATAGATTTTGTATTACTATTGTTGAGATGTTTGTCCAAAGTTACACCACAGACATTGTTACAAGTTTTAAACAACTTTTATGCGCTTTTTTAGGAAAATTACATGGTCGTCACTGGTTCAGGACCCTAATTCTCCATATCTTTATTTGTCGTTGCCCCATATGCCACTAAAGTGAACTTCTATTCTCAGCTACGTTTATCAAATTTTAAAAAAAAATCAGAATATTTGTTTGAGAAATAGAGGTACAGAATGAAAAAAAATTGCACTGTACCACATATCACAAATTAACCTGTATCATGGCTTGCTTGAATTCTCAAGCTTCTAGTTGTGCATGCATGGCAAGCTGCATGCAGCACACCGACACCAAAAGAGTGGCACATTATGAGCCACACAGCAAGTGGCAGAATGGTGCTGTGTGATTTTGGTAGGGTGGAGCGGCAGGTGAGGCTTGCCGAGTGGTAGGAGGCACAGTGCTAGGTGGGCCCTATTCACCAGCGTGGCGCCGCAGGGCTGGGTGGTGCTCAGTGAGCTCGAGGCTCGAGCGGCAGACAGATGGCGGCTAGGCGTGTCATTGAGCAGCAGGTTTATTTGCCTGCAGAAGTGCACGACTGCGTCTTCTGGTTTGTAGCTAACCACTCATAGATGCATTTTTTTCACTTAAACAAGCTCTTGTGAGTGCTAAGTCATAATGAAAATTGGTAGAGTATTGATTAGTTGGCAAGTGTCGATTTGATAAGGTAATAATCTATTTCATGCTGGGGAACGCCGGGCAGGTTGAGCTGCAGCTGATGGCAAAAATGTTCAAATAGTTGGTCAATCACAGTGTTAAGCTTCCATTACAAACCAGTGGCATGTTGAATTGCCACATAAGCAAAGTAGTGCCAACTTGAGATTTTTAGCGGCAACCATACAGTTTATGTATAGCCTACCCCAACTAGCTTGGGACTAAAGGCTATGTTGTTGTGTTGTGTATTCATAACCATACAGTTTATGTACCATACCATTGGCAATAGTGCAAAAGCCCTTCTTTTACGTGTACAAAACTCATTGTTGACCCTTTTCACTCTCTTTCTTGACAGGATACAGCAATATGAGGAAATACTTGCTTGCTTGCTTAGCCTTCTCAAGAAAATTTGGACATTACCAGACTGGAGAAGTAGATATTTGTACCATGGGTCAGGGCTAACGCCTCTATTTTCTGATAACCAATTTTTTTGAGATGATATACCACCTGGTTAGATGGTGTGAGGTGGAGCTCATAAGGAGCAAAGCTGAAGTGTACACTGCTGTAAAATATTCTGGACATTACATAGTAACCATTTTACCAAGCATCCTCTTCCTGGTCTTAGAGGTAAACTGGTTCTATAGTTTGCCTTACTCAGTATAACAGTGCCTTCTTTTGTAATCACTGCTATGGTATGTGTTATTGTGGTGACAGATTTGGTGCACCATAATTTCTCAACTTCTTGACCAGATTTAGGGTCTTATTCGTGCCAAAACATGCCTAACGTAGAGGGGCACTTTTTTGTTGTGCTAAACTTTTTTGTGCTACTGTGTGATACGAAAACAAAATTGCACAATCATTATTGAAGTTTCCTCTTTTTTGTCACTCTAATTTTAGTCAATGTTCTGAATTGCAGGTGCTTCAGTGCATACATTCCTTCCCAGATGAACATACCAAGAACGTGGAAGGTACCCAAGCAATACAGATAAGATCATTAATAGAAGGAATTAGAGAGAGTGGGTAAGTGTTTGTGTCTGCTAGTGCCGTGTCAGTGATATTGTCATGCTAGGGTAAAAAGTAACATGCATATAACGTAGTTACTACTCCTCTGTGCCAAAAAATGTGTATTTATATTTCATCATTAGCCTACCCCAACTTTACTTTTGGGACAAAAGGCCTTGCTGTTGTTGTTGTATTGTTTTCTCTTCATTTTTGACCAGTGATTTGTATAAATTTGATTAATTTAGATAACATGCAAAATAGATAATATGAAAATACCTTTTATGATGAATCTAAAAATGTAAGTTAATCAAAATAGACAAATCACTAGTCAAAGATGAGAACAAAACAATCAATGGAACCTAGAAATAAGCATTTTTGGCACTGGGAGTACCTTTCAGCTGTTTATTTAAACAATTCAAAAAATGATTTGTTACAAATCTATCTTTAGATGTTTTCCCCAATGCCACTTCTTGGCCCTAGTCTCTGCTGCACTTCTTGTTTTTCCTCCATACCATCATATAGTTTGCTGCATGTTTTTTCTTTATACCAACATTTCAGCATTAAGAACCCATATAATGGCCCTAGTTTTCCGACTATCCTAGGTCCGCCCCAGCCATTACTTCTTTTGAGAAGTGAAAAATGTCTATCTGTACCACCGGTTCACCGCACACGTTGGCAGATCTAAATACACACATATTGAGGAGTCGAAACAAAACCACTAGCAGCTCTATAGTATGATACTTTTCAAAGTTAACTTCCATCAAAGTTAAAATATGCAAACTCCAGTTATGTTTTAGATTGGCAGTAGATTGCCCTGAAATCTATTTGTTGATTTCACACGTTACTTTTACACCAGGACCATATCTGGTTTGCTACCTCTTCTGTTTTTTTTTCTTCAGAACGAGTTGCTATCTGTTTCCTTAATTTTAAGATAGGTAACTTAAATGCTAAGTCATTTCATCTATACAACAAGGTCTGTTTCTTCTTTCGTAAACAAGAAATATCTAGGATTCTAAGTTCGTATTATGTAGCTTGCAGCTACTGTTACCAGCATGGCTACACTACTTGGGTTTAGGGCCATGTAATATGCACAACACACATGGGCCACTGACCATATCAACACATTACGATGTCTTGAGCTAAAACTGCCACATTTGTCAATTTTGTGAATTATGTGGACATTTTCTGCTTTTTACTTTCCTAAATAATTTATTTTACTGTGCTTGCAGGTACAAAGTGATTGGTCTATGTGCGACTGTTAAGGGTGCATTTCCCGTGTTATTAAATGAATCTGTTAGTGATGTTTTATTAAAATATTTGGGTTCACTGGAATTTAGACATTTAGGAAAACTTATCAAACATACAGTTGTTCCTTTGATTAAGAATTGCCCATATATGTTCTATAAGGAATGGGTGGATGGCTTTTTACAGCCTGTACTATGGCACTGTGAAAATATACTTCATGAAGCATGGTTCAGTCTTCTGTATTATGGACGTGCCGGAGCACCATACTATTTTGGTAAACTCTGTGGATTGGATGGGACGACCAAGACATTGGAAAGGGACATTCTTCTTGAGTTCACACGTGAAGTTTCAGGTTTGCTTGAAGCTGTAGCATTGACAGAACAAAATACAGCGCTTCCATTGTCGGATGCTGCTCAAGATCTTGACAACATTCCATCAACTTCTCTCTTTAGGTGCTATAATGAGTACTATAATCACTGTATTGTGAATTAAGTAACCGCAGTATCTAATATTTATCACCTTGTAGGTACCTTATCACTAATGATTGCTTTGGGAAGTTGAGGATGAGCTTATTTGGGTACTTTGTGGATGATATAGCAACAGAAAAAGCCATTCCATTTTGCCGTGCTCTTGTTTGTTCTTCAGTTCATAGCCAATATGCAAGGATTAGGATATTTGTTATGGACAATCTACTTCCATGCCTAATCCAACATCTAGATAATAAGCTGCCATGTGCAATTGGGCGCCTAAAGCATGAACTGAATTCAAGTGCGAGTGTTAATGCTAGAAGTCACAAGAATTCAAAGGCAGCTGATAATATTCACTTGGATCTTGTTGTCCTCTGTCGAGAATTGTATGTCAGTGGTTATGTGCAGACTCAGGCAAGTCATCAGCACTTGGGAGTGCATACCTCTTTATTAGAATTCTGATGTACAAAATCACACAACTTGTTCACTGCTTTATGTGATAGGCTTTGAAGTGTGACAAAGATAGATGTAATGCTGAAAATACTTTTAAAGCGTGGTTACGGGCGGCAGAAGGAGGACTTTCAAACAAAGGCATATTCTGCAGCTGCTAAGAGGCTTCCATCTGGAACCCCATGGAACTGGGAGGTGTGTTTTGTGGCCATTTGAAAATGCTGCAATGCATCTCAGATTTGATGGTCACATGATTTAGATCCTAGTAATTTTGCTCATTGTATGTTGTTTTACCACTAGCAGTTGGAAGATGAATGCCAGAGATATCTTTCTGTCTATATTGGTATGTTGCGACTGGTGGATGAAACTGATGATTTTTCAAAGGTAAAATCGATGAACTATCCAAAGTTCCCCACAAGACTCGTTTATTTATCCATATGTTGTATAAGTTGGATTGTAGAAATAGTATGTTGAAATCTTTGTTAGACACTTTCCATGTCTTTTTTTTTGTATATGTGGTTAATGAGTCATCTGAGTACGCTTGGCAGAAAATCTATGTGGACAAAGAAAGTCTCTTCCAGAAACTGAGTCCAGAATTCAGATCTAACTATGCCATCAACAGCTGTGCACACCCTTATATGAAGATTATCTCATCTATACAACGAGTAAGGATTTCATTATACTTTGTCATACTTGTGTCCTTATGTGTATTGCCTTATTTGTCTTTTGTTGTTTTTCAAAAGTTTAAAATTCTATTCAATGGCTGATGCAGTACGCAGCAGAGAAATCTGCACTGTTATTCGCAAACTGATCAAACTTAAGCCTTGCATCAAGGTATTCATCTGAATTCTTATTTATTTTATGTTGAGTTAGAGAACAATTGTTTTTCTCCTGATTACTTTCAGGGATCTGATCGTACCTGTGATGTTGTTCATCGCCTCGAACGAACTTCTGAGGTACCACCTGAACTTTCTAAACATGTGGCGCCATCAGTTGAAGTGAGTATTTCCTGTCCATCAAGCAATTAGAGGTGATCTATATGCAGATCAGACATAACATTTTTTTTCTCAGATTCTCCATTTTGTATTATTTTTCTGGGAACCAAGATTTCATCCGCTGATACGTCAGGTGACTTGTGGAACTAAAGGCTTTATTAATATGATGCCACATTTTCTCATGGACTCCTTACCATCGTACTCTGATTTTTATTTCATTCTTGTTTAGGCCATCATGGACAAACTTTTAGACATAGTTGATGAATTAACTGCAAGGGAAAGATGCTTAGAGGTTTGTGTACATGCGAGATTGTAACCTGTTCGGACTTATAATGGTTATATTAATATTCAATTTTTTTTGTTTTCAGCCTCTAGTACCACTTATCAGAGATTTCCCTCTTCATTTGCAACCGTATGCTCATGCTTTGCTGTTGGAGTCCAAGGTCCGTGTGGCTGTTTTTTTTCTTCCTTTGTGAAATCACCATTTGAAACTCCTCTACTGCCATGTTATGCCCTCCCATCATGCCACCTTTCCTCAAAAGGCAACAGTGATTTTTTATGAGCTTTCATTTTGTAATACAACTCTCTTTTTTTCCGTAGTATTATGATGCCATAAAGCAAATTAAGTTGCATGAAGGGTTTGATGAGTTTTTGGCCTCTGGCAAATTGGATGATGATTTGAAGTTCATCTTTTCAAAGGTAATTTGCAATTTCAGAATAGCGAATCAGGGTTCCAAAAAGGAATTTAGTAATCATGCTTTCTATAAATTCAGGCTTATACGGATGAGCCTGTTGCAAACAAGGTGCCAAGTCAGTTTTGGGAACTGGATCCTGATCTAAGAAAACTATCTTTTGAGGTATTAATATATCTTGCTTGGGTTTTAGCTGTTTCTTTTTTTTTTTTTTTTTTTTTTTTGCCTCCTTAACAGCTTTCTTCTCAGCGGAGAGCAAAAATTGTGCACGTGCATACTGAAACCTGCAGCTATATTGAATGTTTGCGAAGTCTCTTTGCGAATGAGAAAGTATGTATACAACAGGTTCTTATTCCTTTCTTATGTCACCTTTTTTTACACGGATGTTAATCCTATTTTTTACACTTTTTTGAACCCCTTGTTTTTGTCCTTTTCTTTCATCCATTTTTTTTTTATGAAGTATTTTGATGCTGTTACTGAATGGCAGTTTCATCCTTATAATGAGAAATTACTGTTTATACAGAATTATTATAATTTTATTTATTTTGTACATAGTTCACTTATGCCCATTAACAATTTCTGAGTGGTTATTCCCTCAAAAACAAGTTCTGGATGTTGAGGCATTTAAAAGTTTTGTTGGAAAATCATATATATGTAGGATACACTAATAAGTATGTAAAAGCTCAATAGAATTTTGCTGGGAATTTAAATTATTACTCTAAAATAGCTGTAGGAAGTAATGTGACAAAGATACTTGGAAATCTAGCTGCAATGAAAATTTGAAACAATATGAAATTGATAGTAGGATCACAATACCTCGAACAAGTCGCAACTAATAAAATCTGGATGCAATGAAATTCGAAACAGTATGAAGCTGCTGTTCCAATTGTTCTTTGGGTGGCTACTTGGAAACAAATAAATAAAATAAGTAAAATTGTATTAGATTCTGTATTACCTTTGCTGGGAAGTGGTTCGTGTGTGTGTGCGCGCTACAAGTCTCAGTTCATGAGTGTTTGTGGGAATCTGTGACATGCCAAGCAGCAGCCGCTGAGAACCTATGAAATGGAAAACTGACAAGTTTTGTCCCTTTCTTTCAGATGTAGAGTGTCTATTTTTAAAAATTTAAATGGACAATGAAACCACAGAGTTAAAACAATTCATGATATTTGGTATTGAACTTTTAAACTTGGGACATCATGTTCAAGGTGATTTTGTTTGCCCACGAAAACAAGATTTTTTTTTCTACTTTGTACTTGGGTGCCATGATGTCAATTAGTACAAATGTAACGTTTTTCATCATAGGTTATTCCTAAATCGATGTTTTTCACCATTTATCTGGTTACCAACCTATGGTGACTTGCTCCAACTTTTGTCACTTTAGTCAATTATTAGTCACTTTTTATTATTCCATTTTTTTGTTGACTTGTTCCAGTTTCAGATGAAAGTTGAAGCCCAAAGTTTGATAGGTGCCCTTGAAGTAGAAGGATTTTTTGATGTTGACAGCAAGCAGATTGATTGGGTATAGCTTTGCACAATGAATGTTTTATTACCGACAAGTTTGGTGCATGAACACAGTTTCTTGCTATTGCAGGGGAAGACTTCTTTTCAGAACTGGTAGAGAAATTCAATTCTAAACTTTTTCTGAGGAATTCCCTTCCCAAGCACTATGCAATCCGTGGAATTATTGTATGTACCTGATTACTTGTAGTCTATCCTATTTATAATGGCAGTGGTGCTGAGGTTATGGCTCATTTCAGGATTGTCGGGCAATCTTATTGCAGAAGGATATCAACCAGCAAGAAGCATTGGAAAAGGTGGAAACCAAAATGTTTGACTTGGAAGTGTTGACTTTTCTCCTGTTTTTGTTGTCTTTCCTGTGGTTTCCCTTGCGCGCTGACAGTATTAATTATGATTCTTTGCACTCGAGGGAACTGTTTGACTTATCAATTGGTTCTGTTTAGGTGTTGTCTGATGTAGGCAGTAGCTTGAACGGATATCTTCAAAAGGTACATAAATATTTTTTCATATTTCTTCCAATATTACCATTACAAATATTGATATTTAAAAAAATATTTATCAACTTTCTTTTTTACTGTTTTAGTTTTGGAAGGAAACAAGGCACTATGATCACCAGTACTATGACATTGTAAGGAATCCCTTGAAGCAGGTCGGTGCCTTTAACCCCCTGCAGTGCTGTGTATTATTAACTCTGTTTGCTGCTTGTTATTGTGGCCATGATAAAACTGTATGATTTTAGATTTAGCTGATATATATTTACTATTTTTTGAATAGTTTTCTTATGGTTTGTCGGGTGGTGACTGTTATTATGTTCCTGGTTCCCTTGCGACTGTTCTCTTTGATTATGATATAGTTAATTAAATAGGAATTGGGCTTTGGTGATTGAAAGAAGGATGCATGTCACGGAATTGAAGGTGTCTATGAAGTTAATTAACAGTAGCACTTAAGTTTATGAGAATGCAACTGCCATTTGGATATTTGGTTGAACTTACAGTCTTTTTATGTCAACGCCACTGTTTTTCTATATGCTTCATCTGAAAGGTTCATTGGGTTTACTATTGATTGAACGAACTATTATTGAAGGTTCTTTCATTCGTTTCTATTCAGTGTTTGAAACAAGTTATGTATTGTCTTCTGAAGCACACTCAATCTGATAACGCAATAATAATATTTTATGTGTTACGTTGTGTGACTGCTTTGATAACAACGAAAGATACTAAAATTATAGACATGGTGTCACAATTCTGTGGTTGTGGTTTTCTAGTGTTATATCAGTCGGACATTCATTCTTACCATTTATTTTTTTTTATTCCGACAGGTCAATTGGGGCCCAAGCCCGAGGCCATTTTAAGGGTTTTGTTTTCCTGTGGCATGCAATATTTTAGATTTTACCTTGGTTCCGAGGCCTGTTATGTATGGAATTCAATGTATTAATGGTGGTTCTGCTTGACGAAAATACTATGTATGTATTATTATTTACTAGCAAAAGTGCCCGTGCGTTGCAACGGGTCGTTATTTTCACTCTTAAGTTGTTAATAACACGTTCCTTACCATGGCATAAACGTAGTGCCAAGCCGTGAGTCCAAACTCGAAGCAAGGAACTGAAGTACTGTCATCCTTCGTCTCTAAATGTTTATCTCTAGAGGCGTGTTTCCTTCACAAACACGCTTCTCTAGATACAAACAAAAAGGATGGAGGGAGTAGACAATAAAAAAGAGAGAGAGAAAACTCTCTTTTAATATTATGTATGTATAGATTTCTCTCACAACAAAAAAAAAAAAACCCTGTTGTAAGCACAATTGGAACAGCCATGCTCCATGCAGCAACGAGAAACAGGATGGGGAAGGAAAGCAAAGACCTACAGTGATCACACAAGCCTTCCGCTCGCCACGACGGGACTGAACCCCAGGGCGTGCCTTCCCCGGCTCCCAAAGGAGCCCTTAGGCCATGTTTGGAAAATCCCCGCCAGTTTCCCCGGGTCTAATCCCTGCATGTACCTGCATGTAACTGTGGTCCGTTCAAATTCTATACATTCGTGAGGGACTGACGTTGCCTTCCCCGGGGCGCCGCTCTCCGACCTCGGAGGTGCGGGCGTCTCTTCCCGGCCTCGCCATGCGAGCAGGGGCGTTGCTCCCGCGCTGTAGCGGCAACAAAAGGAGAGCTTCATGCATGCTCGCACGCGTCACCCAGAAATAGCCTGGTTAGTTAGACAAACCTCGGGCGGGGCTTACCCGGGATTTCTTAGTTCCCAAACGAAGCCTTAGGGTAGGATGGTGGGGGATACACACTACTCACGCAGTCTGAGGGTGTCGTGATCCCCACGTGGCCTCCGAGATGGTGCATCTGTGGTGTAGAGTTGCCTTGTGGAGGACATTTTGACAACCGTGTGGATGGACAACGTGATTTCCATATAGGAGCTTTGAAGGCGGCCGATGGGACGCTGGTAATAGATCAAGAACCTTTCTCAGCTCAACTGCATTTGAGTCTAGAAGAATCTTTACTAGTATAATGCATGTGTTAACGCCACAGCTTAATTTTAGAGATGAACATGAAAACAACTGATAGTAGGTCTATTGAATGGTATTTCCTCCTGTTCCAAATTGTAGATCGTTTTGGCTTTTCTAGTTACATATTTTTTTACTATGCATCTAGATATAGTGTTTAACTAGGTGTATAGCAAATGCAATGTATAAAAAAAAAAAAAGCAAAGTGAACTATAATTTGGAACGGAGGGAATAGTAGACATGGTTATGGTTGCCTCTACAATTTCTACTCTTTAATTTCCATTACTAAAACAACAATCCATAAGACTGAAGTTGTGGATGTATGAATTTAAATACATATAAGTCTGCTCGAATGGAATTATATTTTAGTCCTTTGTAAAACTACTTTTTTATATATATTTGAACCGTCCACAATAGTATACTCCCTCCGTCCCTAAATAAGTGTCGTTGTTGATATGCGTGTCACGAGTTTAATTTAATTTGTAGAAAATATGTGCAACATTTGTGTTGCTAAATAATTTTTAAAAACTTAGATTCATATCTTTTTTAATGATACTAATTATGTATTATAAATATTAATATTTTTTAGTATATAATTACTGACATTTATTTCTCGGAAAGGATAAGCGACACTTATTTAAGGACGGAGGGAGTATTCCCTAATAAGCAGAAGCAAAATGCATGATCAACGATGGCTGGTAGCCACTGCAGGTTGACCGCGTGGGAGGCTCTCGGCGGCGAAAACAAAGGACTCGAGAGGGAAGGGCAAACATGTCTTTTCCCCGCCAAACAATCTGAAAATATTTCCCGAATTATAGAAATAATAGAGAATGTCGATTCGGCTAGATTGGGCCGGAATTGACACGTGGATTGGAGTTGGGAGAGGGAAGAGGATGATGATGGTGGTGATGGCGGCGTGAGGCGGCGGCGGCAAAGAAGCGGCCTTGGCCTGCCGAGGGCGAGGGCGGCAGCGGCGGCGGCGGCTCGAGAGTGAAGGCAAAGAGATATTTTTATTTTCTTGCTTGTGCCCTAGAGATTACATGTCTCTTGCTTATATAGCCCGACTAGTGGGACTTGTAATCTAAGCAATCTCTATAAGGTTTCCTTATACGACCGAATACTTTTTACAAGCAATTTCCTATTTTATTATTTCCTAATAAGGGTCTCCTTATAGATGAGATAGCCCCTTGCACACCAAAAATTACCTAAGATAATCCTAACTTGAAGACGGCGAACTCGAGTCGTCGCGGGAGAGGGAAAGCGACGGCGCCAGGGGCCGGCCTCCCCGCGCGCGCCCCCTCCCCTCCCCGGGTCGGCGGCCGTCGCGTTTGGCCCAATTAGCCACTCTCGGGGGCCCACTTTCGATCATGACATTTCCCCACCGTTCGACGAGGCGGCGCGTCCCACGTGCCGCCCAACCCACCAAGTGGTGGCGAAAGACACGCCGTCCGGGGAAGCGACAAGTCCAGCCCGGCGTAGAGGACGAGGGGGCGACTTGTCGTTGTCGCCGTTGCGGATGCCGGAGTCCTTGTCGGAGAAGGAGAAGTCGAGGTGGAAAACGCCGGGTAGACGCCGAACTTGAAGCTCAGCGGGGTTGCACGAAGAACGTTCCGTGCATGCACGACGCATGACGGAGGCGCCGAGGGTTCCGACAACTCAAGCATCCGGCGAGCCGCCGGTGGAGACATGTAGGCGTAAGTTGCCGGCACATTCACCTTTGCATGAAGTTGCCTGCGGTGACGTGTCGAATCGACGTGGCGGCGACGGGGTGAAGTCGAGGGAGGCGGCCGTAGGAGATCGCCGGGGTGTGCCGACGGGGTCCCAGCTGTCTCTCCTTTGTCCACGGGGCGCCAACCGTGATGTTGTCGATGCGGAAGAAGACGCCGCCATTGTCGTCGAAGAGGAGGATGGTGGCACCCTCGACCGCTCGTCGGGGTGCGCTGGAGAAGAAGGACGCTTGCCGAGGAACGCCCGATCCTCCCGCGGGTGATTGGGGAGGTGGAAGCCCACCGCTACGCCGTCGCGTTGAACGTTCTCCCCGCCAGAAGTCCCGAGAAGCTCTCGGGCAGCCGGGATGTAGTAGCGGTGAAAGTACCTCACAATGCCGTAGCGGAGGCTCCACTCGTGTGCGATTGATCCCAGCTCGATGGCGCTGGAGATGATCCCGAGCTCCTTGTATGTAGTTGTGCCCACTTGCAGCTCAGTGATCATGTTGCTTGCTGTCAGCCCCTCGATGTCTTCCATGGCAACAAAGAAGACGCCGCTTTGTCCCTACCATGCGGTCACACAGGGTAGCCGCTATGTCGCCGTCGAAATCCAAAGATCTCTAGATTGGTTTTGGCTAATTGATGACATCCTTAGGACTAATCTCTCTATGCTAAGTGTTTGATTTAGTTGAAGATTGGTCAAGCTAAGGAAGTGCATGGTGGTCATGGTGGATGGATCGAGATGGTTCAAATGATGATCAAGTGCATGACTTGGAGTGGATGGTGGATCAAAGTGGGCTCAAGGCAAAGGTATATCCATAGGGTCATTTTGATTTTATACTCAAGACACCATAGAGGGTGTGAGTGATTATAAGATCGATAAGCCGTACTATAAAGAGGGGAAAACTATCATAGATATCGATCCACATGTGCCTCTAGGTTCAAAATCTTTTGCATGCATTCTAACCTAGAGAGCTAACGCTGTACTTGATGGAAAATGTTTTGAAAATGCTAACACATGGTGTCGGGGTGTTCTTCGACGTGTCGGCAAAACAATAATCAAGTGACGGAAGTCGGTTTGGAGCAAAGGCGAAGGAACGACGACAAAACGATGTAATCTCGCAGCTCGAGAAGGTGGCAGACGGACTCTCGGCCGGAAGCACGAAGCCCGACCGGACGCCGCAGTGACCGCGTCCGGCAGAGAGCATGTTTTCGTGACTTCAGCTCAGAAGTGACCGGACGCGCCGATCGGATGCATCTGGTGCTGACCGGACGCACCGATCGGACGCGTGACCGGACGCGTCCAGCAGGGGGTTGAGCGGTCCCGTGGGGTTTGTCGGTTGTGACCGGACTCACCTCACCGGTGAGTCCGGCCGCCGTTTTCAGCGTGTTTTGCCCCCAACGGTGGGATTTCATGATGGGGCTATATATACACGTTTGGCCGGCTCTGTGAGGTCTCTTGGTCATTTTGAATCAATTCTAACACCTCTAGAGCTGAGCACACATCCTCCTCCTCACTCCTTTGCTTGAGAGCATTCATTCTAGTGAGTTGAGGTGATTCAAGTGTACTTGCTTTGATCGTTGCACCTAGTGGCGCTTGTGGATCGTTGTGAGCCGGTAATTTTCTTGTTGCTCTTGGAGAGCACCACTCCTAGCCGGCTTGGTGATTGGTGGAGGCGTTGGCAAGAGTTGGTGATTGTTCTTGGCCACCTCCGGTGATTTGTGAGAGGATCACACACTCCTCGTCGGGAAGACAAAGTGTGAGTAATCTATTGCTCGTGTCTTGGGTACCTCTCATTTGCTTTGGGTACGATAAGCCTAAAGGCATTTGGCTTGGAGTGAGCTCCACATCGACCCACACGTGAGAAGGTCGGCACAACGGAGATTAGCTTGAGGGTGCTCAAGTGAACTTCGGGTTAAATCTTGTGTCTCCACTTGTCTCTTGGTGATTGGCTTGAATTTGGTTATCACATTGATTCATCCTTAGTGATTGGATTGACTAGCCTCGACATTGTGGTATATCACCTCTACACTCTTGCATTACTTTCTTATATCTTGTGATAGTGTAGTTTGAGTAGAATTGCTTAGTTGCTTAGCCTTGTTTAGAGTAATCTAGCTTGTTCACCTAGTTGGTAAAGTAGTGACTTAGCCTTGAGTGTGAACTAGAGATCATAGCAACTAGAATTGTCAATAGGAGGCTTGCCGACAAGTAGAGCTAGAGCAAACGCGTTTATCGCCTTTTGTTATTCTAACAAGTTTGTCTAGTGTTTTGTAGAAAATTTTATTAGGCTATTCACCCCCCTCTAGCCATTTAGGACCTTTCAAGTGGTATCAGAGCCGTGGTCACCGTTTTAGCAAGGAGTAACACCCTTCGGTGCAAGATATGGCTACAATAGTGTTCAACCATGTTGGGGAAAAGCCACCTCACTTTGATGGTGAGAGTTCTTTTGATCATTGGAAGAGGAAGATGACTATGTACCTCGCCCATACATGAGAGAGTATTGGAGGTGACGGAGAATGATTATGTCATTCTTGATCCCACCAAGCTCACCGATGAGGATAGAGCAAACCGCACTTGCAATCGGATGGCACTCAATACCATATACAATGCCATCGATGCAAAGATCTTTGAGGGTATCAAGGACTTGGACCATGCAAATGAAGTATGGACAAGGCTAAGTGAAACATATGAGGGCACAAAAGTTGTCAAGAGTGCCAAGCTTTATGGGCTCAAGAGTGAGTTCGAAACCTTCAAGATGAAGGATGGTGAAACAATTCTTGAGATGTTTCATCGTCTACAAGTGATTGTCAATGATCTCAAGACATTGGGCTACAAGACTCAAGATCAAGACTTTTGTCACAAATTCTTGATTAGCCTACCTTCAAGATTCAAGATGTTGATCCTCATGCTACAAAGAGATGGGCTTGATTCAAAGAAGCCAAATGATCTACTTGGAGAAGTGTTGACATTTGACAAGTATGATCACAACATTGATGAGAAGGAGAAGAAGGAAGAGAAAAAGGTTGAGGAGAAGAAGGCCGTTGCATTCAAGGCATCTTCCACCTCAAACAAGGGCAAGGCAAAGGCACAAAAAGAAGAATGTGATGTGTCCGGCCTAGAAGAGATTGATGAAGCTCTTGCCTTGATTGTCAAGAAATTTGGCACCATGCTCAAGTACAAGAAGAGATTTGGGCACTACAAGAAGAAGGATACTTCCAAGGGCAATGAAGATAATAGGCTATGTTGGAAGTGTGATAGTCCCGATCACATCTTTGAGGATTGTCCTCATAGGAAGGACAAGAAGAACAACAAGGACCGTAGAAGGGGCAAGAACAAGGCTACCTTCAAGCAAGGCAAGGACGGTGCTTTTGTTGTGACATGGGATAGTGATGAGTGCGAAGAAGAAGAAGAGGGCAAGGCTATGATGGCTCTAGTTGATCAAGACAAGCCTTCTCTATTTGACTCATCCTTCGGTTCATGCTTCATGGCTAAGGCCACCAAGGTATATGATGATGAACCATCCTCTAATGAAGTAAAATATGATAGTGAGGAAGAATATGATGAATCAAATGAACCCACTAAAGATGAGATGTTTGAGGCAATGGAGCAAGCTAACATTGTTCTCATAGCTAAGGCAAAGGAGTGTTTGGCCTTGGAAAAGAGAGTTTCCTCTCTTGAAAAAAGCCTTAGGGAGTGTCGATGTTTTACGACCGAGAGCCCGCCACGGGGTGAACCGGGCGGTTTTGTTCGAACCTCGATGAACCCGAGTCCGGCGGTTTGTTGCGCAGCTTGACATGGAGAGCGGGATTTTATACTGGTTCGGGTCCTCGGTCCTGTGATCGAGTAAAGACCTTTACGTCCAGTCGGCGTGAGCCTGTTTTTTATTGATGGGGTCAACCGAGGATCGGTTGAAAGGCCTACAGACACTTGATGTGTTCAAGTTGCGCCTCTCTCCTCTGAGGCGCTCTTTGGCCGCCTTTTATAGTCAAGGGGCCAAAGAGCTTGCTACGGACCTAGTCGGATCTGAGAGAGGGTTGTCCGTAGAGGATTCGAACACCCAAACTCCTAACATGGTAATCCGACTAGGATTCTATCCCCGATTACAACGTAAGTCTACCGTAGCTATGCTTCCATTGCCTTCTCGAGTTGTTTTTGGCCGCAGCAAGGATAGAAACCTCGCGAACAACTCTCAAAGTCCTTAGGTGATCCCGTATCCACAAGCCCCGAGCATCTCTAGGCCGAGTCATGAGAGCCGTCTTCGCTCTTCTCGGATGAAGCCTTGATATGGTCTTGAGATCATCATTCGGTGTGCACTTGAAAAGTGCACCCGTAGGGTGTAGCCCCGAGCTTCTTGCTTTTTGGTACAAAGAGCCGGAAGGTGTTCGAGTTCTCTGTCTCCGTCTTTGAGTCCCTCTTGCTCGAGTTCTTCTCTTCTCTCCGGATTGCTCTTCTTCCGCAAGCCCCGAGCATCTCGGATAAGAGTCGTGAGGGTAGTTCTTCTTACCCTTCTCGGATGAAGCCTTAAGCGCGGTCTTGAGATCTTTTCCTTTGTCTTCGAGTTCTTCTCGTATTTGGAGTTCTTTTCTCCTGGACGGATCTTCTCCTCGCGAGCCCCCGAGCATCTCAAGTATGAGTCATGAGAGCGTCCTGCTCTTCTCGGATTGAAGCTTCGACACGATCTTGAGATCTCCATCTTCGAGTTCTTCTCGATTCGGAAAAATCTTATCCGGGGTATCCTGTAGCCCCCGAGCGTCTTGGAGTTCTTTCTTTGGAAAGGAATCTTAGAGGTTCTTCTGTCCTCCGGGATTTTTGACTGTTTCTCTTTTTCCGTGCGATCACGGGTCATATTGTGCGCTTTTACTACGCCCCGTTTTTCGGGAAAGGTCAGTGCATGGCAGTTATTGCCATGAATTCCTGCTTGCGTAAATTTAGGTGACCGTTCCTTTTTGGAATCTGCTTCGTCTTCTGTGGACTTGGCCCATAGGCGATGTGGTGCTTGCCTATAAATATGCCCCCTTTACGCTTCGTTGAGGATCCGAGTTTCCTATCTTTCCTCTCTGCTTCTTCCTCCTCTTGACAGTTTCTCTTCTTGTAGATAAAGCCTTTCTTTGAGCTTTTAGATCCATGGCGATGCCTTTGAGTGAGTTGGATCAGCCCCCGGGCATCTTTCTCTCGCCTTTCGAGGGTTCTTACGCGAGTGAGGGATGTCTTGTGATCGGGAATAGTGGCGGGCTATTCCCGCAGCGGTTCCCACCCGTGAAAGTTTGGGGAGTGAGTGCGGGATATCTTGTGATCTAAGATGATCTCCTCTTCTCCTTCGTTTTTTCTTGGTGTGGGTCGGGTTGGGGTTCATATTGGGCACCCTTCGATCCTCTTTGGTGTACCTCCTTGCTACTTGGGTAGACATATGCCGGCTTCCCAACCGGCATTGGTCGCCGCTTCGTCTTCGAGGAAGGTTGTGCCTTTTGAGGAATTGCTGAAGATGGTACTCTTTGGAGGCGCTTCCTTCTACTCTTTGTGGAGTTGAGCCCTTCCTTCGGGTTCTTTCTACCTGGCTGCGACGTGGTGGACTCCGGAGCCTTCAAGCGGAGGGTTTCTTTTCTTCACCCGTGTCGCTTATCTTGATCTAGGGGCTCTTTCATTTGCCGTCGTCGAGATTCCTCGAGCTCCGTGTGTTTATGGACTTGGGCGCAAGGGTCTTGACTTCGAAGTGATTCCCGAGCCGTTGGATTTCGGGCTCTTGGGGTTCAAATACAGGTCCCGGCGCTCCATCTACTTCGCCGTGGGGTGCCGGTTTCTCCTGCCTGTTTTGTTGTTCTCCTTAGTCTTGTAGTCCCTCGGGTCTTCTTTGTATCTTGTACGCGGAATTTCTTGTTGAGCTCCCCGTGCATCTGAGTCTTCTTTGTATCTTGTAGGGACTTGTTTCCCATGTAACTTGTAGTCCCAAGATGTTGAATAAAAGATATCTGTTCCTTTATCCATTTTGCACTTGTGTGGATCTCTGCCTTCGAGCAGACTTGTTTGCAGCTTGTCTTCTGCTTTGTCCTCCGAATTCTTCTTCCTTGGACAACTTGAATGTGGTTGTGCCTTCGGATCAAGGCCTCTGGGCTTTGTCCTTTTCTTGTAGACTTGTGCCGAGTAGTTGTGTGGAGTCGTACTCCACGTTCATCAGGGTTGTTCTTCTGATGAATCAGCTTGCCCTTTTCGTAGACCTGCTGAAGAAAAAAGTAGAAAGGAGTCTTGCCCCTGTGCGTTAGAGTTCTTTCTCCTCCTTACGCATTAGCTTTAGCTCTTCTTAAGCTTGCTGTAGATTGTTAGAGTCTTGGTCTTACGCTTTCTGGGTTCTTTCCCTTGACGCTTGACTTGTCTTCTTTCTTGAGACTTGTTGTGAAGATGGAGTCTTGCTCCGGGGTGCTAGGGTTGTTCCTGCCCTGCTGTAGTAGTGCGCCTTGTCCTTGGCTTGCTTGGGTAGTTGGGGTCTTGCCCCTGCGTCTGCGGGTTCCTTCCTTTGATGCACGACTTGTCTTCTTTTCCTTGAGACTTGTCGTATATGTGGAGTCATGCTCCTCAGTGCTAGGGTTGTTTTACGCCTGGCTGCTGCGTAGCTTGTCTTTGCTTTAGACTTGCTTGAAGTGGTTGGGGTCTTGCCCCTGCGTGCGTGGCCGTTCCTTTGACGCACGACTTGTCTTCTTTTCCTTGAGACTTGTCGTAGATGTGGAGTCGTGCTCAGGAGTGCTAGGGTTGTTTTACGCCTGCAGGTTATAGCTTGTCTTTGCTTTAGACTCGCTTGAAATGGTTGGGGTCTTGCCCTGCGTGCGTGGCTTCATTCCTTTGGCGCTTACGACTTGTCTTCTTTCCTTGAGACTTGTCGTAGATGTGGAGTCGTGCTCGGAGTGCTAGGGTTGTTTTACGCCTGCGGTTATAGCTTGTCTTTGCTTTAGACTCGCTTGAAATGGTTGGGGTCTTGCCCCTGCGTCTGTGGCTTCGTTCCTTCGACGCACGACTTGTCTTCTTTTCCTTGAGACTTGTCGTAGATGTGGAGTCATGCTCCGGAGTGCCCGAATTTTATTCTGGGCTTTTTGTAGCCGTCTTTGTTTTAGACCCGCCGAGGGTGGTCCGGGTCGTGCCCCGCATTGCCGGGGTTGTTTTCCTCGGCTTATTTGTAGATGGTTTGGGGTCGTGCCCCGCCCTGCCGGGGTTGTTTTCTTCCGGCTTGTGACTTGTTGTCTTTTTTCTAAGACGTGTCACGATGAGTGGAGTCTTGCTCCTGGCCGTTTTCTGTTAGGCCTCTAGCGTTTGTCTTTTTCTTAGACTTGCTAGTGAATGTTCTTTGAGTCGTGCTCCGCGTGGGGAGTTGCTTTAACTTCGAGTTGCCGCTTAAGGCGAGGGCTCTCCCATGCTTGTCCGGTGGACTATAGCATGACGTCCCTTTATAGGGTTCTCGGTCAGGGCCCATTTAAGTGCAAGGGATTTGAAGGTCAAGATGGTTGGGTTTCTATTTCACAACACTACAATCCACCTTGCCCGGTTTGGGCTGCTTCTCGCTTCGAGAGACTTTATGTGAGACGATGGGTTCCTATTTCATAACACTACACCGTTCACGCCCCCGATTCGAAAGGCCGTCCTCTGCGCCGTAGGACATATTGGCTCTTTACGGACCCTCGATGGCCTCTGCGACCTAAACGGGCCGATCCCCACGTCCTCTTTTCTTTGAGTCGTGGTTCACGATCTACCGCTAGGATTTAAGGTATGGACGTTATTCCATAGGACTTCGCGTGGTTCCACTCTTGTTTGGTGACCTCCGTTAAAGGTGGTCGGGGTTGCCCTCCGTCGGTCGACTTTTCTTTGAAGTGCCGATTCGGGCTATTTTATGTTCTTCTCCTCTTGGGAGGCATGCGGCCGCGCTCTTTTTGAGTTCTTTATGTTTTGAACTGCTAGAGTGCCGCGCATTCTAGTACCTCTCTTGGGTCTAGAGCTCTTCCGAGGTTATCTTCTCCTTCTTCTTCGAGAGAGTTGATCTTTGTTCTGCGACTTCTCTTCTTTGTCGTCGATTCTATTTTGATTATGGGTAGAACCTTCGAGTTGACTGATGTGCCAAGAGTTTCTGACTTCTTCTCCTTCTGTAGTCATCAGTTTGTAGGTTCCTGGTCCCAGTACTCCTTTGACGATGAAGGGTCCTTCCCATGGGTTGAGAAGTTTGTGCTTGCCTTCTGTCTTTTGATTTCTCTTGAGTACTTGATCTCCTGGGTTTAGGTTTCTTGGTCGTGTGCTCTTGTCATAATGCCTTCTTAGTCCTTGTAGATATCTTGCGTTCTGTAGGATGGCATTTTCTCTGGCTTCTTCTGCACAGTCGACTTCAAGTCTTCTTGTCTGTTCTCCTTCTCCTTCTTCAAACTGCTCGATCCGTGGAGAGCTCCATATCAGATCTGCTGGTAATACCGCTTCTGATCCGTATGTAAAGAAGAAAGGGGAGTAGCCTGTTGCTCTGCTGATTTGAGTTCTTAGGCCCCAGACAACCTTTGGTATCTCTTCGATCCATTTTGCTCCGTAGTCTTTGAGTTCTTCATATAGTCTTGGCTTTAATCCGGCAAGGATGAGTCCATTGGCTCTTTCAACTTGTCCGTTTGCTTGAGGATGTGCTACAGAGGCATAGTCGACTTGTATGCCGCAATCTCGTGCCCAATCTTCGAATTCGCATTTGTGAAGGGTGATCCGAGGTCCGTGATGATCCCGCTGGGCATCCCGAATCTGTGCATAATCTCCTGGATGAACTCGACTGCTTTTTGGAGCCGTAGTTGACCAATGGCTTGTATTCTATCCACTTGGTGAACTTGTCGATTGCTACGAAGATGTATTCGAATCCTCCTTTGGCTCTTTTAAGTGGTCCGACTTGATCTAGTCCCCAGCACGAAAAAGGCCATGATGGAGGTATGCATATTAGGTTGTGTGCAGGTACATGCGCTTGTCTTGCGAACATCTGGCATCCTTTGCATTTTCTGACGAGTTCTTCTGCGTCTTTGAGGGCTGTTGGCCAGTAGTATCCTGTTCTGAATGCTTTTCCCACGAGGGTTCTTGACGCTGCATGGTTTCCACAACATCCAAAATGGATTTCCTTGAGGATTTCTTTTTCCTTCTTCGTAGCCGATGCACTTGAGTAGTACTCCCGATGATGATGCTCTTTTGTATAGCTTATCCCCGACGAGCACATAGTTCTTGCTTCTTCTTAAGATCCTTGTTGCTTCGTCTTGTCTTGGGGTAGCGTTTTGTTTTTGATGAAGTTGATGATGTCCTCGATCCGAGAGTGGTTACGCGACACGGAGATATTATCATCACTCCCGTTAGAGCCGACCGCTCCATATTTTCTTGCTCTAGGTTTTCTTTGATTGAAGGCTTCGATAGCTCTTCGACGAATACTCCTGGTGAGACTTGAGCTCTGTTAGATCCGAGTTTGGCTAGTACGTCCTCGGCCACATTTGCATCTCTGAGCACGTGTAGGATTTCTAGGCCTTGGAAGTTCTTTTCCAATTTGCGTATTCAAGAATAGAGACCCATGTTATCCTTGGTGCAGTCCCCGTCTTTGTTGACTTGGTTGATGACAACCGCGAGTCGCCATATACTTGAAGTCTTTTGATTCCCAGAGTTTTTGCTACTTTGAGACCATGGATGAGTGTTTCATACTCTGCCTCGTTGTTGGTAGCTTGCCACATTATCTCGCAGCACATATTTGAGTTGTCTTCCTTCTGGAGATATGAATAGAATCCCGGCTCCTGCTCCCCGAGCTTCAATGATCCATCGAAGTACATGCTCCAATGTTTCTTGATGTCGTCGGGTATGGGCTGTTGAGCTCTGTCCATTCTGCATTGAGGTCTGGAAGTGCCTGAGACTTGATTGCTCTTCGCGGGGTGAACTCGCAGATTTAATGCTCCGAGTTCTACTGCCCATTTTGATATGTGTCCTGTTGAATCCTTGTTCCGCAGGATGTCTCCTAAAGGAGAATCTGTGACCACCGTTATCTTGTGGCTATCGAAGTAGTGTTGTAGCTTCCTTGATGTGATCGGTATGGAGTAGAGTAGTTTACGTGCGTGAGGGTATCGAGCTTTGGACTCGAAAGAACCTCGCTCACGTAGTAGACCGGCCTCCGGGTTTCTTCTTTGTTCCCGGGCTCTTCTCTTTCCACAATGATTCTTTGAGCCGACGATCGTGTTAGTAGTCGCTATGTAAAGCATAAGGTCTTCATGATCCTTTGGCGGAGTGAGGACCGGGGCCGACGTTAGGTACTTTTTGAGTTCTTCAAATGCCTTGTCTCGCTTCCTTGGTCCATTCGAACTTTCCCTTGGTCTTGATCAATTTGAAGAAGGGTAGTCCTTTCTCTCGAAGTTTTGATATGAACCTTTGTTGAGTGCTGCCATGCACCTTGTAAGTTTCTGGACGTCCTTGATGTTTCGGGGCTGTCTCATCTCTGTGATGGCCTTGATCCGTTTGAAGCTAGCTTCTATGCCTCTCATTGTCGACCAAGAACCCGAGTAGTTGTCCCGATGGTACTCCAAAAACGCACTTTGTTGGATTGAGCTTCCACTTCCACTTTTTTAGATTGTTGAAAGTCTCCTCCAAGTCTTGGATCAGAGTGTCTGGCTCCCTTGTTTTCACCACCACGTCGTCCACGTACGCTTCGGCGTTTTTGCCGATCTGCTCTTGTAGACAAGTCTGTATCGCTCTTTGATACGTTGCTCCGGCATTCTTTAATTCGAACGACATTGTTTTGTAGCAGTAGGCACCGAAGGGGGTGATAAAAGAGGTCTTGCTCTGATCTTCTTTCTTGAGTGCTATTTGGTGATAGCCTGAGTAGCAATCCAGGAATGATAATAGGGTTGATCCTGCTGTGGAGTCCACTATCTGGTCAATCCTTGGTAGCCCAAATGGATCCTTTGGGCATTGCTTGTTTAGGTCTGTGTAGTCCACACACATGCGCCATTCTGAAGTATTCTTCTTTTGAACCAGAACTGGATTAGCTAGCCAATCCGGATGAAGGATTTCTCTGATGAATCCTGCTGCAAGTAGTTTTGCGATTTCCTTTTTGATGGCTTCCTTCTTTTCTGGTGAGAATCTCCTCAGCCTTTGCTTGATGGGTTTGGATCCCATATTGATATCAATTACGTAGTCGGCCGGCTTCCTTGGTACACCGGGCATGTCCGCCGGTTTCCAGGCAAATATATCTTTGTGTTGCCTTAGGAAGCCGGTGGCCTTGCGAATTCCTATTTGGGAGATAGATGAGAACCCGATGATCACCGTCTTGGATGGATCACCCGGTCCGTAAGTCGATGTGCTTGACGTCGGCTTCTTACGGGGGTACCAAGATTGCTTGTTTCTTGGCTGGTATCTCGAGCTCTTACGGACTTGTCTCCTCTGCCATTTGATGGACTTCTCTTCTTTCGAAAAGTGCTCCAGTCTTGCTTGCTATCTCCACGGCTTGGACATCACACTCGAAAGCCTTTTTGAGGTCTCCTTTGATCGAAAGAACCCCGAATGGCGCCGGCATCTTTAGTAATAGATACGGGTAGTGTGGAATAGCCATGAATTTTGCAATTGCTGGTCTTCCCATGATGGCATGATATGGTGACTCGAGATCTGCTACTTCCGAACTTGATATATTATGTTCGGTAGTTTGACGGTGTTCGAAGGTGACCGGTAGGGTGACATGCCCAATCGGTACTTCTTTGCTCGTCTAGGAACTATCCCGTAGAAGGGGTACCGGAGGGTGCAATTAATCCCGAAAGGTCTAGTCCCATCTTGTCCGGTGTCTCCGAGAATATGATGTTCACCCCACCTCCGTCGTCCAAGACCTTGGTTCTTGTCACCCCAGCTATGGTGGGTTCTATTACCAAGGGATATAGGCCGGTGTTGCCTACGCTTGTCCATTGATCCTCCCTTGTAAATTGAATCGGGTATTGGGACCGTTGAGGTAGCGTGGCGTTGCGGGCTCTGCCATGATGATCGATCGTAGCGCTAGCTTGTCTTGTCTCTTGCTCTTTGATCCGGGGACTCGGAGAATATGACGTTTAGAGCTCTTGTTGCTTTTCGAAGTCTCATCTCTCTTTTGTCCGTCGTCGTTTTCTCCTTTGCCTTCTTGGTCGTCCCTTTTCCGAGGTGAATCCCTTTCCTTATATCTCTCTTGGAAGGTTGTGCGGTTTCCGAGCGTGTGATGTGCTCTGGATGAAAGACGCAAGGCGGGGCTTTCTAGCTTGATGTTGTCCTTTTGTCGCTTTGCCATTGCTCTTCTTTGTTGTTGTACTTACGTTTGTAGGGCTTCTTTGGCTTTTACGCCAATGCGACCGTGTTGTCTGGCCCTCGCTTCTTGTATTGTTGAGAGTTGTTTTGCTCTTTCTTCGGGCCTTCCGTATTCTTTCTTTCTGGGAAGCGATCACGTGTTCTTTCTTCGGCGCCGATCATCTTCTCAACAGTAAGCTTGAATTGTTCATTGGTCCTCGGGTTGTCCTTGTAGAAGTCCGAGAACCGCCACCTCTGAGAAATTCCATTACGAACGCATCCACCACTTCTCTTTATGTGATGTCATGCACTTGGGATCTCATCTCTCCAAATCTTCGGTAGTAGTCTCTCGGGGATTCTCCTGGCTTCTGCTTGACGCTCTTTAATTCGGCCTATGTGATAGGATGGGTGATGATTCCTGCAAAGTTGTCGCAGAATACTTTTTGCAAATCTTCCCAGTATCTTATTGAGCCCTCTTCGATCTTGTCGAATCATTGGAGTGGTAAAGCTTCTAGAGCCATGGGAAAGAAGACGGCTTTTGCGTCATCATCCCCTCCCGCCCGACTCAATGGATTGTGAGTAGACTCTCGAGCCATTGCTTGGGCTCGATTTTCCATCGTACTTTGAGTGATTTGAAGGCTTGAACTTTGGGTAGCTTGACTTCTTGCGGCCTTTCCACGAAGCAAGGGAATCATCGTAGCTCCCTGTTGTCCTTCCTTCGACTTGCCCTCGGGGCATTGCTCCCTTAGTTAGGGTTCTTGTGGGTCTGTATGTGGACTCCGCGACTTCTTCTCGCCGGCTTGGTCTTGAGGTGGGATTAGCCCTCGGGGGTCTCTGGTTTCCGCCATCCCTCCGGGGTCGCCTTGAGTCTCTGGAGTTCTCTGGCGTGCTCTATCTCTCGAAGACGTTAGACCGAGTTCTTTGAGTATGCGAGTTGTTTGCCCTTGACTGTGACCTGGCGGGATCTCTTTCTCGGATGGCTTTCTGAAGTGCTTCCTTGATGAGCCTCTCCTCGTCGTTTAAGTTTGAGGCGGCTTGAGCGATTAATCAACTCTTGTAGTTTATCCTGCGTTGTCGGACGATCGTCTTCAGACTTCTCTTTCGGACTTCATCTTCTCGTATTCGCGCAAGTCGGCTTGGTATTTGTTCCAGGCTTGTTTGCGCTTCTTGGCCCTGTCTCGGCGTCCTCCCTTCAGACTTGTTTCTTCTTAGCCTTGAATGACGCTGGTCTTCTCCTTCGTCTTCTTAGGTTCTTTCGTCCGCCGAGATGTTAGATAGGCCTTCGTCAGTGGATCTGATGTCAGGGGCATCTGGAGGGTTAAGCGGCGTGCGGGCTCCTGCTACCATCAAGACTTCATTGGTAGCGGTTGCCTTTTGACGCCACTCCTTCCGTCGAGGAAGATCCGTTGCTTGTCATCCCCTGTTCATCGCCGCTTCTTGACGGTTACGCGCCTTGGTGAGGGTTCTTGGCCGGTGGATGATGCACTCCTCCGGTGTCCTTGTTAGGATGAGCCCTCTTTGCGCGCCCTTCAAAGGAATCTCTAGCCTCCTCTTGAAAGTTGTCTTGACACGCCTTGTATGCGTGAACGCGGCATTGCGTAATCCGTTGGGAATTGGTAAGGTAACCCGGGCGATACCCGGTTTTGCCTTCGGTTTTGCCTTACGTCTCCGAGTTGGGGTAGCCTTTGTTGAAAAAAATTGTTTGAGTCGGCGGTCCCCTTGCCCGAGTCGGAGCTGGAGTTTGGCTTCGAGTTGTCTTGAGTCCGTCTTGGAGCCTCGGATATCCTCTTTCTCCGAGTTCGTTCCGCCTTCGGTTCCGCGACGTTGTTCTCCGAGTCGGTGTCGAGCTTGTACTGCTTTTCGAGGCGATGTCGGTGGCGTCAACCGCTCGAGCTTTTCGGCGAGTCCCGATTCTTCGGTCTTGGTTTCCTCGATGATGTAGCTTCGAGTCTTGCCGCCGTGGTCGATCTCGCAAGTCCATGATCCAAAGATGATCGTTTTCTTCACCGATGAGCCCATGATGCCGTGGTCCGCCGAACTCGTCTTTGAAATTCGACGAGCCCCCTACCGGGCGCCCGCTATCGATGTTTTACGACCGAGAGCCCGCCACGGGGTGAACCGGGCGGTTTGTTCGGGCCTCGATGAACCTGAGTCCGGCGGTTTGTTGCGCAGGTTGACATGGAGAGCGGGATTTTATACTGGTTCGGGCCCTCGATCTGTGATCGAGTAAAGACCTTTACGTCCAGTCGGCGTGAGCCTGTTTTTTATTGATGGGGTCAACCGAGGATCGGTTGAAAGGCCTACAGCACTTGATGTGTTCAAGTTGCGCTCTCCTCTACGAGGCGCTCTTTGGCCGCCTTTTATAGTCCAAGGGGCCAAAGAGCTTGCTACGGACCTAGTCGGATACAGAGAGGGTTGTCCGTAGAGGATTCGAACACTCAAACTCCTAACATGGTAATCTGACTAGGATTCTATCCTGATTACAATAGAAGTCTACCGTAGCTATGCTTCCATTGCCTTTTGGGAGTTGTTTTTGGCCGCAGGCTAGGATAGAAAAACTACGCGAACAACTCAGAGTCCTTAGGTGATCCCGTATCCACAGGGAGCAAGAAGCCTCTTATGAGTGTCTAAAGGAAGACCATGAGGAGCTTCAACTTGCTCACACCAAGCTTGAGAAAGCTCATTCCTTGCTAGTAGTTAAGAGTGACAAGGTTGCCTTGGTCTCCAAGAGGAATGTTGGTTCAACATGTGACATTATGGATGAACCATTCGTGGTTGATGTTGAAGATCCAAACATACCCTCCACATCCACACCAACCCACTCTACCTCCACTAGTAGTGATGAAAAGGTTTTAGATTCATCATTATTAGTTGAGAATGAGACTCTCAAGAGAGAGGTGGATGAGCTCACCCACACCTTGGGTAAGGCATATGGTGGGGATGCCAAGTTGCTAAAGTGCTTGGGTAGCCAAAGATTTTCCCTTAACAAGGAAGGTCTAGGGTATATCCTCAAGAAGGGCAAAAAGACCTTTGTGACTCCAAAGCCTAGTTTTGTGAAGAGCAATGGTTCTTATTGCCAAAGATGTAAGCAAGTTGGCATCAAGAGCAAAAATGCACTAAAATGAACACCAACAAGAAAGCAAACAAAGTGCATTCAATTTGTTTTGATTCTTGCTATTTGCTTACCAAGAGGGAGAATGGTGTGAGGGCAAAGTTTATTGGTACACCAATTGTGGGACCAAAGAAGAAGTCCATTTGGGTGCCAAAGGCTTTGGTGACTAACCTCCAAGGACCCAAGCAAGGATGGGTACCTAAATCTCATTGATTTGATTTATAGGTGGATTACAAGTCCGGAGGGAGGTATTGGATTCTTGATAGTGGGTGCACTCAACACATGATCGGTGATGCAAGAATGTTCAACTCTTTTGATACAAGCAAAAGTGGTGGTAGCATCACATTTGGTGATAATGGTAGAGGCAAGTTCAAGGGTCATGGCAAGATTGAGATCACAAGTGATTTGAGCATATCCAATGTGGCACATGTTGACAAGGTGAACTTTAACTTGCTCTCGGTAGCACAACTTTGTGATCTTGGTTTCAAGTGCATATTTTGGGTTGATGACATTGAGGTTGTTAGCATGAAAGACTCATAGTTGATGTTCAAAGGCTTTAGGCATGACAACCTCTATCTAGTTGACTTTGGCACAAGTGAAGCAAAGTTGAGTACATGCTTGCTCTCCAAATCAAGCATGGGTTGGCTATGGCATAGAAGGCTAGGACATGTTGGCATGAAGCAATTGAACAAGCTTGTGAAGCACAAACTAGTGAGAGGCTTGGATGGAGTTGAGTTTGAAAAGGACAAGCTATGTGGTGCATGTCAAGCCGACAAGCAAGTGGGTAATACTCATCCTAAGAAGAATTTCATGAGCACTTGCAAGCCATTTGAGTTGATGCACATAGATTTATTTGGTCCAACCACATACACTAGCATTGGAGGCAACAAATATGGATTTGTGATTGTGGATGATTTCACTAGATATACGTGGGTATTCTTTCTCAATGACAAGAGTGACACATATTCCATATTCAAGACATTCCTCAAGCAAGTGTGCAATGAATATGATGTTACCATCAAGAAAGTGAGAAGTGACAATGGTAGTGAGTTCAAGAATACAAGAGTTGAAGAGCTATGCAATGATTATGGCATCAAACATGAGTTCTCACCTACCTACACACCACAATCCAATGGCTTGGTTGAGAGGAAGAATAGGACTCTCATGGACATGGCAAGGTCAATGCTAAGTGAATATAATGTGAGTCAATCCTTTTGGGCCAAAGCAATCAACACGGCATACTACTACATCAACCGATTGTATTGTCATCCAATGATGCGCATGACACCCTATGAGCTCTTGAATGGAAGAAAGCCAAGCATTGCTTATTTTAGAGTCTTCGGTTGCAAATGCTACATATTGAAGAAAGGCACTAGATTGGGCAAGTTTGACAAGAAGTGTGATGAGGGTTTCTTGCTTGGTTATTCCACTACAAGCAAAGGATATAGAGTGTGGAATAGCACTAGTGATCAACTTGAGGAAGTGCATGATGTTGAGTTTGATGAAACCAATGGATCTCAAGATGAAGAAGAAAATCACATTGATGTTGGTGGAACTCAATTGGTAGATGCAATGAAGAACATGGACATTGGACACATCAAGCCAACTCAAGTGATTGATGTTGATGATGACAAAGATCAAGTGCTCTCATCTCTAATGGGTCAAGCTAATGGTTCTCAAGTGCAAGATCAACAAGCTAGTATCGTCTTCTCAAGTGCAAGGCACATCAAGTGATCAACCAAGTTCAAGCAATCAACTACCAATACTCCAAAATACAAGTGTTGCTAGAGATCACCCAATTGATCAAATTGTTGGTGACATTGCAAGTGGAGTGCAAACAAGAGGAAGACTTGCGGCATTTTGTAAACACTTTGCATCTGTGTCACAAGAAGAGCCGGAGAAGATTGATGATGCCATGAAAGATGAAGAATGGGTATTGGCAATGCAAGAGGAGCTAAATAACTTTGAGAGAAATGAGGTATGAGAGTTGGTGGAAAGGCCAACCAACTACAATGTTATTGGAACCAAGTGGGTGTTCAAGAATAAGCAAGATCAAGATGGCATTGTGGTGAGAAACAAAGCAAGGCTAGTTGCACAAGGCTACACTCAAGTTGAGGGTCTTGACTTTGGTGAAACATACGCTCCGGTGGCAAGATTGGAGGCAATTAGAATCCTACTAGCCTATGCATGTGCCCATGACATCAAGCTATACCAAATGGATGTGAAGAGTGCATTTCTTAATGGTTTCATCAATGAGCTTGTATATGTTGAGCAACCTCCCGGCTTTGAGGATTATCACAAGCCTAATCATGTGTACAAGTTGAAGAATGCATTATATGGTTTGAAGCAAGCACCTAGAGCATGGTATAAAAGGTTGAGAGACTTCTTACTCAAGAAAGGTTTCAAGATGGGGCGACACTACTCTCTTCACCAAGAAGATTGGCAAGGATTTGTTCATCTTGCAAATATATGTGGATGATATCATATTTGGGTCAACAAATCAAGCATATTGTGAAGAGTTTGCAAAAATGATGGCCAAAGAGTTTGAAATGTCTATGCTTGGAGAGCTCACCTATTTCCTTAGACTTCAAATCAAGCAAATGAAGAATGGTACATTCATTAGCCAAGGAAAATACATAAGAGACATGCTCAAGAAGTTTGACATGCAAGATGCAAAGGGCATTACCACTCCAATGGGTACAAGTGGCACTTTGGATCAAGATCTCAAAGGCAACATGGTTGATCAAAAGCTATTTCGGTCATTGATTGGTAGTCTACTCTATGTGACCGCATCAAGACCAGATGTCATGTTTAGTGTATGTTTGTGTGCAAGATTCCAATCCTCATCAAGAGAGAGTCATTACAAGGCCGCAAAAAGAATATTGAGGTATTTGAAGCATACACAAGATGTTGGCTTATGGTATCCCAAGGGGTCTAGCTTTGAGCTTATTGGATATTCGGACTCCGACTATGGTGGTTGCAAGATAAATAGAAGGAGCACTAGTGGGACATGTCAATTCCTTGGAAGATCTCTTGTGTCATGGTCCTCTAAGAAGCAAACAAGTGTAACACTCTCTACCGCCGAAGCCGAATATGTTAGTGCGGGGAGTTGTTGTTGTCAACTACTTTGGATGAGGTCCACATTGAAGGATTATGGATTTGACTTCAACAAAGTGCCCTTGTATTGTGACAATGAGAGTGCTTGCAAGATGACTCAAAATCCGGTGCAACATACAAGAACCAAGCACATTGATATAAGGCACCATTTCATTAGAGAGCATCAACAACAAGGTGACATTGCAATCCATCCAATTGGTACCGAAGATCAACTTGCCGATATTTTTACCAAGCCACTTGATGAGAAGAGATTTTACAAGCTTAGAAATGAATTGAACATTCTTAACTTCTCCAATATGAGTTGAATGCACCCCACATATGTGACATGCCTCTCCACCGAGCCAAAGCAAAGGTGAAATTGTTTGACATGTCATCATGATATCTATGGACTTGTTAGAACATATAGACATACAACTTGTTCTTTAGGTTGCATTCATGGAAAAGCAATGAATTTCAATGTATGTATGCCATCACTATTGGTTTATATGCTTGAATGATCTAGTGATGACATATGACATACTTGTGGGCTTGCAATCTCAAGTGTTGAATTTGGATATATTGTCAAATATGTGGTTCAACATAGACATGATAACCCTCTCTTGAGGTGTGAAGAAGCTTGTCTTTGGTTCAAACCGAATTACATGTATGGCAAGCTATCCAAATTTGACTAAATTTGAAAACTAATCTTTCCAATATCAAAAGAACCCGATCAATCCTTTTATGTCAATTGTTGACAAAGGGGGAGAGATTAGTGCATAAAGATTAGAAGGGGATCAAAATTTTTGGAAGCACACAAGTAGGGGAGCAAGCTCATAAGCCATTTGATGCATTTGTTTGTGCACTAACATATGACTTGCTCTTGCACATGTATTTAAATTCCATATATACATGCTTGTGTGGTGTATGCTAGTGGTAACTTGATTGATGATTGATTGTTGACGGTCACCAACGACATATTTTTCCGTCAACTTACTACCAAAAAAAGGGAGTAAAACTATACATTTTTATACTCATATGTATTTATCACTAATAAATTCCACTTGTAGTGTCCAGTATTTTATTTGAAAAAAGTCTAAATCACACCCCACCTATGGGAGGTGGTCTAAATCACCACGACCTATGAAATGGTCTAAATCACCCCTGAACTTTTCAAAACCGGTCGAGATTACCCCTAAAATAGTTTTGAAAAATCATATAAAATCATAGAAAAATCATAAAATAGAAAATAAAATTGTGTTAGACTCCAAATGAGTAGATCTACGCAGTGAACATATAATATGGTATGCTTTAGTACAATTTTTTTGTTGTAGCTTTAGATTTATGCTTTTTCTCATAGTTGTAAAAAAATGTACTAAAGTATACCATATTATATGTTAATTGCGTAGATCTACTCATTTGGAGTCTAACACAATTTTATTTTCTATTTTATGATTTTTCTATGATTTTCTATGATTTTTCAAAACTGCTTTAGGGGTAATTTGACCGGTTTTTGAAAAGTTCAGGGGTGATTTAGACCATTTCATAGGTCGGTGGGTGATTTAGACCACCTCCTATAGTTGGGGTGTGATTTAGACTTTTTTCTATTTTATTTTTGCAGATTTATAATAAAAGCAAGTGGAAAATCGACCAAAGTACGCAATCTGGGAAAGCGCATTATTGCAAAACTCAAGCCCGTGAGCAAATCGACCCAAAACATCAAAAGCGGACCGAGCCAAGCCCGCCCACAACTTTTCAAGATGAAAGACGACACCCCATCGAGACCGGGCCAGGCCGAGCCCGGGGGTGCGCGCACCACCACCGGTGCGGCCGCACCCTCCCCGAGGCGGTTTCGCCCAGCCTCGGGGAGGCGGTTCATAAACTTACCAAATGGGTGTTGCCGCCGTGGGATGGTCGGTTTGCTCTGATTATGAAGGTTTATCAGGTCGGTTTTGGTGTAAATTAGCACTTAGGCCCCTCCTCCAAGTGTATAAGTAGGCCCCCTCTCTCCCTCTCTCAACACACACCACTTGGAGTCCAAAGAACCGGCAATCTTCTCCTCTCTACCACCTCTACCTCTCTCTCTTCTTCTACTTCTTCTTTCTTCTTCTACTTTCTTCTTCTTCTTAGTTCTTGGTTAGCACTTGGAGTAGAAGAGCTACAAGGAGGGCTTGTCTCCTAGAAGAAAGTGCTTTGGTAATACATCTTCTCTATGGAGCATTCTTCTATTTACATGTCTTATATCTATGTTCTTGGCCTAACTTATGAACTAGAGTATAGTCTTGTTCATGTTCTTGTGTTGGTATATGAACTAGTATATAGTTTACATATCATAATCTTGACATGTTCATCTCATCAGTTCATCATCGATCATCATATGCCTAACTTGATTAGAGGTGGGATAACGGTTCGTTGTTTCTTCAGATTTACTCTTGTTCTAGTCCGTCCATTCAACGAGTGGGGATCCTGGGGGGACAAGAGTAGTGCTCTGATATGTGGGCATGGTGCCCGGGTATTACGACACTGCGAATATGAGTGCATGCCACGGTTGAGGGGGTAGGCGGCTTGGTCATGACAAGCCTTGACCGTCCCTTGAAATCCCCCCACGTTCGTGTGTGCTGTAGGAGTTCGTAAATGCTTCCCATTGGGCCGTATGGTATCCGGGGAGTCTCCCTGTTATCCTAGACCTAACCATGATTAAATCAGTTTGCATATGATCCTAACTATTCATTTGTATGGCCATGACTAGATACATTAGAATTACTCCATTAGGTTATTCATTTATTCTTTATCTATTTTCTTTATCCTTTTGTTGGTGGATTCTTAAGTGTGTGTCACACTATCCAACAACCGTTATTGCTTACCCCTGTTATGAACAATTTGGTCTAAGCAAACACATGTTCCTCTATTCAGATGCCATGCTAGTTTATTAAACACATGCCTTTCTTTGGGAAAATATAAATAACGATACCACAATACTTCCGGGTGAAATGCTACAATGATAGATCCGCGCGCTTGCGGATGAATATCTAAGATGGCAAGATCTATCCCGTTGACAATCCCTTTCGGATCACCGACATGGTGGTTTTATTGGGAATGTCCGCGGCACATTTAAAGGCGCTTTTATTGGGGATGGGTTTTATACCGCTTCCTTTGATTGCGCTAAGAAATCCAACATTGATCAACTAGCATGCTTAGGTGGTATTTAGATATTTTGATTTCCGCTCTAAATTCAAGTACCAATGCTTATAATATAATCTCACGAGGTACTTTGAGTTTTTGATGAAATATCTAGTTATCCATGATGCTTGTATGGTGAGAAAGGCGCTACTCGATTGGTATCACGCTTCAAAGGTCCATTCTTTCACCTTAAGCATCATTTTGGTAACATGGCTCACTCCCTAATTTCAATATTCATACATGTATGCAAAGCCTATACCAAACTCTAAGCATACATGTAGGGGGAGCTCATGCTACCAAAACCGAATTTATTATGTTTGTCCAATCCTATGATTGTAAGCAAAATGCTTGGACAACCATGATAGGTTCAATAACCCTTAATCATAAAATCTTTATATGGTTGTCACCAATTACCAAAAAGGGGAGATTGAAGATCTCTAGATTGATTTTGGCTAATTGATGACATCCTTAGACTAATCTCTATGCTAAGTGTTTGATTTAGTTGAAGATTGGTCAAGCCAAGGAAGTGCATGGAGGTCATGGTGGATGGATTGAGATGGTTCAAATGATGATCAAGTGCATGACTTGGAGTGGATGGTGGATCAAAGTGGGCTCAAGGCAAAGGTATATCCATAGGGCCATTTTGATTTTACACTCAAGACACCATAGAGGGTGTGAGTGATTATAAGATCGATAAGCCGTGCTATAAAGAGGGGAAAACTATCATAGATATCGATCCACATGTGCCTCTAGGTTCAAAATCTTTTGCATGCATTCTAACCTAGAGAGCTAACGCTGTACTTGATGGAAAATGTTTTGAAAATGCTAACACATGGTGTTGGGGTGTTCTTCGACGTGTCGGCAACAATAATCAAGTGACGGAAGTCGGTTTGGAGCAAAGGCGCGAAGGAACGACGACAAAACGACGGAATCTCGCGACTCGAGAGAGGTGGCCCGGACTCTCGGACCGGAAGCACGAGCCGACCGGACGCACAGTGACCGCGTCCGGCGAGAGCATGTTTTCGTGACTTCGACCGAAGTGACCGGGACGCGCCGATCGGATGCATCCGGTGCTGACCGGACGCACCGACGGACGTGGCCGGGACGCGTCCAGCGGGGGTTGAGCGGTCCCGGTGGGGTTTGTCGGTTGTGATCGGGACTCACCGACCGGACTCACGTGAGTCCGGTCGGTCAGCGTCCCGGCCGGTGACATTTCAAGATGTTTTGCCCCCAACGGTGGGATTTCTGATGGGGGCTATATATACACATTTGGTCGGCTTTGTGAGGTCTCTTGGTCATTTCGAATCAATTCTAACACCTCTAGAGCTGAGCACACATCCTCCTCCTCACTCCTTTGCTTGAGAGCATTCATTCTAGTGAGTTGAGGTGATTCAAGTGTACTTGTTTTGATCGTTGCATCTAGTGGCGCTTGTGGATCATTGTGAGCTAGTAATTTTCTTGTTGCTCTTGGAGAGCACCACTCCTAGCCGGCTTGGTGATTGGTGGAGGCGTTGGCAAGAGTTGGTGATTGTTCTTGGCCACCTCCCAAGTGATTTGTGAGAGGATCACACACTCCTCGTCGGGAAGACAAAGTGTGAGTAATCTATTGCTCGTGTCTTGGGTACCTCTCATTTGCTTTGGGTACGATAAGCCTAAAGGCATTTGGCTTGGAGTGAGCTCCACATCGACCCACACGTGAGAAGGTCGGCACAACGGAGATTAGCTTGAGGGTGCTCAAGTGAACTTCGGGTTAAATCTTGTGTCTCCACTTGTCTCTTGGTGATTGGCTTCAATTTGGTTATCACATTGATTCACCCTTGGTGATTGGATTGACTAGCCTCGACATTGTGGTATATCACCTCTACACTCTTGCATTACTTTCTTATATCTTGTGATAGTGTAGTTTGAGTAGAATTGCTTAGTTGCTTAGCCTTGTTTAGAGTAATCTAGCTTGTTCACCTAGTTGGTAAAGTAGTGACTTAGCCTTGAGTGTGAACTAGAGATCATAGCAACTAGAATTGTCAATAGGAGGCTTTGCCGACAAGTAGAGCTAGAGCAAACGCGTTTATCGCCTTTTGTTATTCTAACAAGTTTGTCTAGTGTTTTCTAGAAAATTTTATTAGGCTATTCACCCCCCCCTCTAGCCATTTAGGACCTTTCAGCCACCTGGGTGTTTGCGGCGGTCAGTTGTTGCGGCGCCGGTGTCAGCATCCTTGTTGGCGTCGTCTGGCTTGTCGTCGTTGTAGCGGCGGGCAAGGTCAATGGCCTCCTCCAACGAACGAGGCTCGAACCATTCGAAAGGTTGCGAAGTGTCTCCCGAGGCCTTCCACGAAGATTCTCGACACGGTGGCGCCGTCCCCTCGAGTTCCATGTGTAGTGCATAGTTCTCGGCGTCGATATAGTCGCTCAGCTTGCCTCCCTAGGAAGGTGGCGCGCATACCCCCGGCGTGTCGACGAGGTGGGCGGTCCGGTGATGGCGTGGGCCGTGAGTGAACTTGTCCCATTTGATCGAGAGTTCGTCTTGGACGGATCCATGAACCAAACTGCAGCAATACCAAACGAGGTGAAAAGCGCCGTAACTCACGTAGTCGGGCCGGGTGATCTCCCAAGTTAAGCCGGAAGAAGAGTTCCAACCTTGCGGCCATAGGTCCGGGTCATCGGTGTCGCCGTACTCCCCGGACTTGCGGACGCGGACGTAGCGAGGGGGATGTGATGCCACGGGTGGCACCACAGCCCGAGCGCCGCAGTGGCGCGATCGGGGACGCCGCGGGTGGCGCCTGGGGTAGGGGCGGGGGGTGCCGCTGTTGGCACCGTTTGGGGTGTCCCGCACGGCCAGCGGTGTCGGTGGAGAGGGAGGGGGCAGCCCGGTGCTGCGGTGTCGTTGAAGATGACGCCAATGACGGCCGAGCATCACCGACAAACGCCATCATCTTCCTCCGGATGGAGGATAGCAGGGTCGGAGCCGTCGACGGAATCCACGGCAGCGAGGGCGGCGGCTAGGGCGGGCGGCCCGACCCGTGCCGGCCAGCCGGGCGCAAACGCCTGTCCTCCGGCTGCGGCCAATCGTCGTGACGTCGCGAGGGGGTCCTTGACGTGATGAAGGCGCGCACTCCATCCGGCCAGAGGCCGCTCTGATGTCGCCGGCGCTTTGTCGATCCGGCGCGGCCTAACGTTGAGCTCCTTCACAAGAACTCCCGTATCTCGGAAGCCATGGGTGGTGGGAATCGCCCCGGTCTCCGGATACCGGTATCCCGATTCCGGCTGGATTGGGCCGGAATTGACACGTAGATTGGAGTTGGGAGAGGGGAAGAGGATGATGGTGGTGGTGATGGCGGCGTGAGGCGGCGGGTGGTAGTGGCCGCGCCGACCGGGAAGGCCGGCGGCGGCAAAGAAGGGCGGCGGCGAGCCGCGAGGGCCAGGGCGGCGGCGGCTCGAGAGCGAAGGCAAAGAGATATTTTTATTTTTCTTGCTTATGCCCTAGAGATTACATGCCTCTTGCTTATATAGCCCGACTAGTGGGACTTTGAAAGGTCCTAATGGCTAGAGGGGGTGAATAGCCTATTAAAAATTCTACAAACAACACTAAGCAAGGCGGTTAGTAAATAAGACGGCGTAGCGAATAAGCAAATGCTTCAAACTAATTACGCAAGCCTCCTAGCAATTCTAGCAATACTAATGTCTCTAATCACAAGCAAATGCTAGGTTGCTAAGTTACTCCTAGGTGGACAAGGTACACAAACTAATTCTACCTCTAGGAGCTTAACAAGACTAAGCTAACTAAAACACTACTCAAGCTACCAAGCTAAGCAAAGCTACACAAGATATATCAAGGTAAATGCACGTGGAGTAGTGAACGATATACCGACGTCGATGTGTAGAGGTGGAACCCAATCACCGTGATCAATCAAGAAATCTCCAACGAGCACAACAAGGTTGACACGATGATTTTTCACCGAGGTTCACGTGCTTGCCGGCACGCTAGTCCCCGTTGTGGCGACACACTCACTTGACGGATGACAAGCTTAATGGCCAATGCCAAATCCCCGGTGGGAGCTCAATCAACCGATCACAAGAGAGGGTCCAACAAGCCACGAGCAATCCACTAGTGCTCCTTTCGCGATCTCCCGCGGGGTAAGGAACGACCCCTCACAATCACCACCGGTGTGGCCTCGAACAAGCTCCAATCGAGCTCAACACCGCTTCTTGCTCCAAGCCGCTAGGGAACCGGGCAAATTCCCAAGATAACAAGAATCCCGCGGCTTCTCCAAGGATGAAGTGCCTCTAGATGCAACCGATGATGCAATGCACTTCTATCACTCTCAAACTCACCAAGAATACGAATTATGGATGGAGAGATGAGTGGAGAGGAATCACAATTGCTCAATAGCAAGATGGAAGCTTCAAATGTGCAAGAGAGAATCCCATGAACCGGCCATCCAAGTATATATAGGGATCCTCTCAAATGGAGCCGTTGCTCCAAAAATTTGCTTACAAGACCGACGGACGCCGGGCCGACCGGACGCACCAGCCGAAGTCCGGCCGCGGGTCCGGCCGGGTGCTTCCGGCCGCATCCGACAAGCCTCGGCCCACAACCGGTGCCCTTCTTCATGCGTCCCGGCCGCAGGGTCCGGCCGACCGAAGCGCCCGGCCGCTGGTCCGATCGCAGTCGCCCCAAAAAACCACGCCGCAGAGCTCTCGCCAGACGCACCGACCGGAGCCACCGCCAAGGCGTCCGGCCACTTTCCAAATAGCGTCCGGCCGCCTCGAAACAAAGAAGTCTTCATCTTTTCTTTGCTCTTTGCTTCAAACTTGTTTCGCCTCTTGCCATATGTTGCCAACACGCCAAGATGACCACGTTATCACCAATGTTAGCACGTCGAGATGTTAGGCAAGATCGAAGTTAGTGCTCTCATTGTCCTAAATGCAATATGCAAGTCAATTGGACCTAGAAGCACTTCATGCAAGGATTGTCGCGGCATTCCCTCTTGATAGTCGGCTATCTATCCTATAATGTGATCACACGCTCTATCGTGTCTTGATCACCGAAAGAAAAACCCTATCAAGTATACCTTTGCCTTGATCTCCCGTTCCTCTCAAGCCGATCACCGAGCTTGACGATCTATCAAGTCCACCGACCTTGTCCATGTTCATGATCATCATGCTCCTTGTCATCCACCTAATCCTTCCTTAAGTCACATACTTAAACCAAAGGATTAGTCCACAAGTGTCATCATCAATTTCCAAAACCAAACATGAGATTTCGGACTTGTAATCTAAGCAATCTCTATAAGGTTTCCTTTGTACGACCGAATACCTTTTACAAGCAATTTCCTATTTTATTATTTCCTAATAAGGGTCTCCCTTATAGATGAGATAGTCCCTTGCACACCAAAAATTACCTAAGATAATCCTAACTTGAAGACGGTTAACTTCGAGTCGCAATGCGGGGGAGAGGGAAAGCGGCGGCGGGGCCCTCCCTCCCCCCCCGCCCTCCCTCTGGCCGGCGGCCGTCGCGTTTTGGCCCAATTAGCCACTCTCGGGCTGGCCCAATTCGGATCATGACAAGAAAAGTCTAAAATAATCAAATTTCAAAACAATTCGGATGACGTCACATTTCAAAAAGACATGCAAATTGCGGGTCATATTATGAGGGGCGTGCGAATAATGTATCATTTTTTTCCACAATGGTAAAACTGGCAACGAAATTACATAGGTTCAAGCCACATCAACACCTATGGGATACTGAAAGTAAAACTCACCCTCACATGCTCACCTAGGGAACATATGGAGAGGGGAGAACGACCGCACTAACTTTAACCAGAAATACAATCTACTCAAACGCGCTCGCTCGCCTCACAGATTACAATTGAGTGAGCAAAAGAACACGACCAACATTAGATTTTCCTTCCCCTCCATTTCGGATGTCTTCGCCATTTGGCTCGATGATTTATCCTATGAATAAGATGATCTCGATTGTCTTGGGGATGAATTTGAGCTTCCTCGCTTGTGGAATGCTAGTGCAGATGCCTTGATCGCCTCCGCGCCATTTATCACCCGCTCCTTCAAATTCCTTGAGTAAACCCGCCCAAAGAGTTAAGAAACGAGCACATCAAACACACAATCTCGTTAGGAGATTGGATCTTTTTCTTTTCAAAGCAAATCAAAAGTGCGCCAAATAGACCAATAAACAACAGCTCAACCAAACATATGCATCTTAGGCACAAGCGGAAAAATATTCTGGATCCAAGGCCAGAATTGATCGGCATTTGCTGGCCTACATTGAACTCCAAAAGAGAACGCTAGTAAACTCCAAATATAGCATAAGCGCATTCAAAGAAGATGTGATTTATATTTTGGAAAAAGTCTACTTAACCCCTAAACTATTGGGGTGTGTCTAGCCATTGCCACGAACTTCAAAACCGGTTAACCAATACCCTAAACTTTGCAAAACCGTATGAATCACCCCCTGAGGCGGTTTTGCTTGGTGGTTTTGCCTATGTGGCGACCACGGTGGAGTGGTTTGGCCATGCTAGCTCTTGGTCCGCGCAGCTCATCTCACCGCCATGTGGGTCCCACTCATCGCCTTCACCTCCATCCTCCTCCCATTGTTCTACGTTGCACGACATGCTTGCGAGCGGTGGCGGCATTGCATGGCGAGCTCATGGCTGGGGCCAGGGGTGGCCAGGTGTGGCGGCGTCATGAGCGGCCAGTTCTTCCACAACATGCTGGAGGTTGAAGATGAACCTGGTGAGTGGGTTCCACTTGGAAGTAGCACATCTAGCTTCCATCCCTGCGCCACCATGTCAAAACCGCTCCACCGTGGATGCCATGTAGGCAAAACCAACAAGCAAAACCGCCTCAGGGGGTGATTTAAACGGTTTTGCAAAGTTTAGGGTATTGGTTAACCAGCTTTGAAGTCTGTGGCAGTGGTTAGACACACCCTAATAGTTCGGGGGGTTAAGTAGTCTTTTTCCTTTATATTTTTCTTTTCATTACAGAATGCATACATAGGAAACCCCTTCCACTTTCATCTTATCAAATTATCTTTTGTAAGGATGGCCTTTTGCTCTATCAGCCACATGAAGATTTTAATATTTAAAGAAATCTTGGCTTTCCAATTTCTCCTATGATTTTGCATGTAGTCATTATTGCACAGGAATTTGTACACCGACTTCACAGTGAAATATCCTGACTTTTCTAAGTCCCACCTTGCCTTGTCTTTTTTTCAGAATTGACATCACAGCGAAAGGTGATGTTATAAAGCCTTCTTAATTGAGTTTGTAATTCCTCGTACAACCATCTTCTCAACGTTAGTCTCCAATTTTTCTGTTTCATCTCCGCCACAGAACACTGTTACTCCTTATTAATCTCATAAAGTTCAGAGAATTTCTCAGCTAAAGAGACTTGTCCACACCATCTATCGAACTAGTATTTATGCCATTTCCTATCACCATTGACCTCCCTTTAAGATAGATTTGAATGACTTTGAGTAAATCATTCCACACAGGGGAGTTCTTAGGATTTTTCTTTAATATACTCAACATCCCTTTTTTCATATATTTGTTGTTTATAATGTCATTCCAAATTCCACTCCTATTTTTCACTTTCCACTACCACTTGCAAAGCAGGCTTATGTTTATTTTCCTAAGCTCTTTTATCCCCAAACCACCTTTTGTCTTTGGTTTTGGTAAGAATTTCCCATTTTACTTAAATGATATTTCCTTTTCAAACTCCCACCTTGCCAAAAGAATATTTTTTTGGCTTAACGGGTCATATTTTAAAAATTTCTGCAAGATCGATTTCTCAACACTACTTAACGCCGAACGCATTGATTTGACAAAATTGGCTGTAGGACACTGTAAAAAATATGGCTTTTGCCACCACACACTAAAAAAACTTGTCTTTGTTGATAGCCATTATAAAAGCGTACATATTTGCTGTAACACACTTAGTTCATACAATAACATATCCACACCAAACCAGTGACAAAAGACATGAAGCTGGACAGAAATACCCTGGAGATGTTTGTAGGAATTGGTTGAAATCTACGAAAAGATCTGCATGCTCTTGAGAAAAAATCTCTCTCAAAGAATTGAGGGGTGTGCACCTGCTACTCGGTTCGTCACCGTAGCCCCGTAGGATTCGGGAATCGAGCACCGTTGCCAAGAGCGTCATTGCCGAGGAAGGATGCTGCTTGGCGGCGGCGGCGGGCCCGCCCCTGCCGGTGCGGGTGCCTAAGTTGGTGCGTGGCGCCGTTGCTCGCACACCGGTGACGCCGCCGCCGCCCGCTGGTGTTGTTGGGTGACCGCTACGCGGCAGAGGTGCGTGGCGCCGTGGCCAGCTCGCTGCTTTTTCCGCTTGAGACGAGCAAATGGATGAACTGACGAACACATCCTAAGTCTTTGGCAAGATGATAAACGCCAAGGGTACATTCGCCATTTCGCGTGGTTCTTCATTAAACTCAAATATAATAACAACTTTAGTGTCCTGCAGTAAATTAGTAATGTTGAAGGATGTCTTTTGTCCAATACAAAAATTTTTAGTGTTTTATAGCAAAAGACACCTTCTAACGGTGTCCCGTCGTAAATTCTGCCCATCGATTTTGGATCCCGCTAGTCCGCCACTCACTCTGGGCGTAAAACCCGAACTAACCGAACCCGAGCCCGAACCTGAGCCCGAATAGACCGAACCATCGGTCCTCCGTCCCCGCGTTGACCGAACCCGAATAGACCGAAAACCGAAAACCGATATAGAGTTCGGTCCGTTCTCAGTTCGATGACACCACAATTTACGAAAACCGATTAGGACCGAATACTGCACAAGATTAGACGCGACCTCCACTCTCAGTTCGATGCGGCCTCCACTCTTCGTTTCTTCCTTCGTTTGACGCCCGCGCCGCCGCCGCCGGTCTTCGCCGACCGGCCGCCGCCGGCGCCCGGCGCCTCCATTGCTCCGCCGCCTCGCCTCCTTCCCTTCCCATCTTCTCCTAGCCCCTCGCCCCCACTCCCCTGCGCCTCCACTCCCCAACCCTAACCCTCGACGAGAAAAAAGGCCGGCGTCCTCCTCATTCAAGGCCGGCGTCCTCCTCATCCACGGCCGGCGGATCCCTTCGCGGGTAGTGGCAGGAGTATGGCTACAAGGAGCATAGAGTCCCATCGCAGTTTGCAGGTACCACCAAGCATCCGCCTCCTTTGTTAGTTGGTTGGTTCTTGCCTTGTTGGATTTGGATAATTAGTTGGTCAGCAGTGATTTGGTTAGAGGCTTTGGTTAGAGGATTCACTGATTCAGTTATTGCTTGTCAAAACATAGTGCTACTGTTTCTTTTCATTCAGAGCGCATTTAATCTGATTCAACCATCAAGCCAGTGGAGGTAGAGTGTGTGTGCCTGCAGGCTGCTGCACGGTTCTTGGCAATTCATGATTGGCATACCTGATGCACTTTGCCTCCTAGGAACGATTAGTTAAAATAGATCTCTTCTTTTGCCAATTTATATCATATCGAGGTGAATTTGTGTGGCCATTCTGTAGTGTGACATAAAATCTGTAGTGTGACTCTGAATGCTATGACATGAGATGCTTGACTCTGAAATCTGTATACCATAAATCAAAAATATTATTGGCATGACAATCAGACAATAGGTTCGGTAGATAATTATGTTGCCTTCTTTTTTCTGTTGTGAATAAGAGAAAACCATCTCTTTCTGTTGTAAAAAATACAAGGCCAACAAACCTGTACCTCTCTTTTTTTTGAGAGGTATTGAAAGTGGAGTGGAGTACTGGTATTTGTTTTTTTTTTTTTTTTGAGAATAGGAGTACTGGTATTTCAGTCAGGGCCTCAAGGGCCTGCTCAGACTAGTCTGATTGAAATGCAGCAAGCTCCTTGTACTTCTGCCAAAAAACTATCTTGCTCTGTTTGCTGTGGTTTTAGGTTCAGTTCAGTTGCATTTAATCTGCTTCCAGTAACATTTGATTCTGTTAAGCCAGTTGATGTTCTGTGTTAACATTTGATTCACAGTGCATAGTGCTACTGTGTTTTTTGATTCACAGTGCATTTAATCTGACTGAATTTGGAGGAGGAAAAAACTGTTGAATGACTGAATTCAGAGTGCATTTAATCTGACTGAATTTGGAGGAGGAAAAAACTGCTGAATGACTGAATTCAGAGTGCATTTAATCTGACTGAATTTTTAAACCCCTGATTACTCCACCTATCGCCGCCTCCGTCTCCTCCCCCCCGCACCCCCACCGCCGCCTCCCAGCCGCTGTCGCCTCAATCGCATCCGTAATCCCTGTTTCACAAACCACTGCACGCCCGCCCACAGTCTCCAGCAGTTCTGTTAATCATGCCTCGAAAGAAAGGAAACCAAGCTCGTTCAAAGAAAACAAATCAAAAGCAAGGGACAGAAGAACAAGTGGACCTAGCAAAACTCCTTTTAGTCAAAAGGACCGAGGCGATAGTCGCCATGCTGACTAGTAAGGACGAGAAGATGTGGACTGACGCCGTGGCGGATGCAAGGGCATTGATACAAGAATTTCCAGACAACCCAATTGCTTACAACAGTGCAGCTTACTTCTTATCGCTTGCAGTGGACAAGATGCCTGATCGAAAACAGCAATAAAGGTATTGAATTATTGAATGAATGCTTGACATTCGCTCTAAAGTCGCTCAAATCACTCCAAATTGCCTCTATAGTTGGATATTGCTATTGGATTTATTGCAAAACATGAAGCAAGATGAAAGGGCATTAACAGAACTGCCAAAAGCTATTTTGAAGCAGGCTGCTGATCCTCTCACAAATCACATGTACATCTCTGAAGATTTTACCAAATCATCTCTTACGGAGAGATTTAGGCTTCTGCATGATTCTTTGACAAAGCACCAAGAGAGGCTTTGGCCACTCCATATGGACTTTATATCAAAAGCCACTAATTCTCTTGATCGTATGGAAAGGGCAAATGTTTTAGCTAAAGCATACTCTAATGAATTCAAATCTCTGTATATCCGAGCGCATTCAGCACTGTTGCTTGCGCATGATGAATTCTCTAATGAGCATGATGCAAAGTCTCATATCCAGATGGCACTTGCTGACGCAAAGGAAGCTGCAGATGTATGTCCCACTTCAGTTCTCATATGCTTATTTCAGGCCAAGGTTATGTTTCTGCTTGGTGATTACGAAGAGGCTGAAATAGCATGTCAGCGAGGATTAGCAATTAAATGTCCCAGTGATCCACATGATGATATCATAGCCCTTGACCAAGCTATTCAACCAGAGGGAAATATGCATCAAGAGAGGGTGTCTTATGTCTGTGACAAGCTTAAGAAGCTTCTGAATAGTATCAGTTCTAGGCTGAAAGAATACTGGTCAACGATGTCCCACTGCGATAAAGGAAAGCTTCTTACATCAAATATTGATGATGTTACAAAGTACTGCCAAGAAACAAAACAGTCACATACATCACTTGCTGCTCTGATGTCTGTACAGAAGTATGGGGCAATAAAGAATTGGTTCTGTCCCTTTACAAAATGCAAAGGGGTATTCACTACAAGGGGTCTTCTTATCAAGCATCTCCACATGAAACATGATCTGAAATTCCCGCCAAATGTGTCATTTGAGAGTGCTAGCTGGTGTCCTTCCATGGTATATTTGTGGAAAAATCAGGCAGGGTGCAGATTCTTATGCTTGAACACTATGCATGAAATTTATGACATCCATATGCCCTGCCTATCGAAAGTGAAAAAACCTTTGGGTGAACTATTTAATGAGAAAAGCTAGAGAAAGAACTAGAGTTCTTAAGGAATTCCAGGAAAAGAGAACAGGTTATTCTTGTTTATGTTTTTCTTTCTAAAACTTTTCGTGATGTTGCTTTAGGTGTATCCCAACTGAATTATTTGATATATTGTTGCTAGGCATGGAAGATGATACTGAAATAAGCAAATTGTGGTGTCAGCTCTTGGATGCCAGCGAAATTGATTTCTCTGAATTTCTTTTTCGGGTTGTGGGGTTGTACCAAAAGTGAGTCCTTTGGCCCTTGGGGTACATTGTTCTTGCTTGTTCAGTTTTTGAGCTTTGCACATGGAATTGTATTTTCCCCTAATTTCTAGATCCAGTCATCAACCGTGACATCTTTCTTTTTTAGAGCCAACTAATCAGGCAGATGGTTGAAGATCCGAACTCTATCATTCCCAAGATTGACAAAGCTTATATTCATTCAGTACTATGGGCTGATGATTCAAATGAAATTAAGGACAACCAAAAAATAATTTGTCAGAAGGTATGGCGCTCATTTTTACATTTTTTTTGACCAAAACTATACTGTCTGGAGCAAGTTTTCTTTTCCATTGTTATTATCTATAATTGGTTCACTAGCTTGTTGGACTTTTTTAGGACAAAACATTCCTCGAACTTTGGTCTGAGAAAAAAAAAAGGCGTGGATATAAATGGCTCTCAGGTGCTGCTGCTGCTGCTGATTCAGCTTTAGATGCGGGTCTTCCAGTTTCGCCGGATGCTATGTTCGTTGTCTCTCCTTCTAATGAATGAATACATATGTTTTGTTTGTAGTTGGTTGTGGGATGTTTGAAATGGTTACTAATTGACTGGTTAATCCCTATCACTAGCACTTGTATCCCCCTGTTTCGCTAGGCGCTAGGCGGATTCTAGGCAGTGACCCAAGCCTAGAGCTTAGTCGGGATTAAGCGAGCCTAGGCTTTCCTAGGCGTGTTTCTAGCCATTTTGCCAATTTAGGCAAAACTGATATATATATTATATATATAGCAAAAAATAGCTAAAAAAATGCTGGATTGTAGGTTGTAGTGAATAACTAAATGTAAAAGGAGGACCACTGGACATACCTGAATGATGGCAGCCACATTTGAATGATGTCAGCAATTGGTTCATGAAAAAAAGAAAGAAAACAGTTAGTTATCACTTATGTAAATGATTGCAGCCACCTCCCATGAAAAAAAAGAAAGAAAACAGTTAGTTATCACTTAGGCAAGGGGCTCTGCCTATATAAGCAGCAGCCACCCCCTTTGTAACTAAGACAATTGCAATTCAATTCAATCCAAAGCGCCCCATGGTCAAGCTGACCTCTGGGCTTCTTCTGATCTATGTTTGGGCAACACTAATGCTAAAATTGTTTTGGTTAACTAAGGCACCAAACAAAAAAAAGAATTATAACATTGCTCAGACACGTAATCCTGGTTGTAGCTAAAACATGAATTACCACTGTTTCCTTGCAAATTTACAACAGGGCTAATTTTATTTAGTTTAATCTTTTTCAGGAAAAGTGTAAGACTTGATCCGTACCCAGAATTTCTAGAGGTGATATTCACTATTACTCTTCCATCTTTCATGGAGCAAAACTACAAATCTACAGATATTCACTAGTCAGACAAGAAAATCATTTTGTTTTACCATGCTTATGTTTGCAGGTACAAACAAATTGGAAGCGCTAATTATATTTGATGAGGATAATGTCCCAGGGACGAGTAAATTTGTAAGCCCCATTCGTTATGCCTGGATAACTGGTGTGCGGTCTGCATCCCCAATGATTCGTTGTGTCGCATCAAGCAAGAGACCAATGAAAGAGTTAAATTTGATGTTCAGCATTCTGATAAGATGCGAACATCAAAATATTCTCAAGCCTCTAGGCGTGTGGCCTTGCAATAATGATCCAAGTATGGGTTATATTATTTTTCCATACGTTGATGGGGCAATCAGTGAGCTCTCCGTGAATGATTTATTTATTAAAGAGAACAATGCCATTTTTGATTTCACAAAAGTGGGCTACAAGATCTCAAGGTAAAGTTACATCAGTCCTAATTTGAGAAAAAATATTCAGTTTGTATTTTTGTGGATGACATATTTGTTTTTCTTATTAATTTTACATCTTCTTGCATGTTTTATGTATCTCTAGGGATATGTTATCTGCTGTCAAATATGTTAACACACAATATAAGGCGGGAGAAGTCAATCCAAAGTGCATACAGCTTCCAGTTTTCCCTTTAAAGCTTTCTGCGGATTGTGTGTTATATGTCAAGGATGTAGATGGACTATACAACATCAGGCTTGCATTTTTTGATATCGAAAGCACCCAAGGAACGGATTTTGGTAAGTTCAATTAATCTATTTATAGTCTCTGAACACATTGATTCAATGGAGTAAACTTTAGTTCATGATATGGTTTTGTACTTGTTTACATTTGAAGTATTTCTGTGATTTCTATTTGTAAAATTGAATATATTGTAGTAAGGAATAAATCATTTCCCTTTTTTTTAAAAAGAGATGGTTTGAATTTCAAGCAACAAATAAAGAAAAAGCCATAGTCAGTTAGAGGGATGTCCTTTGAGTGCACGTTAGGGGATATAAAGTGATTTATTTAAGGTGTATAATGATGGTCTTCATCACTGTTGTTTCTAATACCATTGCTGTTAATTTGTTAAAATCTAGTTGATCTGGCTGAACAAGTTGGGAGAGTTAACTTTAATGCAATGGGTGCTTACCTTGAAGCATTATTGAAAGGGCAATCTGTTGTTGAAGAAATTGATCATTTAGTCAAGGCTTTGAAGGGGACATCTGTGAGGTAAGTTTTTGTGTATTTACGTATGTTATATTTTGTTCAACAGAATGGTCTGTTCTATTTACTTATTTTTTTCTCATATGCGATGTAATGCAGCTACGATGATATACTCTGGGAGCCCGGCTTTTGGACTGCAGGAGAGAAAAATGCTCTTCATTAAAGAAGTTTTCTGGGTTCAGGATGCAGACCAAATTAAGCAATCTGAACTGCAAAACAAACCATCTCTAGGAATACAGCCATTTGCTGTGAAGATAGATCCCAATTTTGTGGATACAAATTTGTATTGTGATTTCAAATTCCTTAGAGATTACATTCTTGCCCACCAGGAAGGGTCCTACAGCAGCTACACTGGGCAGAAGGTGAGAATGGATAGCCTAGACTGGTGCATGCCTTGACTATACGACACTTTCGTTAACTTTGATATGACGGTTTGTTATCAGGAGGAAATTGGTACGAAAAGTCCATCATTGAAAAATCCCTGAGGAAAGAAGCACCAAAATACATGCTCAAGTTTGTGGAAGAGATCCGCGCACTAAAGTGGCCAATTATTTCTCCACTGCTTCCAAGTAATTCTTTTATGTTCTGATGATACATTGTATGATTAGTTTGAGTTAGACTGCATGAGATTTGAATTACTAATTGCAATGTTTTTACCATTTTTTGTATATAGGCAGTGAGCACAGGAAGTGGATGAAAAGTTTGTTCCCACCGCCCAGCCTGCTCCGTCGGGCCATCCCCATCCCAGCTAGCCCGATGCAACCACCAAACGCTTCTTGACATGACTCAATATGCCCTGTGCTTCACAAAAATTAAGGTCAGCTTTCAGGGTACAAAAAATCCAGCAGTTTAAAGTTTTTAGTATGATTTGGATGTTGTTCATAGTTCACATGTTCTATATCGTTGGATGTGGGTTCATCATTTACTCAATTGTATCGTAACATTGTAACTGCTGTTCATAGACACTTGTATTTGTATACCTTATATTGTGATTTATGCAAGTAGTTGTTTAGTACAATTTCCATCTCCCAACCTAAATTCACGCATGGTCCCTATAAGCTTGGTCCAAGTTCCAAGTAGTTTGAATTCAGACAAAACTAGTCATTCTTTTTCTTTCTGGAGTGAGGGAGTATTATGGATATTGTTTTGTATCATCATACATATGGGATGTTGAAAAGCTACAACAGATAGTTTTTTTTTAGGTGAAGAAAATGTGACGTAAGCTCTAGGATTCATTTGGGAAATCAATATTACTAATCAGTTGAGATGTTGAAAATTTTAGGTACATCTTTTAAGTGAGCATCTTTATTCTGGACAGTAGTGTATTTGTGATAATTGACTTTTTTTTTTTACTAACAATAGTATCCATTGCTGCAGCAATTTTTGTCATGGCAATGAAATTGTAGTGTCTGGCTAGATGCCTTGTAATTATTAGTTGTGTAGTGCTTTTTGGTTTGTTCTGTTCCTCTCCCTCCTGTCCTCTCTTGTCTAACTGCTGGTTAGGCATCTTGTAAGTTTTCTGTACAGTTTTTTCCCTTTTAATATATGTTTTTGGCCGCTGGGAGGCTCTTTGCCCCAGGGTTTCAGTTCAAATTGTAGTGTCTGGTGCTGTTATCTCATGTTGTCTTAGACATAGTTTGGGGTTTCAATGATGACATAGCTAAACTATTTAATAAAGGCTGGGATTTTGTGTACTCATTCATAGCCTCATAGGGACCAGGATTTCATACCAATTAAAAGTTGGTGGTCCAAGTACTGAGAGCTGAAATAAAGAGCCTGTTCGGCTTGTCTTGGCTTAGCTTGTTTCAGCATATCCTCTTCACGCCCAAAATCAGCCATCAGCCTAAATCAGCCCGAACAGAGCCAAAATCTTTCTCTGTTCGATCATCGAATTACAAATCTGGTTACCTGATCCCTCCTGTTCATTTCTCATTGTTAGTGTATATCGGCCTAGATTCGGTCCTCTCTCTCTTCCGATTCCCAGCCGCCGCCGCTGCCCCATGGCCGTGGCGGCCGCCCGCCCTCCTGGCGCGTGCTGCCCCTTCCTCCCTTCCCTTCCCTTTCCTACACCGCTGCCGCTACGGGGCTGGGCCAGCGCTGGAGCCTGCGGCCCTGGGCTCATGCCTTTCGCTACCATTGCCGCCGCCTTGGGCGCGAGCACGGCCGCGGACGCTGCGCGCGCGGCTCTCCGGGCGTCGCGGCGGGCGCGGACGCCGCCCTTCCCGCCGCCGCTGCCGCCCTCGCGGATGGGCGCTCCGCCCCGGGCGCCGCTGGCCCAACTTCGGCGGACCCGGCTCCCGCTCGCGCCGCGGCGCGGATGGCACGCGGGCTCCCGCCAGCCGCGGGATGCGGCTGCGTGCATCGCTACAGCGCGCACGGCTTCGAGGCACCACTGGCGCCGCCGATTCGGCACAAAGACGGGTCGGGCTCCGCGGCGACCCGGGCGCCGCACCTCAAGGCCCCGCCTCCACGACTTGCGCCCCACGCCCCCACTCGTTCCAATTCCCGCCGCCCGCCCTCCACCGCCCTCCACGGCCCCCGGGTGAGGGCGCAGCCGCCGGGAGCGCGCGCTGCGCAAGGCGCCCGACCACGGCCGCCCGCTGGCGCCTCCGCCCGCCGGCGCACTTCCTTTCCCTACGCGGCCCGCGGGGAGGGCGCCAGCCGGCCGGCGCGCGCGAAGCTCCTCTTCCGTCCCTGAGCCGGACGCCGTCGGCGCTCATCCTTACCCGGCCGGGTCGCGCGCACCCGACCCCATGCGAGCATGCTCGACCGCCACCGCCGCGCGTCCGGGCAAGTCCGGTCGGCGGGCTTCTCGTGACTGCCTCGCTCCGAGGTCCGCCCGGGCCATCCTTCCGGCAACCCATGGGCGGGCGCGCGCCTGATGGCGGGCCTCATTCCCGCTCCAACCGGGTCGCACCGTCCGGCCGGCGGCCCTTACTCGGTCCGTGCCCCTCGCGGCCTTCCTCTCGCCCGCCCGACCAGAATCCGGCCCGGGGAGCGGGTCGGCGATATGGCGCCATCCTTCCAGCACCATGGGGTAGCACCACTGCCTCGCACCGAGTGGATCGCCCACCGGGGGCTTCCTTCCACACTACCCCTCATGCCGGCATCCTCTCTTCTTCGCCCTCCTCACCCTTCCCCCCTCCCTTCGATCATGGCTGGGAATGGGTCGTGTCTTCTGTCACCTCCGTGGGTTACGCCTCCGGTCTTTTTCGCCTTCCCGGTCCTTGTTTTTCTCCTCGGATCGTCCATAACCTTCTTTCCATCCGCCGTTCACCGCCGACAACTCTTGTTACGTGAGTTCGACCCTACCGGTCTCACGGTGAAGGATTCCGCCTGCTCGGGCGGCCACTCCTCCCCCACGTGATAGCTCAGGACCCCTTTTACTCCCTTCGCCTTCACGTTCCGCTATACCGCCTTCCACCGTCTTTGCCGCCCTTGCCACTACTCCCTCTTCCTCTGCACCGGCACCGCCGCCTCGGTCACCCCGCCGCGACGCTTTGGCTCGCCTTAGTCGTAGTGCCACCTCCCTGCACTCGGGCCCGACGAGATCTCTACGCCATGCGTGCCGGTTGGGTCGCCATGTGCGCCTTCCCTTTTCCTACTTCTTCTTAGCGTGCGACGCATGCCTTTTGCTCTTCTTCACTTTGCGATTTGTGGACTTCTCCTATTCCTAGCATTTCCGACTATAAGTATTATCCGGTCCTCCTCGATGACTTCTCTCACTACTCTTGGACTTTCCCTTTGCGCGCCAAGTCCTCGAGACTTTTTCCACTCTCCTCCACTTCTTTGCACGGGTGTCCACTCGGTTCCGGCCTCACCATCAAGGCCAAAGTCCAATGTGACAACGGGCGTGAGTTTGATAACAACACCTCCCGGGCCCTTCTTTCTCGCTCATGGTGTTCGGCTCCCGCATGTCTTGTCCGTACACCTCCTCCCCGGAATCGGCAAAGGCCGGCGGATGATTCGCACCACCGAACGATGTTATCGCACTCTCCTTCTCCAGGGCCTCTCGCCCCCCGCTTCGGGCCGAGAGCCTCCACACCGCCACCTACCGCTCAACCGGCTTCCTTCCACGGCCTCTCCCACTCCCACTCCACACCACGCACTCTTCGGTACACCTCCTCGCTATGATCACCTCCCGTGTCTTCGGTTGTGCTTGTTACCCCAACCCGCCTCGCCACTTACTCCTCACAAGTTGCCCTCCGTCGACACGGTGTGTGTTTCTGGCCACCCCCGATCATAAGGGTATCGCTGCTACGACCTCACTTCTCGGGCGGTGCTTATTTCCCAAGACGTCGTCTTCGACGAGCCTGATTTCCGCACTCTACCTCTTCCCACGCCTTCCCCGATCCCGAGTTGAGTCCCTATTTCCGACCCGGCGGTTCAGCCCACCGATTCGTTTCCGGCCTTTACTCCACAGTACCGGCTGCCCCCCCGCTTCGCCCCCCGGCCGGCCCCGGCGCCACACCATTTGTGCCACGCCGCGGCCCCCGGCGCCACTCACCTGCGCCGCCACGCGCGGCCCCGGTGCCCCCTCGTCGCGCCACGCGCGGCCCGGGTGCCCCTTGCTGCGCCACGCGCGACCCCCGGGAGGGAACTGCTACGTCACGCGCGCCCCGAGCCTCGCGTCATTCCCCTCGATCGCAGGGCGGGGACCCGTGGCGGCCGCCCGACGCAGTGTGTGCGTTCCTCGCGCGCCCCCGGCGCCGGTGCCTCCGGACCCGGCTCCGCTCCTCCACCATCGCCCCCACCTCCTCCACCACGGGCAGTCCGTGGGTTACCCCACGGTCTACCACCCGCAGGATCGCCGCCACCCCGTCACACTCACCCGATGGTGACTTCGCCATGCGGCGGGGGTCTCCGTCCTCGCGGCCCTCTCCGCCACCGGCGGTCGCGCGGTCTCTCCGATTCCCTCTGGTCCGCGCTGCATTGGCGGATCCTAATCGCGCGCCCGCGATGGAAGAGGAGTACGGGGCTCTAGCCAACCGCACGTGGGACCTTGTGCCGTCCGTCTCGTAAGCAATGTGGTCACCGGGGCAAGTGGATCTCGACGCACAAGCGTCGGGTGACGACCAGCCTGAGCGCTGAAAGGCTCGCCGGGTCCTCGAGGCTTCACCCGGCGCCGGGTTGATTATGATGAGACCGATCCGGTGGTCAAGCCTCACTTACAAAGGCAGCCCCCTTCCTCTCACTTGCCCTCTCTCGCCTTGGCAAGTGCATCGCCTAGATGTCAAGAATGCATTCCTCCATGGCACCTTGTCTCGAGATAAGATATCGCAGCCTCGGCCAATGGATTTGTCGATCCCGCCACTTGTCCGTTTGCCGCTCAACAAGTCACTATATGGTCCAAGCAAAGCCCTCGTGCTTGGTACTCCCTGGCTTGCCACCTACCTTCTCGCTTTGGGGTTCGAGAGGCCAAGTCGACACATCTCGTTTGTCTATCGCCATGGAGCCGAGATCGCCACCCGCTACTCTATGTTGATGACATTGTCCTCACCGCCTGGAGTCGCAGCTGTTTCAGCGTCATATCGGCTTTGCGCCAGAGTTTGCCATGAAGGATCTCGGTCCACTTCACCACTTCCCCGGGGGTCACTTGGAGACTCGCCCTTCGGGGTTGTTCCCGCACCGGCGACAAGATGCTCGACATTCTCGGCGGGCCGAGATGACGCGATGTCACCCCCGCGTTACTCCGGTTGATACCGGCGGCGCTCTGGATGAAGGCGACCCCGTGGGCGGATCCCACGCCCCGAGTTTGGCCGGTGCTTTGCGCATTACTCACCTTCACCGTGACCGACATCGCGTCAGACGCAGCTCGCCAGATCGTCTTCACATGCATGATCCACGGCACCACATCTTCTTTGCGATGAAGCGCCTTCTCCGCTATGTTCGTGGCACCGACTATGGCCCCGATGCTCCACCGGCTCCCTCCACCGAGCTTCGCCGCCCACACCGACGCCGACCGGGCTGGTTGCCCCGACACCGCCGCTCTACCTCCCGGATCGCCGCCTTCATCCTGGGTGGCAACCTCGTCTCCCCGGTCAAGCCAAGCGGCAAATGGCTGTCTCCGTCCAAAGGTGCGAGTACCGAAAGCTGTTGTTAACGGTGTGGCGGAGGCCTCCCGGCTTCGTCAAGCTCTTGGGTGAGCTTCACCCTCGACAAAGACCACACTTGTCTCTCAGACAATGTCGGCGCCGTCTACCTCTCCACCAACCCCGTTCAGCATCGTACGGGCCGAAGCATGTGGAGATCGACTTGCACTTTGTCCGAGACTTGGTGGCCATCGGCGCTGCTCGGGTGCTCCATGTACCGACCACCTCCCGGGAGTTGACATCTTCACCAAGGGTCCGCCCTCATCGACCTTCTCCGAGTTTGATCCAACCTCAACGCCGTCCCTGTGGCTAGTTGTGGCCGCGGGGGCCCCGTATGTGTGTTGCTTTTTTTCATGTCCAGCCTTGATCTCATTTGCTGCGCCGGAAGTTCGGGCTATCAAGGGGGAGTGTTAGTGTATATGTGTAGGCCCATGAGGCTAGGCCCATGAGGCCCTTGTACAGCAACTATATTGCCCACCCTTCTAGGGTTTGGAGGAATACACACGAGTTTATTCCCTCTCTAACAATTTCCCCGACATTCATAGTTCATTCCAACTCTGTTCACACCCATTGGCTACTGACTTAACAATATGTTTGGCATGATGTTATCCGTAATATATGTTATTTTTTCCTTTAGATAGCACCGACATAGAACTGAGACAAAGACAGGTTCATAAAAAACATAATCTTTCTGTATACGGTACACAGTTATATCAGGACATTGGCTGATCAAATTTTCTGTGAGATGCCACCATCAGTCTTAACTAACTAGAAGTCATAAAATGTAGAGCTCATTTAAGTTTTTTCATGGAACATGTACTGGCACATTCATCATAAAGGAAAAAAGTTATCCCTTTTTCCTCGAATATGCATCTGAAGTAATCATGCTTGTAGTCTCTTGATAGCTCTACAAATTATAGTATTATACTAATAAAACCTTTGTGTAAACAGTAAAAGAGAACAATCTATGTGTGGAATTAAAACTTGATGGTAGCTATCTAAGATCATTCCAGTAGGCATGGTTATCAAAGTGGTAAAGCGAGTCGCCTGCTGCTAAGGCGTCGATGCGTGCAGCGCATTGGCGGTTTAGCGATGCCTTAATGACATTGTCAGTAAGCCTTGTTTTAATTAGTTCTAAAAATTAGACAAAAATAAGTAAATATCTTTTCCCACCTTGTGTTATCGACTTTCTATACAGTGGAGACACATATATTCAGTTCTGAAATATGCAGCATGTACCAATAGATGAAAAATGAGTACTAGTGAAATGAAATGTAGATTGGACGACACAATCATGCTTTAGTCATCTAACTGGAATCTTGTATACAGAATAATGGCCATGAAATTTCACTTACAGGTTCATCCATTACAATAGGAAGAACCATTATAGGTTGTAGCTTTTAGTAGAACATTTTTTTAGCATGTGAATTCATTTTTGTTATTGTGAATCCCATTCATATGTAGTACCTTAGAATGTTCAGTGCTGTATGTTGTCAGAACAATCCCCGTTGTAAGCCCGGCAGGATATCTTACAGTTCTGCTTTGATTCCTTTGATGGCTTGCTTATTTCTAGATTTAATTTTAACGTAGCTTATAACATAGTCAGAGTGGATAGGGTGAATGGCAGCTAGAATTTTGTGGTGTGGCTAAACTTGATATCTACCGCATAAGGTTCTCATAAAACTCTTAATACAGCTTTGGCACAAGGTTCTCAACTTCTCATATCCTGTACCAAGATTTTTTTTTTTTTTTTGAAATTTTTGGTCAATCTCCATGCATATCATTGACTTATATCCTTGTCTTTTATTATCTTCAGGAATTAGAGAAACTGCTTTTCTCTGCACCTCCCGGAACCCAAGTATCAACTGAACAACAGTCTTGGCAGCTTTCTGATTGTCCAGCACATGTTTGGTAAATCTAAGTGCTGTGCCTTGTAAGTTTGGGAGTTTTTGGCAGATCCTAGATCGATGATTTGCGCTCTCTTCAGATTAGCGGAAGACTAGAAGCCTAGCATACTGTGGTTGCACAGCTGTCATAGGGGGCCTTGCTACTAATAAATCCGCAAGACCCATTTAAGTGCTGGTAGATTTCTTTAATGGTGCTCTCTGCCAGATATGTTATGCCCATACATGTGTGATATTATGTGTGCTCTACCAGATGTGTGGATACATACAAGAATGAGGAGTATGGAACTTAAGTTTCTTGACTAAGCTAAATTACTTGACTGGTGCACTGAATCCTCCCATCTCCTTTGATATGCTTTCTATTGGCATATAAGAGACAGTTTCTAGAACTACTCTCTTAGTTTAATTTTCAACTAATAAAAACCTTGAGGGAATACTTTAGTTTCAAACAATCACGTATGATGTGCCCGTAGGGTCCTCATTACCACATATCTATACCTACTAATAAAGAGAGAATTTCCAATTAATCTTTTTTTCTTCTGTCTGTCTACTCTCCACGAGTCCAATGTATGTACACCTGGTCGCTTCCACAGTATGTATAGGATACGTATTTCAAGCTGCAAACGGTGCGGGACCAGGGGTGGATCCACGCGCCCGAGCTAACGGTGCGGGACCAGGGGCGGATCCACGCCTCGAGCTAGGGGGGCTAGACACAGCCTAAATTATCTACATGCAAATCTTCCCTAGCCATGTAAATCCTTTAATTTTCAGCCTAAAATAGCATGTTCTGTATTAATTAGTCCCCCCAATCCCAAACTAGTCGGTCCCTTAACTAATTAGCCCTCTTGAGATAGTGTTTCGGATCCGCCACCACACACATGCTTCATAACGGGAGCGCAGCGCCGCCGGGCACGGAAATCTTCTAGACGATTTAGCACCGCGTCGCCGCCGAAGCGGTGCCCTTGTCGGCGCCGACGAGGCAAAAGAGGATGTAGGCCGTGAGTCGCATCGCTCTCGACACTTTTCCCGTCCGCTGCAGATCGATCAACGTAAAAAAGTACACAACCGAACGCGCGCGTATGCACATTGCCATCAGGGACGTAGCCAGCGGGGGGGCAACCCGGGCTCCAGCCCCCCCTATGGCTACTAATCTAGTGGAGCCCCACCACAGCCCCACCTTGATTTTTAGGCATGGATTAAGGTGTAGGAGGGGCTGTTAGAGGTAGGAGATGATCTTGAGCCCTTCCTTGATTATTTTCTGCGCTTCGTCGGCCGATTGCCATCGATCCAAGAAACAAACGCCTGCTGCATGCATGCGCACGATTCAGGGCCGGGCTTGGCATTGATCCGATCGGTCATGCTGCTGCCATGCATTGTGTTACACTTCACCGGGTCGAAATTAAGGAAAAGCCAACTGAGCTGGACAGTACGTGACGAGCACGGCCTTGGATGAGAGGGCGATGAGCGTGTCGCAGCACATACCCAGGTCCTCAAGACGGCCTCCAGTCCAGGGTGTGTCCGTCCGCTGACGATGCGACTACGGGGAGCACCAGGGCATGCAGCGCCTCCGCGAGGACAACGCTAGCCCACGCCGGGAGCTCACCATGGGGCATGAGAGTCACAGATACGAGGGACTTGAGCGATGCCGGGAGGCCATATGCAGCGGTGGGCCTGGTCGTCGAGCGGGAAGAATGCGGGAAGAATAGGGTGAGCGCGGCCAGGACGTCACCCAGCGTGCAGGAGACCGCGGTGGTGCCATCGACTGGCTCACCGGCGAGGCGGGCGAACGAGGCTGCAACGGCAAGCAGCTAACGAGGCGAGAGACGGGTTGGTCCGAGGGTGGATACGGTCACGACCCTTCTGCCGGGACGCGGATTTAGCGCGTGTGTCCGCGCGCGGCATGCTTATCCTGACCGCAGAAAGTGTTCCGAGCATTGAGATTCGGGCGTCACTGTATCCGAGTCAAAACAGGACGGATACAGCAGCCAGGGGCAAAACCGAGAAGAAAATGTTGCCTATGTAAACAGGCGCGGCAAGCGAAAAAGTACATAGCACTCCCCAAATCCCCATTTTGAAACGAGCGAACACTATGCACAGCAGAGAAAGGTTCAGGGGAGGAGTCCACAGGAACGGGGAACATCTTCAGATGGGGGACTCCAAATCCACCCGGGAGAGTCCACATCTAGAGCAAGTTGAGATTGCCGAGTGGAGATTGAGGATGTCGGGTGAAGAAGAACCAGTTGGAGTTCCACATTGTCGCGAGTCTACAGCAGCTTCATTGGGGAAAAGTGTTCTTGGCTTAAAGGGTGCAGGCGAGGAGACCGCGATGGAGGAGCACAACCCGTGGCGGATGGTCGGAACCCTGCACTCCCCAGCGGAACTAAGCAGGCATGGCTACGGAGCGCCGAAATTTTTTAGCAATGTAAGTGTCGCTCTATATAGTTGATTTCTTATTCGATGGGTTCACTTTGTGAAATTTTTTTACGGATCTGCGAATACATTCCCAAACCCAGGATGAGATTCATTGTGCTGGTGGACTGCCGGGCAAAGCTGATGCACTAAATACCTTCGCAAAAGGTACAAATAGTCTTTTCCCCACTTCCGCATATAGGACGGAAAATTTTTTCAGCTTAGATCTAGAAAAGATTATCTTCGATGTTTACCTTGACAAACTCGCCAAAGCTTCGTAGCTGTGGCCTTGTAGTTTATAATTGGCTGCTACACGGCACTAATGTCTAAAACTATTTGTGTTCGCCGTTGAAAGTTAATGGATGTAAAAGAAATATTTTTCCCAGTTGGGTAAATAGTAGATTACGTACTCTCAATTCAGATCTACATGGGATTAGCTTGCTTTGTAAGTTTCAAATACTGGTGAAATATTGTTATTCGTCTTTAATGTCTGCCCTGAGTGGATTGATGGTTACTATTAGTTTAATGCACTCGAGGTATATTACCATGACTGAGATTTAGAATACAATGTCTAAGCATTGTGTGCCAATATGAATAATGTCAAGGCATTGTGTACCAGGGAGCAGAGTTTTTAGGATGGAAGATATAAATGATTACACTATCATCACAACTGTCCGAATTAGTTTGGCATGAACTCATCTGGCGCACTGGCGCTTTTTGTGCCAAGTGAATGTTGCCAAGTAGAGGGTGAAGCTTCGATAATCATGTCACAAAAATTTGTTCGGTCCCTTTTCTTGGATGGAACACCCTGTTAGCTTACTGCTTGCTAAGTGTTAAGTAGCTCTTTAGGCATAAACTCTGCCTTTAACCTGCAACTGATATTATACACGGTCCTCAAATTGAAACACTAAGCTGAACAAGAACTTAATTATGAAGAAAGGGCTCGAATATAATTACTCATAGAGCATCGTGTACCTAGGAGCAGTATTGCCAGAATAGACATTGACTCTGTCAGTATCTTCAGTAGCATTTACATGACAAGAAAGAAGCACCACATACTTTTAAAATTATACCCATCTTGATGAAACCCCAGCGTGTTTTGCACATAAGTTAATATCTACAATAAGAGAATTAAACTCACCCAGCATGCACAATTGATGGCATGTCTGTATTCTTTGTATTATCAAGATGTTCTGACTGCAAGAAGAGAAATTTATACATTAGTCTATCCTGAATCCAATATTTTTTTTTTTTTTTGCAATTTCAAAATTGATCTATTCTATATCTCAGTCATGGTTTCATGTATTCCTGTATGAGAAAACACTTGATTGCATCTCGATTCAGTTATGCACGCGCACCGTGTGCGTAGTAATTTGGCAAAATAAGAGTTATTTGATTACTGAAACTAATATGAGATATGTTGTTGTTCGAACACTGGGCACTATTCAAGTCTGCAAGAGTTAGTCATTGGTTTCACTAGTGGTGCATTGTCCGTTGCAAGCGGTCCAGTTGGTCACCCAAGACACGGTTTTGCAAGTCTCGTGGGCACCGATCCCGAAGATGCAACAGATATTGATCATGGAAACCCAAGAAACGAAGACTTCGAGAGCACAAATTGGATCTGAAGAATATTATGTTGGTGACTCTGATGACATTGTTCATGAGAGCTCAAATGCTCAAAGTAGTTCAGCAGGGAATGGTGGTATAGATAGTGTGCTTGAAGTGACTGATAGTAATGCAGGCAGTGATGCAGATAATGAGGCAACAGATATTGAAACTACTTATGGTGGCAATGAGTATGAACCATGTGAGGCTGCATCTTTTTTCCCAAAAGAGAAACATTTGGACAGTGCGGACTGGGACAGATTTTATTCTATCTTGGCGACTTTTTAGTGCCGATGATAATGAAGAAGGTGTTCAGAATGAGTACTCTGAAAAGACAACTTCACAAGAAAAATCACCGTGGAAGAAGAGGTAGTTAACATCAATTCTTTGTGTTTCCTTGATATATATCTTATTCTCCTAGTTGTATGTAACATTGATTTCATGGCGGTACAGGAGGAGAGACAAGGGTGGTGCAAAGAATCAGGAATCCAGGAAGCCTACTGGTATGCAGCAGAGCGGGCAATGAGGAAATATTGTGATAAAAGGGAAGGTCTCATATTTGAACCACACATTGGTCTACAATTTGACTCTGAAGATGAAGTTGTTGAGTTTTACAACCTGTACTCGTGGGAAGTAGGTTTTAGTGTTCGTAAAGGGCATGTTGATAGTAATAAAAGTGGATATGTAACCGTCAGAGATGTTGTGTGTCACAAACAGGTAACTACCTATTTAGTCCAAAGATTCCTATACCAAACAATTTAATATTTTCCCATTTTGAGGCCAAGATCTAAATACTAATTATTCGATTTCTATATGTTATATGCACTGACAGGGTTATGATAAGCGAACAAAAACAAATACAAAGAGATGCCACTGCAAGGCAATGATTAAGTTGCACCGAACTGAGGACCATGGTTGGTTCATGTCAGGACCCAGGAAGCCAAGGTGTGAAGAAGGCGCCATCACCCGTTTACGTTATCAGTCTATTGTAGCGTATTTGCTGTAATCGCATTTGGGTTAGCATATGACATGTGGGGCCGAGAGCCGAACTCGTTTATATACTGCTGTAAGCCATCGGGCAAAGACATGTTGAATTTGAACTGAAACTTCGAATCGGTTACGGAAGATTCCCCGTGCCGTTCGTCGTTCTCGTATTAAACATACCTCACGCCCCGGTGATCTCGCCGGCCGCCAAGGCCTCCGTCAAGTGGTATCGTAGACCGGTCCTTCCTCGGCGTTGGGCGGATCATCCCGATCCTCCATCCTCGCTAGTTATCTAGCCGCTTGGTGGCGGCGGGCGGCACCGGTTCGTCGGCGAAGTCGTCCACTCCCTACGATGCCGCTTCGTAGGTACCCACCCCTCCCTTACCCTGCGATTGCGAGCTCTTCGTTCTCCTAATCGTCCGGGTCCCGCTCTAGTACACGCACACCACGCGTTCGGAAATTTTCCTCTTCGATTCCCCACTTTTCTTTGATTTTGGGTCCTCCAACGTTGAATCCACGAGGCTCTAGTAGGGTTCACTTCGATAGGGAGTGTGGTCGAGTAATCCGCTGCGCTCCTAATTGAAGCTACCGTAAATCCGTCCACCTGATCACGTTGTAGGCGATCTCGGGCCAGTTCTTCGTTCTAAGTCCTACAAGAAGTTTGAGATACATAGCCGACAAGGGTTTTGTGGCGCCGTCCTTGTGTAAAATCACCGAGTCGTAGATTGTGTAACCCATGCGGGCGCGTTGGCGAAAGGTGTCCACGATCGAGGGTTGCGTAACAAGTTTACGTGTAAAATTCCTTAGGCGTGCCTCACCTTCGAGCGTAGTCTGCGATTCGGTGTAGCAAGCAAAGGGGGAGGTTCATACCAAACCGATTGCCGCACCAATTATTCACCATGGCTCCATCAAAACCACCAAAACCGTCTCCACGGACCCAATTGCCCTCGACAACATGTCGAAGACATCCTAAGAAGAGCAAAACAGGTATGAGCATGTGTTGGAGCGGTTTGATTTGCTATTCTCTCATATCGGTGGCATCGCCTAGCTCGGCCGAGTTGAAGAAAGAGTTAGCGAATCGCACAAACTCGGCAATTCATCACTAGGCGTGTTCGGGCAAATGGACATGCCGTTGCTAGCCCCGACATTGAGGCAATTTGAAAGAGAAGCGAAGAAGTGACGAGTCGGCGGTGTTTCCACACACTCAAGAATCGGGGGTCGAATTCGAGAATGACTTTCTTTGGTAAGAAACCTATCCCATCCCCTGAAGGGCATCGTAGACCTAGACATCCTAGACATCATCACAGACAGGAATCATTACCTCACCATACTTTGCCTAAGATTTATTTTCCTAAGTTTGATGGCACTAGTCCAAAGATCTGGTTTGATAACTGCATCATTACTTTACCATGTATAACATACCAGAGGAGTTGAAAGTTCAGGTTGCTACAATGCATATAGAGGGCAATGCTGCTAAGTGGTGGCAAGCATATAAGCAGGGACATGCTATTCCAAGCTGGAAGAGATTCTGTGAGGTGGTACAGGCAAAATTTGGTGCTGATGATTTCAGGAATGCTCTGCAGGAAATATTAGAACTCAAGCATACTGATTCTGTAGAAGAATATACTACTGCTTTTCAAGCTTTACAATATGATATCACTATGCATAACTGTTCCTATGATGAACTGTTTTTTGCTACTGCTTATGTCAAAGGACTGAAGGAGGAGATCAGGTCTGTTGTGGAACCACATATCCCAACAACTATGGAAAGAGCTTCTATGATAGCCAGGGTTCAGCAAAGAACATTGGAAAGGAACAAGGTAAAGCATCACAGACTGCTTGCTGGTAAACCTCCACCATTCAAGGGAGAGGCCACCCAACAGAACCAGTCTAGTAACTTCCAACGCTTAAGACAGTTGAGGGATTATCGCAGGGCCAATAATTTATGTTTCACTTGTGGTGAAAAATATGAGCCTGGTCACAATGAGGTCTGTGCTAAGAAGCAAAAACAACAACTTCATGCTCTTGAGATCACTGAGTTGGGGGATGATAAACGGAGATTTCGTAAGATCAATCGAATCGATGGCAATTGAGGATACTCTGCGCAGAGGACATGGGCCATCTATCTGTCCATGCTATCTCCAGCCAAGATACTGAAAACTCTCTCAAGCTCAAGACAAAGGTGAAAGATAAGACAATGCTAGTTTTGATTGATTCAGGAAGCTCTCACAGTTTTATCAGTAGCAATTTTGTCCAATTGGCTGGCTTAACAACAGTACCTACTCATCCAAGAAAGGTGAAATTGGCTGATAATCATTGGTTAACCACAGACTCCAAGGTAGTAGGTCTGCAGTGGTACATCCAGGGCCATACTCTGGTTACTGATATGATAGTCTTAGATATAGCCCCTTATGATGCAATTCTAGGCTATGATTGGCTGAAAGCCCATAATCCAATGGTATTTGATTGGACAGCTAAGACCATTCAATTTGATCATTTGGGCAAGCAGATAAAGCTCCAGGGACTAGTTCCATCACCTATTCAGGCCACTCCAATTTCTGCCACCAAATTCTATAAAACAGCAAAGGGCAATGAGGCATGGGCTTATGCAGTTGTTACTACAACATCTTCTGCACAGCCACAGGAGATAGTGATGCCACTCTCAGTTCCACAGGATATTTCAGTCATTCTAGAACAGTATAAAGAGGTTTTCCAAGACCCAAAAGAACTGCCACCACACAGGGTTTATGATCATGCCACCACTGCTCCCAGGTTCAGTGCCAGTTAATGCAAGACCCTATCACTACTCTCCACAGTTGAAAACAGAAATAGAGGACCAGGTGAGACAGCTTCTGCAAACTGGTTTCATTATACACAGCCATAGTCCATTTGCCAGTCCAGTCATGTTGGTGAAAAAAAAGGATGGCAGTTGGAGATTCTGTGTAGATTATAGAAAGTTGAGTGATTTGACTCTCAAGAATAGGTTTCCATTACCTATAATTGATGAGATTTTGGATGAATTATCTGGGTCCAAGTACTTCACCAAATTAGACATGAAAGCAGGTTACCATCAAATCAGGATGAGGCCAGAAGATGAGTTCAAAACAGCTTTCAAGACACATGAAGGACACTATCAATTCAAGGTGATGCCCTTTGGATTAACCAATGCCCCATCCACATTTTAGTGTCTTATGAACCAAATTTTGCAACCTTACTTGAGGAAGTTTGCCCTAGTCTTTCTGGATGATATCCTAATATATAGTAGGTCCTTAAAAGATCATAGCATTTGCAGTTGGTGTTGATGAAATTGCAAGAGCACCGGTTATACTTGAAATTGTCCAAGTGTTCCTTTGCACAGCAACAGTTAGAAATATCTGGGTCATATCATATCAGACAAGGGAGTGCAAACAGACCTTGCCAAAGTCACTACAATGCAGAACTGGCCTCATCCTACTACATTCACTGAATTAAGAGCATTTCTAGGCCTAATAGGTTATTACAGGAAATTTGTCAAAGGATATGGACTATTAGCCAAACCCCTTACTACCATTTTGAAACAAAAGCAGTTCCACTGGTCTGACAAGGCTGACCAAGCATTCCACAGCCTCAAGGTTGCTATGACTTCTACCCCTGTATTAGCACTACCCAATTTTGAGGCACCATTTACAGTGGAGACAGATGCTTGTGCAGATGGTATTGGGGCAGTTCTCATGCAAGCTGGACAGCCAGTTGCCTATTTGAGCAAAGCTTTGGCTAACAGACATAAACCCCCGTCCATATATGAAAACGAATTCTTAGCAAAAAGAATTCTTAGCATTGATTATGGCGGTGGAGAGATGGAAGCCATACTTGCGAGACAGAATCCTTATTCTTACCGATCATCAATCTTTGGCATATCTGACAGAACAAACTCTGCATTCAGACATGCAGAAGAAGGCCATGGCAAGACTGATGGGTCTTAAATTCAAAATCATTTATAGAAAAGGCAAAGATAACAAGGTGGCAGATGCCTTATCTAGGATGCCTCGGATCAACGATCTCCGGGCTATGTCGAGGTCAAACATGATTTGATCCAGAAGTCTTGAACACCTACACTACCGACTCCGAGCCCAAACCCCGTTGAAACAATTGGCTATCCTCGGTCCAAATGAGGCCGGATACGCCTAGACAAAGGATTGATCTATTACAAATCTAAGCTGTGGATTGCCAACAATTCTGCTATTCAGACTAAGCTGTTGTCTGCATTCCATGCTAGCCCCATGGGTGGCCACTCTGGTGTCAGGGCCATTTATCAGAGATTGAAAAACCATTTTTACTGGAAGGGTATGAAACATTCAAGAGATGAGTATATCAAGCAATGCACAATCTGCCAGCAGGAAAAACACTCCAACTTCGGCACCAGCAGGGCTTCTTCAGCCTTTGCCAATACCAGAAACAGTTTGGAGTGATATTTCCATGGATTTTGTTGAGGGACTGCCAAAATCCCACGGCTACAGTGTGATCATGGTTGTGGTGTGTCGTTTGACCAAATATGCTCATTTTCTTCCTGTCAAACACCCTTATACAGCAGCTTCTATTGCTCAACTGTTCCTAGATCAGATTGTCAAGCTCCATGGTTTTCCCCAGAGGATGGTCAGTGACAGGGATCCAATCTTTCTGAGCAACTTCTGGCAAGAATTGTTCAAGATCTACAAGGTTCAACTCAATCGGAGCTCGTCTTATCATCCTGAGTCCGATGGACAAACGGAGAGGGTAAATCAGTGCATGGAAATGTATCTGCGCTGTGCAGTTCAGGATGCTCCTCAAACGTGGTTCAAATGGCTTTCTCTTGCCGAAATCTGGTACAACTCATCTTACCATACATCTATTGGGTGCTCCCCATTTAAGGCACTATATGGTGTGGATCCAAATCTGGGTGTGCCAAACTATACACTATCGGGTACTCCAAAGATTCGCATATCGAGGTCATTGAGCACAGGGAGCAACATCTGGAGGCTTTGAAACATCATCTCACCAGAACTCATAACAGAATCAAAGTAATGGCAGATAAACATCGCAAGAATGTGGAGTTTCAAGTGGGGGACAGAGTTCTCCTGAAATTACAGCCATACACTCAGTCCTCGGTAGTCAATCGACCATATCCCAAGCTGTCATACAAGTTTTTCGGACCATATACAGTGTTGGCAAGAGTGGGTCGGGTTGGCGCACAAACCGGAGCTTCCCTCGGGCAGCAAGGTCGACAATGTCTTCCATGTGTCTCGCTTAAAGCATGTACCGCATCACACTCACTTTTTCTCGACTTGCCACGTGTTACTCGATCTTGAAGCCGCTTTAGACGAAGGCTTCGGTTATTATCCTTGACCGCCGCCTGGTGAAGCGTGGCAACAAGGCGGTGCCTCAAGTCCTCATCAAATGGGATCGACTTCCAAATTCTTCAGCAACCTGGGAAGATTATGAGGTCCTTCGTGCACGCGTTTTCCTGAAGCACCCGCTTTGGGGACAAGCAAAGATCTCCGGCGGGGAGTTGTCGACCCGGGAAGCCAAGGTGTGAAGAAGGCGCCATCACCCGTTTACGTTATCGGTCTATCATAGCGTATTTGCTGTAATCGCATTTGGGTTAGCATATGACATGTGGGGCCGAGAGCGAACTCGTTTATATATCATTGGCGTAAGCCATCCGGGCAAAGACATGTTGAATTTGAATTGAAACTTCGAATCGGTCCGAGGAAGATTCCTCCGCGCTCGCCGTTCTCGTATTAAACGCTTGCTACCTCACATCCCGGTGATCCTCGCCCGGCGCCAAGGGGCCTGTCAGTTCATTTCATCATTTATTAAAGAACACAACCTTGAATTGTCAGCAAATGTAAGAACAAAAAAAAATGGAAGTCTCATGGCACAATAGATGAAAGAAGTAGGGAGATCATAAAGAATCTCCGTGATAAAAATGTTGCATTGAGCAAGGTACACTGCATAATGGGAAGTATGTTTGGTAGTATGGACAATATACCATTCACTAGGCGATCACTAAAGACGATTTGTGCGCAAATTACAAGGGAGCAAGTAGATGATGACATAAATAAGACTCTGGAGGTCTTTAGGCAGATGCGTTGTCATGATCCAGGTTTTCAGTTCAGTGTGGACCTTGATGGGAATGACCAAATCAAGACGCTTATGTGGGCAACTGGTAGAAGCCGGAGCAACTATTGTTGCTTTGGCGATGTTGTTACATTTGACACAACATACTGCACCAACTTATATAAGATGCCTTTTGGCCTATTTGTTGGTGTTAACAACCATTTCCAGAGCACAATCTTTGGTGGTGTCTTGATGAGGGATGAGACAGCAGATAGCTTCAAGTGGGTATTCAATGAGTTTTTAACATTGATGGGTGGTGTACACCCCCAAACTATTCTGACAGGTACAAATTTCTGATTTCTGCACCTCCTCTTTGATTTGCCATAATCTCTAGGGCATTCCTTGTATTTTTAGTACCTTACATTAGTTATTGGCTATCACAGCAAGCATAGCCACCAGTTAGTGGAGACAAGACAACAGTTAAATTGTTGTAGAGTGTTCATTCGTGTCTATAATATTTTGCAGACCAATGCAAGGCTATGGAGATAGCATTTGAAGGTTGTTATGCCAGGAACTACACACTTATGGTGCCGTTGGCATGTTTTCCGATATGCAAGAACAGAATTAGGGACGGTGTTCCGCGACAACTCTTCATTCAAGGACGATTTCCATCGAGTCATCACAGAGATGTACACTGTTGATGAGTTTACTGATGCTTGGAACAAATTGCTTGAAAAATACAAATTGCAGACACATCATTACATGGTCCAGGCTTATGATAAACGGGAGAGATGGGCAAAGTGCTACAACAAGGGCACCTTTTGTGCCAGGATGACTAGCACACAGAGATCAGAGAGCGCGAACCATATGCTAAAGACTGTTGTGCCGCGGAACAGCTGCATCAACAAGTTTGTCTCTAACCTCAACAAGCTTCTGTACAATATGTTTGCTGAAGAAGAAAGGGCGGAGCATGAAACAAAGCAGGTAACATTTAATAATATCCTCATCTGCCATTTGAGCTGATTGAAATATGGAAGTGTAATTCTGAATAATTTTTTTGGCCAAAACATTCATGTGTAGGTAAAGAGGCTCAATAAGATTCTATGGGATGTGGAGAGACATGCATTGAATATTTATACTAGGAAAGTTTATGAAATGTTCAGTAAAGAAATGCAGAAAACACACAGTTATGGTGTTCCGAAGACCAAAGACAATATCATCTTCACTGTGTGCCACACCAATGCAGAGTATGTGCAGCGATACAGAAGGACAGAGTTCAAAGTAGTTTGTTTCAATAAAGGTGAAAGATATGAATGTGAATGTGGGCTTTATGAACACTTTGGTGTGCTGTGCTGCCATATCCTACACGTAAGCATAATTTTGGTTTATTTACCGTACTACATAGACACTAGTTCTCATCATTGAAGAAAAGCAATATACAGAAGCAGGAATCAAAATTTGTTTTTAACTGAACATGACCCAAGTTTTGCAGGTGTTCATCCAGACAGGTGTATCGGAGATACCAGCGGCTCATATAATGACAAGATGGACTAAGAAAGCACGAGACTTGATTCCAGATAATTTGAGAGTGAAGTGTCAAGGTTCCAGTGACTCATTTGGTAAACTGTATCTGCAGACGCGGATCTATGGAAAGGCACTAGAGGTAGCAAGAAAAGGAAATTATAATTTTGAGACCTGTGATATTGTGATGAAATATCTACATGAAGCCGAGATGAAGGTTGATGAATTGTTGCAGAGCCAGGCAGACCAAACTAACGGACCTTTGAATGGGATTCATTCTTCTGAGGAGCATGAAAACGAAGATTACACGTCATCAAACAATGATAGTGTTTCTGGCAATAGGTTTGGTGCATCTGGGTCATGTGCTGGGATGAGCGATGAGGAAGTGATGAATATCAAGGCACCACCGGGAATAAAAAAACAGGAGCACCAGTACGAAAGAGGTTTCTTTCATTCCTTGACAAAATGGACAAGAAGAATAAGACCACAGCAAAGAAGAAAATGTCACTGATGAAGGCAGCACCAAAAATGATTAAAGCATCTGCAATTGAGAAGACGAAGGCTACATCCACAAAGATAACACCACACTGCTCCATATGTAGGCTCCCAGGTCATAATAGGAGAAAGTGCCCAAATGCTAAGATCTCTTCAGAAGAAGACTAGTAAGCTTGGAAGAAGAATGTGAAGCAAAGTGGCAAAGAGTGTTGTTCATGATGGAATGTGTGCTTTCAGAACTCAAGATCTGTAGGTATCGTGTCTATGTATGTGTATGTGTCCATTTATGTTGTACTTCGCATTATTTGCCATCCATGCCAATACTGGCTATGTATCGCTGTTTCCTTATGTATGCCTATTCAGGATAATATAATTTGTTAGGATCACTGGACATGACTAGTACGATGAAATCTTGTTGTTCACCAAGATGGAAAATTTCTTGTCCCTTATTTCTGGTGAAATATGTGCTTACCTTATGTTAAGTTGTGTGGTAGCGCATAAATCTATGTTTTTATCTTGGCCGATCCATATGCATCTAGGTATGCCACTCTACTTTTGGACATGTTACATTGTTTTTAGTTTTCATTGTTCAGAAATTTTAAGTTTTGAAGCTGTTAAGTTTGTTCCAATATATAACTGATATTACTTGGAGTCACTGGGTTGAAGATTGTTGCATTGTTCTGTGTCGTTGTTTATTAGGTACCATCTAAACTCTACTTATCTTATTTTTCAGTAAGTGAAGTAATTTCTACAACCATATTACTTAGTGTGCCGGCCAAAAGTGAAGAAACATAGTTCGAATGGACCAGCTCAGGTATTCAAGGTTAGTAAGGTTAGTACATGTACTTGATTGGCTAATCACTATGTATAGAACATTTTATACTTTATGCTTGGTCGATGCTATAATGGTTGGAGTAAATCCATGTTTGATATACCTTGGTTATGAGTACCGTAGGTTATTATGAAAAATAGCCTCATGAGTCATGAGGCAATAGGAGATGTACTGTGGAAGATTCTAACACTGTTGTAGGGTATGGGAGGAAGGTCCCCATGAATATAAAAGGAGGGAACATTGTTGTAGTACTAGCAGTACTATTTTAAGCTTCCATCTGGTATTCTAGTTCAAACTATAGCAGAAGGGAACATTATCTATACTAGATAGAAGTAGAAGTGTGCATATATAAGAACATAGTACATTTTAGAACTGAGTTTGGGCTAAATGATTGTGCAAACATATTGTGCTGGAGATGTACCATGAAAGAAAACTGAAAAGTGCAAATAGATTCTAATACTGTTGTAGGGTATGGGAGGCCATCTCACCACCCAAAGGCCATGATGAATATAAAAGGAAGGAGAAAGCACTGTTGTAGTACTACCAGTACTATTCTAGTGGTGTATGGGCCATGATCAAGTGGTACAGTGCATGAAAGAAAGGTCAGCTTGGAAATGTATGGGTCATGATCAAAGCCTTTTTGCAATATGCGAGATGTCATCACTGTACATGATTAGAACAAGGTGTCGAATGAAGACTTGACTCACCAAATATTGTGAAGGTGTGGATTTGGCTTCATCATTGTGAAGGTGTGGATTTGGCTCCTATGGCATGTTTGATGTGCTAGCTGAAATGAAATAGATACATTAGAGTAATGTTTTGCTTATTCATTGATGTAAGCTCCAGCGTATTCTTATTCATTACAAGATTGACCACATATCTAGTGATGCTTGACAAGGTTTTTCATTTTTTTTTCCAGGTTCCACCTACTATTGTCAACTGTTGCACCTGAAGTACACCATCAACATGGACGTCTAGAGGATTGTAATTGTATACTTCTTTCCCTCCGTTTCCAATTATAGTTTCGCTTTTCTGCATTCATTTCTTTTACTACGATCTGCATACATAAGGCGTAACTGTATAAGCCCAGGTCGCAGAAAATCAACGTATCTAGAAAAGCCCAAAGTGAACTACAATTAAACGGAGGAGTAGTATTTTGGTTCATGTTGCTACAAATCTTAGGTATATGGAAAAACTCAACGGCTATCATTTCCTCTGAAAGTACTAGTCTCAACTAGCACATGTTCAAACTGAAGTCTGAAAACTGAAGCAAGCACAACAGGTAGGTGTGCCCTTCGTGGCTTGTGGCGTAATGCCGTATCCTGGCGATATGCCGTCTCTAACCTTCTCACTCTAATCCTTCCCAGATCTTCGCTTCTGCATCCAATAATCCATCCAAAAAATAGCTTCTTCTGATTCCCCACCGTCTCAGCTCCAAATCGATCCCAACAACGACTCGATCGGCTGCTTCCTTGGGCGGCATCCACTCCCATCCTCCGTTGAAGCTGTCGGCTTGCGCCGACTCGGAGTGGTAGCCCAGCCGCCGCTTCCCTTTGCTCCCCGTCTGCCGATGACCCACCATCGCAATCCACGCTCTTGCAGCGCCATGGGACTCGCTTCAAGCTTTGCTGCCGTGCCCGGACAAAGGGGATCCGCCGTCCTAGACAGGGGCTGTGTTCCGTCCCGTCTATCCTCCGAGCTTATTCCCCCGATCCACCCCACCCTCCTCACCCACCTGGGCCACGTTTAGTTGGCAGAAATTTCTAACTTTCTCCCCACTTTCTCCATCACATCACATTAAATACACCAAAAGGCGTATGTTTAGAGATTAAATGTAGATAAAAAAATAACTAATTACACAGTTTAGATATGCATTGCGGGCGATTCTTTTTGAGTCTAGTTTCTTTCCATGGCGGGATGATATTTACCACTAACAAACGAAACGCGTCTTCTACAAATAGATTAATGCGATGTGACATTCGGTCTTTAAAATTTACCATCTAAACAAGGCCCCTGATCCCCTACGAGCTATCTCAATCAAGCCCCCATCCACCACACAGCCTAGATCCGACTCCTTAAAGAACAACCCAACGACGAAAGCAAATCTGCGATGGGCAACGATCCAGATGACATCGGCATGTGCCATGGCCCCAATCATCCATTCTGTCGAGCTGCACCCACGAGTGCAGCGCATCTGGCCAGCCGCGCATGTGCTCGGGATGGAAATAGGAAGGTGGCGGGGGACGGCGATATGGATGCTTGCTTGCCTCTGTTCGTTCTTCGATTGGTCCAAGGCAGGGAAGGAGGACAGAATCCAGGCGGTCGTCAGCCAGCGCGCCGCGTCAGTCGCCCTGGAGGACTCGCGCGCGCGGCGGGGCTCTGATGGCCACTGGACTACAGGAGACCGCGGGCCGCGCGTGCTCGTGCGCCGTCCAGATGCGTCTGGCTCGGTGCGCCCCAGATGCCGTGTCTTTCATGGCCGGATAACTGCGCATGCCGGAGCCCGTGCGCGCTTGCGGCTGCAGCCTGCTAGGCCGAGTCCCAAGCCGGAGGCCGTGCTGGGTTCTGGCATACCTGCATCAGTCCACCTACATCGTCGAAGTGCCGCGAAGCAGCAGGGCTGGCAGGGTGGCCGGCATGGCGACGCCGCCCGCGTCGACTCCACTGCAGCCGCGAAGCAGCAGGGCTGGCAGGGTGGCCGGCATGGCGACGCCGCCCGCGTCGACTCCACTGCTGGCGGTGTGGCCGGGGCCATCTGTCCGGCTGGACTCCAGACGATGGACTCGAGGCACGCAGCCCCCGGCGAATGGCGGGACCGCGCGGTGGCAGCCAGTTCCCGTCCTTTCCTAGGGAATGGATGGACCACGGTGGTGTGGTGCCCTGCTGTGCAGCTGGGGACGCTGCGGGGCAACGCACGACGCCGCTTTATGCTTCCTCACGGGCTCCCCGGGCGTCCACCTCACCGTTCCCGGTCCGGCCTGCGTCCATGGCCTTGCGGGACTCTGCAGCACCTTCTAGCTGATAAATATGATGATGAGGGGCAATCAAAGTTTCCGTATTTCATCGGAATGCAAGCACCAAAACAGCTATCCAAGTTGGAGGATATACATACTCTTGAGACCGTGCAAGCCAGCAAGGACTTGGATCAGCAGCTCGTGAAACTTATCAATAGTGTGTGGATTGACAACAAACATGCTGTTGACTGTGCTAATTTTCTTGCTACATTCTCCATGTTGCCACTTCTTTCTAGCTTGCCACTCTCTGCAAATGATGATGATGACGATCTTTGCCTGCAAGCTCTCAACCCAGAATCTGATAAACTCCACAGGTTGATAATTGAGAGAATTATCTCTATGGCCCTCTCAAAGTTAGTATTGGTCTCTATGGCCCTTTTTTTTTTTTAAAGCTAGCTATATGGCCACGGTAAATATTTTGGTTATCTATACGCCTTCTTTAGGTTTAGGAGAGAAAATCTGTTAGGGTTACCACTGTTGGAGAGGAAGAATGGCCAAAATACCCCTGCCTTGCACAGACTGAACCGAGAGCTCCCCACTTCTCCCGTCGCGGACAAGTTTCGCGAGAAAAAAAAAGCGACGGGACGGGGCTTGCAGCGCCACCGCCATGGAGACCGGCGCCGCCGTGGGTCAACTGCCGGATCCGCGTTCCCCACTTCCCCAGCCCGTCCTCGTCTCGGCTGACAGCGCGGACCAATTTCGCGAGAAAAAAAAGAAGACCGACAGAGGGCGGCCGCATGCAGGCCAATCGACAGCGGCTGAGAAAGTGGCGGAGGCGGCAGCGTCGTCGCGCGAGTGGAGTGGCTGCTGCGATGCGCGCAACAAGCTCCGCGGCGCTGTCAGGCACGTGGAACGGCGTACGCATTGGCGAGCTTCGTTTCGTAGCTCCGCGGCGGCGCCGCCGTCAGGCACGTGGAACATCGTACGCGTTGGCGAGCTTCGTTTCTCCGTCGGGCTGCCGGAGCGGCATACGCCACACGCGTGCCAGGAGTAGCAGAGGCGGCGCGCATGGCTGCATGCAGTCGCCCATCGGGCTCCTCTGCTTTTCGTTCTTTTTGGATGGAAGCCGTTCTGATTTTCCATTTAGCTTTTTCATGGAAACACTCATCAATCATTACTGTTTGTATTCGTGTGTAGTAACATGTCAATAATGACGTATGATATCAATTCTAAGCAGTTAAAATATTATTTAAGACTTTTATTCCTCACACAAAAAGATGAATTTTATCTCAGAATTAATAAATAAATAAACCAAATAGAAATTAGATATACAAAGAAACAAACAAAATTTTTTTTGGTCTTTTTGTCTAGGGGTAAAATAGTCTTTTCACCTCTCACTTAACACCGTCAAATGCCAAAAGCTAACGGAAGGCCATATAGGCAACAACAAAATTTTCGCGCCATAAAGAACTTTGAAAAAAAAAAAGCCATAGAGATTCACGCTAACTTTCTAAGCGGCCATACGTATAATTGCCCCTTGATAATTAGAGGGTGTTGCGCGGACAAGATATTACAGTGCCCAATATTTGTTAACTATGGCAGAAATCTGAAGCATCTAGCTATAAGCTGGTGTGCACTTAAGGAGGTAGCTCTGCACCAGGCGGATACAAATCTTCAAGCTGATGATGGTGGCCAACTCTCCCCAAAGGCAAATCCATTTACTGATGCTCATGCCCAGGCTGGAATCATCTGCGCCTCTACTCCCCAGTACCTACGACGCTCTTCTACTCAGGCTCAGGCGCCGGCCGACAAGGCGCCCCCAGCACCATGACACATCTGGCCTAGAACTGCAGAGGAATGGGCGGGAGCCTCCGTAGTTCCACGATGGCGCATCTCTCCCGACTGTTGGTGTCAACCAAAACTCAGGTTTGCTTTATTTCTGAAACTCGCAACTCCTCTATTTCTAGTTCTGCTATTAAAAATCATTTCAATTTTAATGATGCTTTTGTCGTCCCCTCGGTTGGTCAGTCAGGTGGGCTGTGGTTATTATGGACTGATGATGTTGATATAACTGTAGTAGACCATCACCACCACTATATTTTGGCACTTTGTACAAACCGAGCCACCAACCTCCACTATGGGCTAGTGTGTGTGTATGGAGATCCTCACCATCTCCAGTCTAGTGTTATCTGGGATAGTGTTTTAAGCTTTGTAGAACTTAATCCCAATATACCGATGATGTGTATGGGGGATTTGAATGACATCATGCATGAATCTGAGAAGTTAGGGCCTCATGCTGCTGATCTTGCTCGGATTACTGAATTTTGTGGTTATGTTAGTCAATGTGGCTTTTTCGACCTAGGTTATAGTGGTCCGGCGTACACTTGGACTAACAAGCGTTTCTCTTCCAGTCCCACTTATGAAAGATTGGATCGTTTCCTAGGCAATGCTGAGTGGTGTATGATGTTTCCTAACACTAACATTTACCATCTACCTATGTTGTATAGTGATCATGCGCCTATCCTAGCTGTGCTTAATTCTCAACGCTACCACCCTAGAAAACCCTTTCGTTTTGAAAATTGGTGGATTATGGATGCTGAGTATCATGATATTGCAAAAAAAGTTGGCTACGCTCTACTAATCGTGCTTTTCCACGTAAAAACAAAGTTTTTAGTTTGCATTTTTAAAGAAGTGGAGGAGGAAGAAGCCCAACAACAAAGAACTTTTAGAGAAAATTGAAGCCCAAATTCTTGAACAGCAAAACCTCCACCCTTCTCAACAGAACCACACGCTCCAACAGACCCTTCACGACAACCACCAAGACCTCCTAACCAAGGAAGAAAAATACCACATCCAGAGGGCCAAGAAGAGATGGGCCAGAGAAGGTGACAGAAACACCTCTTTCTTATACAAAGCTATTATCAAAAGAAATAGAAAGAATAGAATCTCCTACCTTCTCAATCCTGATGGTTCTACCTCTACCACCCCACAACAACTAGCTGATACTCTTGTTGCTTATTTCACTGACATCTTCACATCCACCACAAACTCCGCTGTCCCCTCTTCCCACCCTCATACTTTAACCCGTTCCCAGCCACCCCCCACCGATAATCTCATTACAACAACCCAAACCCACCTTTCGATTCCCCCAATTGAGCCCAAAACCTTCAAACCACATCCTATCATCCAACTCACATAGGTTCCAGTCAACAAGCCCAACATCAACACCTAGAAGAAGAGGCAAATGGTAGAGAGCGCACCACTTCGGGTATACCTATTCCACACCATCTCTGCAGAAAACACCGGGAGATTATCAAGGAGATGCGGTCCGATGCTTTTTGGGGGCCCGGATGGATTCAATGCTGGATTTTATAAAGCGGCATGGCCTTGGGCCAAAGAAGATATCTACAAAGTGGTAAAAGAATTCTACACTCATGCCTATCTTCCTCCTGATATCAACCATACTTATATTACTCTTATTCCCAAAAGGATTCAGCCTACTACTCCGAAGGATTTTCGGCCCATTAGTCTATGCAACGTTATTTACAAAGTTCTAACCAAATCTTTAGCAAATCGTCTTAAGCAACACCTCCCCCGGCTACATTGACCGAGCACGATCAACATTTGTGGCGCCGTGCACATATCCTCTAATGTAATTATCACACGAGGAGATTATCCATTCCTTTAATTTACGCAGCGGAAAAAATCAAGCGTTCCTTCTTCAGATCGACTGGCCAAAGCTTTTGACAGACTTGAATGGCACTTCATTGTGGCTGCACTTGAACTTGGACTACAAGAAAGGTTTATTAATCTCATTTTACCAATGCATCTCATCACCACAGTTTTTATACTTGTTAATGACGAACCTACTCCTTTCTTTACCTCTCAAAGAGGGGCTTATTAAGGATGCCCTCTTTTTCGCCATACCTTTTGTTATTGCAATCAATGAACTCTCTCTTAGGTCAAGCAGGAAAATCTAAGTGAAAACAACCTCACGAGAGTCTCACTAGGACCTCGATGCGCGCTGCTATTCACTCACTACTTTTTGCGGATGACCTAATCCTATGTGGCAAAGCTTCAATACGGGAGGCTCAACTCATCAAAGCGATCCTCTACGAATTACGCAACCAATCGGTCGGACACCCAACCTACAAAAATCTTCTATTTACTTCAAAGAAAAATGTGTCCCCAATATCGAATGACATCAAGGCCATCTTCCCTGTACAAGATCTCCAACCCAATACGATGCATCTTGGTCATCCCATGATCTTCTCCCACAAAGATAAGAACAAGGCTTACGAGTTCATCTACGGTAAGTTCATGGCTAAGTTTGGCACGATTAAAGCAAATAAGCTCAATCATGCGGGTAGGCTCCAATACATCAAATCTGTTCTTTCGTCTATTCCTATCTATTACATGTCCACATTCTCTTTTCTAAGACCTTCATTGAAAAGATCAACACTATCATAAAAAGGTTTTGGTGGGCAGGGGTACAGGAAGAGCAAGACACATCTCCAATTGCTTATAGGTCATGGGAGGACATATGCAAATCCAAGGAGCAAGGAGGACTAGGTATTAGGGATATGGCAACAATCAACAAGAGCCTCATCATCCACTCAGCCTGGAATGTGGTTACACTCAAGAATCCTTTCCTCTCTTCTATTCTAAAAGCTAAATATTATCCCTACAACTCTTTTTGGACAGCCTCTAATAATACTCCAAAGTCTATCTATTGGTCGTCTGTTTTGCAGGTTAAACTCCACCTCCACAATAATGTGATTTACCAGATTCATTCAGGTGACACGTCCATATGGTCCACTCCATGGTGCACGATATGGGATGATATCCATAATCACCTAAACCTCCCAGTTACAACCAGCCCCATCCCATCCAAGGTGGCCGATCTTTGGATGTCAGGTACTCAAATTTGGAACCATGATCTTCTGACCCAAACTTTCTCTCCACAAGCTGTGATGGAAATTGAAGCCACTCAAACCGTGCCTTCTGACCATAATGACATCCTGAGATGGACACCCGCTAGCAACGGCATATGTACTACCAAATCAGTCTACACCCACCTTGCCTCTCAACAAAACCACCACCTTCCCACTCAAGGCTCCAGATGCATTACCCCTGACGCTAACACCATACTACAAAAAGTTTGGAAATCCAAAACTATCCCACCCCTCCTGAAAACCTTTGCGTGGAGGCTTATTAGAAGAGCCCTTGCAACAGGGGAAAGAGCAGGTCGGTTTTCTGCCCACATAGACCAACATTGCACCTACTGTGGAGCTATAGAAGATGATAACCATTTGTTCTTCCAGTGTGCACTACCAACTCAGGTATGGTCATCAGCCAACCCTCCCCTTCAAACACAAAGGATCACTCACTCTGAGGATGGTGTACAAACCACTTTACCTCTACTTCTCTCTACCAACCCCTCTGACAGCACCCTTTTTAAATTTTTATTTATCTTATGGTACATATGGAAAGCAAGGAATGATAATAGATATCAGAGGAAAACTTGGAGCTCTTTTCAGGTACATAGGGCAGCGGAGGCCCACATGTAGACTTACATTCAAGCACATACAACTCAGGAAGGTGATGGACACCAACAAAGAACCGCAAACCGGTCTACACAATCGGCAACCCGACCTACAACAAGGTATCTCCTTTTCTAGTGCAGGACATGCAGTGTCTGGCTGGACCGAGCGCGAGAGGCACCGCGTAACGACCACGGGTAGCCCTTGCCCCTTGCGGATATGGTGGACCGGACTCTTGGTGCACTCCCTACCGCGGTTGATGGTCCGCGCCGCTACACCGATGCATCCATGTCGGCGTCGCTGACCTTCGTGAACACAGAATGCGAGGATTGGGGATTTTCTTCGCCGACTATCAATCAACGATACCGTTGAGCTTCTTCATCAAGGCGAGCCTACAGGACTCCTCCTCTGTCTTCATGGCCGAGACGGTGGCCATGGAATTGGCCACGCCCCTCTTCACACGCCTTCGACTCTCCGGGCGTCAACTACTACTGCGACAACCAACAACTAGTTAACTTCATCAACTCGAGCACCAATCCAACCCCCCCGAGTGGAGATCAAAGCCCCATACACAAAGGATCAATATCATGTTACAGGACTCAGGCTCCACTTCGCAGGATTAGAAGAACAACCAACATGATGGCAGACTCCTTAGCTAAACAGGCGTTAGCTTCTATGAATGCAGGAGATGTAATTTTCACAGGTGTTTGTGCCAACCCAAAGACATGCTCATGTGTGTCCTCTCCTGGATGCATTGCCTTTTGTAACCATTGACTCTGTAATGGTTCTAGCAGCTTCCTGCTGCTAATCTATGATATAATGTTTTCTTGTCAAAAAAAAAAAAAAAAGCAAGCACAACAGTGACAGGTAAAAGATGATGGCCAAACAGGAAGAGTGCCAGGCCAAACAGGAAGAGTGCCACTACACGAAGACAGTGCGATGACATTTCAATAAACAGACAATCCAAGCATGGCATGATAACATTTCAAATGCAAGGTAGTCCAGCTTGCTTACAAGAGACACATTCGACTACTATTCAAAAGATGCAAAACCTGACGAAGGCAATTTATACTTAGACTTTTTTTTTGATAATGAATTTATACTTAGACTTAATAAACTAAGTAGAGTGGCATCTTGCAGACTAGTACAATACTAGACACTTAAGCAGTGGGGCACATAAAACCCTCCAGTATGGGTATAGCAAGATACCTTATTCTTAATGAATTGCATCATGTCATAAATTTCTTCAAAATGTGTGTGATTTTTCTGAAATAGTACTATTCTTGTAGTTTCGTCCGCGTGATGATGTGGACTATTCTAGACATGTCACTGTAGTTCTAAATCAATCACCCACTAGAGGGAAATTGAGCAATGAAAGTAATATAAATGTTCAACCTTCAGTTATATTGTAAGAACACAAGGAGCAAAGGTGAGGCATAGTTATCGGTATCAATGCTTCAATTATTATTTTGGTTTAGTAATTTGGATTGAACTACCATATGGGCATGTACACTCTTACAACAGGGATGATTGCTCAGGTACAATACACGAAAAGGCCTAAAGGACTGGTCAAAGTGCACAGCGTTCCTACAATTGCTCAGGACATTGAGTACCTGAGAACTGGAGGAAGAGAAGAGCCACATTTATTAAGAAGAGAATGGTCAGGACAATTGAACAGGAGCAAAAGGACGAGTAACAGTAGGAAAAGTATGGAGAAAAGTGAGTAGTCGGGACAATTGAACAGAAGCAAAAGGACGAGTAACAGTAGAAAAAGTATGTTGAAAAGTGAAGCCTATCACGTAGTATCCCAAATACAGGACAACCATTCTGTCACGAGAATTCAAATATAGAATAAAGAAACACAATTTCAAGCACAATTTCAAGCATGGTAGGATGTGCCATACAGGAACACATTCTGTAATACTAATAAATGTCCATAAAGATTCAACATAGAATAGGTTGCAAGGAAAGAGATCCGAAGAACATTTCTAAAGATGCAAATTCTTAGGCCAGTTGCCTTTGCAATGTCAGGCTCAAGCACAACACAAGGATGCAGATAATGTACCGGGCCAGCTGCCTTTGCAAAGTCTAGTCGATCACCAACTAGTGCTATCCTCACTAGTGGACTCAATTTACATTTATTTATGCTCTACAGATTATGTTCCATATCTGTGTACACTCACTTTTATGAAGTACAATTATGTTCCTTTCTGCTATATTACAACCTGAATGCAACTCAAATCTCTTTCTCTACAAGAGTAGAACTATACTGGCGCAATACTGTGAGGAATAGAACGGTACTATTGCTCTGTACATGTAGTGTGGGTACGGAGAGTTCTGTGGTCATGACCACCCATCCCCTGCAACACTGTTTGAACCTTTTGGCAACTATTTGATATTACTGTAACAACACCTGTTGTCAAACGGTCCATTCAAACTGCAAGAGGACACACAAATAAGTGAATACATTTCAGGAATGACACCATTTCACCTACAGAAACTCTATTAAACAGTCAAAAAATAATGATGATAGATTAGACCACCTAGAGAAAATTGCACATTTCAAATAGTGCAAGTAGGACTGCTCTTAATGCAATTATATATGTATATAAATACAAAATCCAGCTCATGAATGTGGAGCCTGCTGACAATAGAATAAAACAGGTTAGGATGGTGTACATAAAAAGAATGGCAAACTGGGACACAACCACACAAAACCAGAGCATTGTTCTTGCGCTCTATGTTTTGTTTGATAGAACTCCTTGAAAACTCTACACATTTCACCTAAAAGCATACATATACGAAGTCATTTCCAAGAACATAAACATTGATCTAACATGCTTTTATGAAATGACCCAACTGTTGAGAATATTCTTAACATTCTTAATGATCAATTAAAGGATAATTAAGGGATGGTTAGCAACTGCTCCTAGCAGTTGCCAGATCCAGAAAAGTGCCTCTGTAGGCATGTACTATATATATATGTAAACCATGTTCATCAATAAAGTTAGTCACTCATTCTACTATTCTCAGTTTACTGTCTACTGCTCCATTACAATTTACAACACGTTATCAGCGCTCCCGCTGTGCTTCAAGGCCGGAGCAGTTGCCGACGAGGAGTTCCTCGCGAGTCCCTGTGGTGGCCGTCCGTGACCGGAGTAGATCGCCGGCGTCGATCGTCGGTGGCCGTCCGTGACAAGAACGTCGGTCGCCGGAGAAGGAAAGCGCAAGTACCAGGTAGCCATGCCTCCGATGCCGTACATTCCTTCGGCAAAACTTGTGCTTCGACTTGTCGTTGCACTGCGACTCGTCCGCCTTCATCCACCCATCCAGTGAGCCCAACTATCCGCCGCATGTGGATCTCCATGTCGCACTGCGCTTCCGCGCGCGCATCGCTGAGTCCCCATGCCAACATCGTCGTCCGCGCGATGGAGACTGGGCACGCTGGCCCAAGCACCACTGGCGGCGGCGGCAGAGAATCTCCCTCCGAGGGAGGCACGGCCCGCCCTCATCTTGAACTCCGACCAGAGAGGGAGGGGGAGCAGCCGGTCCGGCATGGTCGACCATGACCACATCGGGGGCCGGCGTGCTGGCCCTCCTCTCGATCTGCGTCACCGGTGGCAGAGGAACCGTTGGCGGCGGCGCGAGTGCCAAGACGGCGGCGGTGGCTGCCTGCTTGCCCGCGGCAAGCCACGACGGTGGCGCGACAAGCCGAGGCCGCAGCGGCGGACCTCCGGCGGGCGCCATGGCGTGGCAGAGCGGCGCGGCAAAGCAGCGCGTTGAGCCAAAAGCGGCGGCGGCGGAGCAGCGCGCGCCAAGGCGGCGGTGTGGCCAGCCAATCCGGCGGAGCGGCGGCGGCTGCCTGCCTGCCCGTGCGTGCGTGAAGGGGTAGTCAATCCTAACTGCTACCCTTGTAAACGGGCCAGGGGCGGACTGGGCTGGCGCCTGCAGTGGGCCGCGCAAGGCGCAGCTGGGCCGCCCCGTTTCTTCCCTTGCTGCTGCTACTGCTGAGGCCGGCTGGGCCAGATTTAATTCGCGGGCCAAAATGCTTATTCATTTATCTCTCTGATTTTTAGAGTTTATGAATCATGGCAAGTTCTAGTTTAATTCTTGTAAAGATTAGACCTCTGATGTGATTATATAATTGTACAAATATGTTTTTTTTATATATTTGTACTCACGCAATTTCGAATTCTAATATAGAATGCAATTATGTTTGTGTTATTTTATGTACACTTTCATACTTATTTCGTTATTGCAATAATTTTTATCACATACCCCATCACATTGATATTCATTAGAGTCACTAGTTTATCTTTTATTAGAGTCACTAATTACCACTCTCTAATGACTAGTAGCAATTAATTTAGACATTTCTCTAAGTAATTTTGGGATAAAACATTAGGCAATAGAGATCATATCCATGTATATGGGTTTTGAAGGTCTATTGCTAAAGGTCTACATCATGCTCATTTTGAAGATTGATGATTACCTATTCAATGTTCCCAAAACAAGGATTTAATATTAAAAATATTAAAATGCTTTACACTATTGCATGATTACCATTGAGAAATTTGGCTTACACTATTATAGTGATTACCAAATTAAATGGTCAATCATTAACTTTAGTATACATATGGTGTGGTAGAGACCTTAGCAAAGGCCGCATTTAATTCAAGTTGAATTATTAGCCTTGAGACCGTGCTTTGGTAGCAATTTATTTGCATACCATTATGATCTACTCTATGTCCTATGGCACCGAGACTATCTACCATGTATACAAGTTAATGAGATTTAAAATTGAAGGTTTACATGTTATTTGTTTACCTTGTACTTTTCTTAATCCTTGAAGAGTTATGTTATTCAAATTAATTTGCATGTATTACAACATTGTTTACCATTTGATTACAATTATTTCAAGATTGAATTATTAAATCGATGGTCCTACTTTTTGTAGGCAATGACCATGGTTAAGGAGTTCGATGAACTAGCCTTAGATGGTCATAATTACCCCACATGGGCCTCGGACATAAAGATTAACTTTGCATCCCGTGGACTCTTAGCTTACATTAATGAGCCTATTGAAGGTGTCATTCTTGAAGAGCAAAAGAAGTACGGTGCCTTAATGATATTAAGGTATTACATCCATAAGGATCTCAAACAAGAGTACCTTATGGAAGAGAACCCTCGTGTTCTATGGCTTGCGGCTTAAAGAGCGATATGACCCGGCGAAGGAACTCATTTGGCCCGAGGCCAACCATGAGTGGAATCATTTACGTTTGTGGACTTTAAGTCCGATTCTGATTATAATCATGTTGTTCATAAAATTTGCTCTAAGTTGAAGTTTTGTGAGAAAGAACCAACGAATCTTTGATAAGATTGAGAAAACTCTTTCTACCATGCTTCCTGCGGATCTAGTCTTACAACAACAATTATCGGGCTAGTAATTACACTCAGTATTCACAACTTATAAAAACACTAACTCAGGCTGAGAAACATGATGAGCTTCTATGAAGAACCATCATAAGCACCCTACGGGAGCAGCACCTCTTCCTGAAGTTCATAGTGTACAGAATAATAACATGTTCAAGGGATCCAGTTTTGGTGACCCAGAGAACATGCCTGATAAACGCAAATTCAACAAGAAGCAAAAGCCAAATCCTAAGCAAAAGGGTGATACTAAGGCCAAAAATGACACTAAATGTCATAGATGTGGCACTTTTAATCACTTCGCTAAGGATTGCCGTACTCCTCAAAACATTTGGTTGCCCTCTACCAAAAAGTCCTTAAAGGAAGCAAAGCAAAGTAAAGACAAGGAAGCAAAATATGAAGCACATTGCAATGTTGCTCCATTGACTACTCAAGAAGTGGGTTGTTCAAGCATGGCTCCTATGGAACCAAATGACAACCTTGACCTATCAAAGGTGAAGCTTCCAAGTACGCACAACATGGTGGTAGAATTCTCTTCCAATGACTTTGTTTGGAGATTTCTCTTGAAGAGTCTCGATCCATGGCGTATACTTGTTTAATTAAAGTGTGGGGTGTGATGTGTTGTAATTAAAGTTATGTAAACTCTATGTCATTTGAGATGTAACCAACTAAGTAATGTGATGGGTGTGATGTGAGAACACATATGTATTGTAATACATAAGTGAGATTATGTATGTAATTCTATATGTTTAATAAGAAGTTCTTTTAGATTGCATTCTTATTATACTATAGATGCCTTTTGTTATCAATCCAATATGGAGGATGGAATTATGTTTTGTTGATAGTGGTACTACAAACAATATTCTTAGGGAGTAGAAAAGTTTTCCTGGACTCTTAAGAAAAGAGAGAAGGAAATGTTATGATCATCATTGTATGATGCTTTAATAGTTGGTTCGAGATAGAGCCACTATTATTAATTTCCCTAAGAGTGCTCAATTAATGAGAGAGGATACCTTATTGTATCGAACTAACTTGTACCCTATTATGCTATATAAAAATATTATTCGTAAGTATGGTCTTCATGTAGAAATACATGTAGACGGGAAAGAGTAATTAATTTACTTCACTAATCTTATGGGATATGGCAAACAAAGTTGTGAAAATTCCATCTCGATTATAGATTGTACTATACATACATAAAACTTATATATCTTGTTGCATATAAAGTAATCTTCCGAATATAAATTCATTCCAAGCATGGCATGATAGACTAGGTCATCCCGAGTTGGAATGATGAGGAAGATTATTGGCAATTCCATTGGTCTTGTTTGCATAAAGCAAAGTTCCCACAATCTACGGATTTTGTATGCACTAGATGTGCTAAAGGGAATTGAAAGTTTGAATCAAAACAAATTTCTTGAAAGAATTCAAGGTGATATTTGTGGACCGATTCAAAGATGAAAGTGGATTGTTCGAGATAATTCATGGTATTAATAGATGCATCTATAAGATGGTCTTATGTGTCTCTTTTATGGACATGAAACCATGCACAAGCTAGCTAAAATATTGTCTCAACTAATACGGTTGGAGACTCATTATTCTCGAACATTGAATTCAATTGATTTGAATGAACAATACTGCTGAATTCGTCAGAATTCTTCAGGTTCAACATTTTGTACGCGATATATCCACACAAAAAATAGCTTGTCTAAGTCACTGATTAAAGAGTTTTAAACTCATAGCAAGACCAATATTGATGAATTGCAAGTTGCCTACATCGTGTTGGGATCTCATGCAAGATCGCACACCGCCGAATCAATCCAACTACGACTAACCGCATATTATAAAAATTCCCCTTACAATTGGTAATGTGGAAAATTACCAAGTATTTCCCATTTGCGTAAGTTTGGGTATGTTATTTATGTACCCATCTCACCATATCAGCGACAACAATGGGGCCATTAAGAAATTTGGGGATCTTAGTGGGATTTGAATCTCACTCGATCATTAAGTATATAGAACCTATGACAAAGGTTATCTATTTACGGTCCGCTTTCGATAGTATTTTTAGTAAGGATAATTTTCCTAAGCATTAAGGGGAGAATTGTACCATAATATTGAATGCCGAAATTATTTGAATGCTAGAGAGCATGTCATTTTTATGATACACGTACTATGGAAACCTAACTTCAAGTTCGGGGAGATTTATAGATTTGCAAATGTTGCAAATAATCGCGATTTGTTTACCAATTACAAAGGTGTTGTTAGACCCTTTTATCTTGCAAGGAACATGCCTGAAAGAGTGGAGGATCCTAAAGATAACCACTGAATAATCCCTCTTGCATTGGGCGCAAGAGGGGGAGAGGCAATTCTAAGATGCAAGATACTGAACAAAAAAAAGTGGTAAACGAAGATCAACTTTTGTTGATATAAATCTTTTAGTAATCAATTCTTTTTGAGAGAGATTTGATTGGATACCCAGCCCACTTATGCGCATAAATGATGTGGCTGGACATCTAAAGACCCTAGATCAATTATTTTGGAAAATCATAATGATCTATTAAGGGTTCGCCATTAATTGCATAGAGACCGGAGAGTCTTATTATCATTGTCGGCAGTTATTTCTCTCGAGCAAATTGCTGAAATCCTTCAAAGTGATCCGCACCTAAAATCCATGGTAGAGTGCACGATGCTTTCGGATTTGAACACATAGAAAGGATGCAATAGAAACAGAGATAGCCTTACTCACTAAAAGAGATGTGTTTTTCGGTGTATTGCCAACACCTCCTAGTGTCCATCCTATTGGATATAAATTTGTTTTGTCTGGAAACAGAATGAAAACAATGAAGTGGTGAGATATAATGCAAGGCTAGTTGCAAAGGGCTTTACGCAAAGGCCCGATGTTAATTTTCAACGAAACTTATTCTCCGATTATGAGTGGCATAACATTTAGATACTTATCTTTGGCGGATAAAATTGTCTATCTATGCGGTTGATGGGGCGTAGTGACCACATATTTGTATGGGTCATTGGATTATGTGATATACATGAAAATTCCTAATGGAATAAGTATATCAAATTCTAAGGCAAATAGCAACATGTTTTTGTGTTAAGTTGCGAGAAGTCATGATATGACTTAAAACAATCAAGCCGAATGTGGTACAATCGATTGAATGTATTCCTTAAGCATAAGGGATACATAATCAATCAAACTCGTCATCATTTGAAGATGGAGTTTGAAATGAAAGATTTGGATGAAACCAAACTTTGTTTAGGCTTATAGCTTGAATATTTTTATACGGGATATATGTATAGCAAGGTGCCTATACATAGAAAATGTTTGCTATGATCCCCATATTAGCGCATCCCGAATGGTTTTGTATTCTTTAGTGGTGGAAGTGCCATTTATTGGAAATCTTCCAAGCGGACTTTAATGTCTACTTCCACTAATCATTCTCAGATAATTGTATAGTATGAAGCATCACATTAGTGTGTTTGACTTCATGAGAATGATAGACCACACATTGTGATCATGTGGAATTGGCGCACTTGATGCACCAATAATTATCTTTAAAGATAATGCTTCTTGTGTTGCACAAATGGAATCATGTTACATGAAGAGTAACTTGATTAAAGCATATTACTCCCAAGTTATTTTATCCCCATGAGTTACATCAAAATGAGGGAATAGAGATTCGCAAACTATGTCATGTGAGCTATTCACAAAATCTCTACCATCTTCATCATTTAATAAATGTGTTGAAGGAATTGGTATGAAGAGACTTAGGAACTTGCAGAAATCCGGGCGGTAAATTTAAATAAACAAATCCTTTGTGCATCGTATTGTACTCTTTTTCTTTATATGAGTTTTACTTTGATGGTTTCTCATATGAAGTTTTTAACGAGGCAATATCAACATTATGTATGTCATATCATCTTGTTTTTTTCCCCACAGGGGTTTTTTAGAGGATGATATTATAAGGGCATACACATGATTATCATGGTGTTTTCTCCTATATTTTCCCATTGGGTTTTTGAGGAGTTTTATCCAGATATATCAATGTATATCTAAGTTTTTCCCACAGGGTTTTTCAAAAATTAATAACTACGATGAACATTGGTGGTTCCAGAAGATAATTGATCAGGGGAGTGTTGAGAATATTCTTAACATTCTTAATGATCAATTAAAGGATAATTAAGGGATGGTTAGCAACTGCTCTCCTAGCAGTTGCCAGATCCAGAAAACTGTCTCTGTAGGCATGTACTATATATATGTAAACCATATTCATCAATAAAGTTAATCACTCATTCTACTATTCTCAGTTTACTGTCTACTGCTCCATTACAATTTACAACACTAACATGCTCATAATAGAGTGCAGCAGTTGGTGCCCTTGAAGAGACCGAACAGTTAACTTACCATCTCAGCAGGAAGGTTCATGCCAAAAGTTTTGTAACTTCGCTAGAATCCTGTTGTCAAAACAGTACAAACCAAATCTATTGCAGGATTCAAGTCTGGATGTCTAGCTACAAACTTAGTTTGGTGATCTTTGGTGACAGTAAGGTCCGTAACCATGTCCTCCATTTTTGAAGTAAACTGCACAATGCACTGTCGATTGAGCTTTGTCAGAATACTTCTCTCATGCTCGCAATTAGCACTTTTGTCAAAAAATAATCTTCTTGCAAGTTTAGTCCTGTAATTCAGCCACATATTAAAAAAACATAGCTAACTTCCAAAAGCATTTCCTTTACACACTTGACACAAAAGCATTTAAAAAAATATACAAGCATTTATAATACCATGTAGGATAACAAGCACTCACCTATAGAACTTGGCAAATAGGTCTTTATCACTGATGTATGCCAGCAATCTCACCACCTGGAAACCAGCCAAGATTAAATGTAAACCTAGACACATAATTTATCAATATCAGCAAAAAGAAAAGAAAAAGAAAAAGAAAAAAGAAGTACCTTCTCATCTTCGATGGCTTCATCACTGAGCTTTTCACTGCAACCTTTCTTCAAAAATATTGTCACAGAAGGTAGCCAACTCAGCACTCGAGCTGCCAGACTCAGAGACACCTTTGTTACAGAAAACATAAGGACTTCAAGTGCATCTGGTAAGAATTATATGGGAATGAGACACCATTTGAAATTTTATGGTAACATCAAATGAAAATGAGATATTTCTGTTGAAGACCTTATGGAAGAGTGTGCATTAACATAGTGTAAACTCTGAAGACCAAGAATAATCAAATGAGTATAGTTCAATAGTATAGTTCAATAGTTGTATTATGTTAATGTCAATAGTTGTATTATGTTAATGTACATTGAGTAGTTCTCTAAAGAGACACATGCATTTGAAAGGAATGGGCGTCAAAGATACAGGTCAAACAAACATTCAAGTCAGAACACACCATGAAACCCTATTATTTTACAATAGGTTGATAGATGCTCTGCACCAGTCTAAAATCTCAGTGCTATTATGTTCCAAGCTTATTGAAAAATAATAAAGAGGGCACTTTATTGCACTATGTATATACATAGTTGCATCGTCAAGAAAGTTGCAAGTACATCTAACAAATATGAACTCCAATTCCACCAGGCCACCACTACGTATATACATAATTTTCAAGAAAGTTAAGTAAATTCAATAAGAAAAAAAAAGCAACTCAACACAATTACGAAGTTAGTACTGATTTCTAAAAAATGAGTTTTTTAGAACATGGGTGTAGAACAATTTTAATTACAACAGGTGATACCAGTGTGTAATTTGGGTGAAGAACAGAGACTTGCATACCCTTGGAAGCTTAGCCTTATCTTCATGTTCTTGAGTACCTCACTGGTGATCTCCATGCTTACAAGATGAGTGGACTTGTCATGGCAACAAACCGGCCCACTCCCACCCCCATCCAAAATAACAGAAAGAAAAGGAGGCTTTTACCTGTGTACCATTATGATAAAAGGTCGTGAGCTGTGTACCACTAAAATTTTTTGGCGCACCTGTGTACCATCGGCCAAAGTTTACTTGTCCCTTGTACCACTCCGTCTATTTTGCACACTAACACCGTTAAACAGCCTGGAGAAAAGACTATCTTACCCCTCAGGCCATAGTAGCTGATTAAAATCACCATTGTTCTCTATACCACTCCCTAGTGTTATGCTGCTGCGCGACAGTGCCATTGTGTGGCTTCCGACCACCGAGGCAACTGTGGAAGGCAGCCGCGGCGTGAGCGATCCAGAAGCACTGCAACAATCAAACGAAAGAAGAGCCCAAACTCTGTAAAACTTTTCTTTTGATAAACTCCATTTTGCAGGTTTTGGCTACACATCAAACGACGGATTCAGTCATCCAGTGAGTAAGATTGTGAAGATCTGAAAGCACAGGTGACGTGTTACTAGCTTAATGACAATTACTGTTTGTATTCAGCTGAAAATCGGACCGAACAAGCTGCCAATCAACGCCAGTTACTGAGTGTTGATGCCAGCAATCGAACACGTACGAACTCGTGATGCCAAACAAGGAAAACATGCCACTGGAAAGTAAAGCAAGGAGACGCAGCAGGGAGGGTGGAGAAGGAACGTATACCTGTCACTGGTTCTCCTCATCGCCGGCGTGTCGAGCCGGCGCTCCTCCATCTCCCAAAAGTCACCGAGCTCGCTGCTTGCTGTTCACCTCTCCCAGCTAGTACGTCCACCCCTTCCCGCTGTGTCAATGTGTCATCCCGGCCGGGCGACGGCGACGTCGACATCGGAGGAGCGATCTGGATAATGCAGTGCTTCTGGATCGCGCTCACGCCGCGGCTGCCTTCCACAGTTGCCTCGGTGGTCGGAAGCCACACAATGGCACCGTCGCGAAAGCAAAGATAACACTAGGGAGTGGTATAGAGGACAATGGTGATTTTAATGTCACTACTATGGCCTGAGAGGTAAGATAGTCTTTCTCCGCGTCGTTTAACGGTGTTAGTGTGCAAAATAGACGGAGGAAATATGACAAGAAAACTTTGACCGATGGTACACACAGGCTGGCAAAAGATTTTAGTGATACACGGGTCACGACCTTTATCATAATGGTACACGGTAAAAAGCCTCAAAGAAAAAGTTGTGCCCGCACTTTAGTCGATCAGTTACTGAGGATATGGCCTTGAGCACCAAAGAAGAAAACCTAATCAAACAAAGGATGGACGAATTCAGATAGGTAGCAGTGTTGACAGCTGAATGGGAATCTGGGAGCACCTGAGTTACTCTCACCAAACCAATCGAGATCAACTGGACCCATCCAAGCAAAGGAAGTTACTCTCACCAACACAAGGAACAAACCAATCGAGATCAGGATGGATGGGTTCAGATTAGTCGCTGCAACCGAATCCGCGATGATTGGGGTAAACAAATTAACTAGCATCACTAACACAAACAAGCATCATCTCGAACGTACACTGGTCTACTAGAATCAGAACCGCCCTTTCTGTTAGAACAAAGCAACAAGATAGAAGACATTACCAATTTACCACAGGTGAAGAACCTCCGTAGTCAGCAAGCTTGGAGTAGGCAAGAAGTGTTCGGGCCAAGCTATCATTGCAGTACAAAGGTGTGTATGTTTTTCACATACCAAGAATGCCCCTGGCACCTCATCCAATCACCACCAGAACTGAAACACCGTGCAATGAGCAGTATCCTAGGTAAGAAAGAATAATGAGCAAGGGATAAAGGGATTTCCTAGAAAACTGAAGACAACAGAATAACATGATTTGAAATTAAAGTACACATCAAGCACCATATCTCAGATATTCCACAGGCACTGAAGTGGAAAAACATTGCATCAAATTTAGTTGAAAAGAAAATAAGATTTAAATTTAATAGGGAATGTGGTTGCATACCTTTGGATGTCTGTACTTCTCACGGATAGCGTTAAGCGGACAGTTACTGGTGTTATGCTGCAGTTCCCGTAGAGCACAGACACATAATTGAATGTCAGAGCATTTGTAAGAGGTGTAGTACTCTAGAGTTTGGTTCTGCACATAATTGAATAGCCACAGATTAGAGATAAAACCAAGTTCTTTTTTAAAACATGTACTGCTGCATGTACCAAGTGCTTTTCATGCGTACCCATGGTTGGTCAGATTGGCCAAGTGTCCATGTAGCAAGAAACACAGCTAATGCTGCCACCAATGATGGAAGAAATTTCAAGAACTCATAATCGGTCAAAGTCAACTCGGCAAGATAATTTGCCAGAAATGCCAAAATCATAGAATGAATCTGCACATAAAAAGTCAGAATTTAGCACTGAGATAAAAAATGTAGGCGTAACTTGAATGAAAACTGTTGCTGTAAGATCTGATGCTAATCTTACTTTACGAGACGCTTGTGCCGCTCTAAGGAATCTCCTGGTATAAATAAATAAAAACGGATACATGTTAGTAATGGTGCAGTGATTTCCAAATAGAAAAGAGATAATAGGCATATTTGGGAAAGGTAACCTGAGAAATGTTTTTGTTGTTGGAACAGAAAGATGAGATCCCAGGTCATTCAGCACTTGGCACTCCATTTTCAGCATTATTCCCAGAAGCTGTAGTCTCTGTCTTTCAATGTAGTTCCGAGAAAGAAACCGGTCAATAAGATATACAGTTAGGTACAGCGTGTCTGGAACAAGCTTGTATTCTTCAGAAACCTATGACAGAGACAATATATAACACAATCAGTCATGAGAAGTCAGAAGTAAACAGTAAAATGTATACAATATATTTTCATAAGATTAGACAAAGACAAACTAGATGCTTCTATGTGTATGAGATGTACAAAGATTGTTTGTCTCTAAAGAAAGCAAACATTATTTTGCCACAATAATATCTCAGGCAGTGCAGAAAGAACAAAAGATAAAAGGATCATCAGCAACTGATTCAAACATATAATATAATTTATCTCGTGTTGGGGCTGTGACGCGGTGGCAGTGGTGCGCGGACGGACGGCGGGTCGGCGCGGCGGCGGTGGCGCGCGGAGCCGCGGACGGCCAACGACCTGGGCCCGTCTACTGTACGTGTATTGTTTTTTATTAGCTTATGGGTTGGCCATAGCGCAGGGTATCTGATGCTATTTCTCTTGGCTGTGCAATGTATCTTAGCTGGTGTTCAATTTTTTATTCACTATGGACGGCCTTTTGTGAACATTGTGGTTGCTCTCATGTTGAGAAATTATATGATGATGTTCGTGGTTGGCATGACATGGACGAAAAATTTCATTCTGAAAATCTGTTCAGCTTAAGTGTACATAACTTATTTGCTCATCGTCACAATGCTAAAATGATTTTCATGCATAAATACTCTTATTTTCTCTTTTCCTTTTTTCTCCCAGTACCAATGAAACGCTCCTAAAATATCAATTACATGCTAGTATAACTGATTATTTTCGACCTGCAACATCAGCTTCTCATACACAATGTTTGATAATTGAGCTGCACATTAGATGAACATCAGAACAAGTCAGGAACCTTTGGGATTTGGACAGTGGCTTCCCTGCCAAGAACGACCGGAACAACCTGAGTGCCTCCTGGGCTTAAAACAAATAAATTTCTGACCATTCTCCTACGTCCTACCTGCACAAGCACGCAGATCCGCGCTCCATGGACGGTTTTCCACGGCATCTTGGTCCATTGGGCTCAAACTGCTTCCAATTTTTGCAGCCTTCTGTTTACACGTGTATATATTACGATGGAAGAAGACCTATTTACATCCCTCAACGCGAAATCCGATTTTCCTCTCCGAATGACAAAACCGGATAGAACACCTCTCTCAGCTTCCAACACAATTTACATTTCCTCCCTGGCGGTTTTGCTAGTGGTTCGAGCGACGTGGCAACATAAGCCCCACAAGAGAGCATCAGTGGCCGGTGGAAAAAAAAAACCGGTGTGTGCACCGGGCACGCATGCTTTGGTGTGCACCCGCGGTACACATCCTCAGAATCATCATTGTCGCACGTTGCTGGGCCGTACGCAAGAGGATGAAGCCGAGCTACTGTGTACGACGCGGGATGCAGACGACAATGATGATTCCCAGGACACGTGGCGAATCAACTGGGGGTGTACACCAAAGCATGCACACACCTGGCGATTCCCAGGACATGTGCGCGATTCCCGGGACATGTGCGCGATTCCCAGGACATGTCTTGGTGCACACACCTGTTGGCTGCGCCCGCCAGCCCCATGCCCTCATCCGCATCCGCCAAGGCCACCATGGCCGCTGGTGCAGAGCACCGCCACCGCACCGTGCGTGGCCCGTGCCGAGGAGCCCCGCCCCTTCTCGTGAGTAGCACAAGAAGGGGAAAACAAGGAACCGGAAGAGGGATTCAAGAGCGTAGATAGTAGTTGGGGGCAGAGGGCCACGGAAGGCTCCTACCAAATCTTAGAACGAGTTCAAATGTGTCTGATTGATCGATGCCGTGCTCAGCTGGCACATCGTGGCTTAATATAGAGGCAAAGCCCCTTGCACACGCCAAGCGTCCATAGGATCCACTGCTCCCGCTCGGGCGTGTATTCCTTCTCTTGGGCCTCTTCATGCTGGGCGGCCCTCTTCCCCTTCATCCTCCACAATGGGCTCGGACGGCTTGACCTGGGACAGGGAGCTGTTGACAATCCCCTCTCCTTGAAACGCTGCTTCTCCCCAAGCAGTGGCTTTCGGATACTCCTGATGCACACCTTCAAAATCTTCCCAGGTGACAAGATCGACTGGTAGATTATTCCACTTAATAAGCGGTTGAGGAATCTTGACGCCATCACGCATGACGAAACGCCATCAAGAACCTGTTCGGGAGCAAGAGAAATGGCAAAAATCGATGGTAGAACGGTACTACCTAATGCTTAGACCCCCACTTGCTTTCTTCAACTGAGAAACGTGAAAGACGGGTGAATCGATGCATGACTGAAGATCAAGCTTATATGCCACGGACCCAATCTTCTCTAGAATAGTATAAGGGCCAAAGAAACGATATGCCAACTTCTGATGAGAGCAAGGTGCTAAAGAGGATCTGCACATATGGTTGAAGCTTCAAGAACACCCGATCACCAACGAGAGAAAGAACGTTCGCACTGAATTTGTCGGGCCCGACGTTTCATGCGGTGCTTGGCACGGTTCAAATGGTGTTGCAACAACCGATCCATCCAGTTGCGGTTGGTAGACCAAATCAAGACATCCGGATGAGAGGCTTCAGTAGGATCAATGGCTAAGAGACGAGGAGGATACCCATAGAGCGCCTCAAAAGGAGTCCTGCCAATTCTTTGAATGAATGCGAGTTATTGTACCCTCCAGCAGAAGAAAGCCAATAGTACCACTTAGTCGGGGAAGCATGCACGAAACACCTCAAGTACGTTTCCAAACACTAATTGACTCGCTCTGTTTGCCCATCGGATTCAGGGTGATATGATGTACCACGACAGAGAAACACACACGTAAACCAAAGAGTTCATTCCAAAAGTTGGAAGTGAAATTCCGATCTACGTCGAAATAATCTTGGCGGGTAACCCATGTAGCCTAAAAACACATTATGGAAGAAAGCCTCGGCAACCTTTAGAGCAAAGAAAAGGATGACGAAGAGCAATGAAATGAGAGTACTTGGTAAACAGATCCACCACAACCAAGATAGAGTTATATGATTTGGACTCGGCGGGCCTTCAATAAAGTCCATGGACACTACTTGCCAAGTTGACTCTGGAACAGGCGGGGGGTTGTAATAATCCAGGATACCGGATGCGTTCATATTTTGCTTGTTGACGAGATGACACAAGCTTGCACAAATGTCTTGACAACCTCTATCATACCACGCCACGCAAAAACTTTGTTTCAGGCGAGCATAAATAATCGGCACCCCCGAGTGGCCTCCCCAAGCGAATCATGGAATTGGTGAAGCAACCGGCTGGCAGAAACGACACATCATCACCAATCCAAACTCTATTACGATAGCGAAGGAGCCCTGACTTTAGTGTGAAATGAGGGACAACTAAAGGATCCACTGCCAACTTGCATAGTAACTCTTGAGCATATGGGTCCCGAGCATAACCTGTCGATGCATCGCACCCACTTGGGAATAAGAGCGTAAGTGGTCATACAAGTGTCGGTGGGCTGTGGATGCCTTGACAAAGCATCGGCAACATTGTTGGAAGCACCGTAACGATAGACAATCCGGTATTGCAAACCAAGGAGCTTAGAGAAAACACTTTGTTGCCGCAAGTGTTCAACTTGTTGCTCGACAACCGAAGTCAAACTCCGTACGATCGGTAAGAATGACAAATTCCCGAAGTTGCGGATAAGATCTCCAAGTTTGCACCGCCATCGGGATAGCCATGAATTCCTTTTCATATGTTGAGAGACCCTTAGACTTAGGTCCTAAAGCTTTGCTCAAGAAAGCCAATGGGTGACCCTCCTGCATCAAAACTGCACCAATGCCTGCATCAGAAGCATCCGTTTCGATAACAAATGGTTTGGCAAAGTTAGAAAGTGCAAGCACGGGAGAGTTGCAAAGAGCTTGTTTCGTAGCTAAGAAAGTCGACTCATGTTCTTGTGTCCGGACAAACAGGGACATGCTTCTTCAAAACTAGTCAATGGCTTAGAGATCGTAACCAAAATGTCTCACAAAACGCCCTGTAATAGCCCGACCAACCCCAAGAAAGATCTTAATTCCTTGGCGTAAGTAGGGTGGGCCAACACCGGATGGATATTAATTTTGCAGATCGGTCTCCACTCAAAGAAGACAACTCGACAACATGACCCAGATAAGCAATTCGAGACTGAGCAAAGTTGCACTTGGACATTTTTAGTTTCCACTGATCCTTAGTCAAGAGAGCAAACACAGTCCTCAAATGATCCAAGTGACCTGTCATAGAAGCACTTGTATACCAATATGTCATCAAAAAAGACAATGGCAAACTTCCTCAGACATGTCTGCAGTGTAGTACTCATAGCATCCTGAAATGATCCAGGAGCTCCTGTAAGACCAAAGGACATCACTTTGAACTCAAACTGCCCAAAATGTGTTTGAAATGCAGTTTTAAATTCTTCCCCCTCCTTCATCCTGATTTGGTGGAAGCCTGACTGTAAATCTAAGGTGGAGAACATAGTGGCACCATGCAATTCATCCAGCAGTTCTTCGATGATGGGCACTGGGTACTTGCTTTTAGCTGTAATAGCATTCAATTGCCTATAATCAACACAAAATCTCCAAGAATTATCCTTCTTCTTCACTAGCAATACTGGAGAAGAAAATGGGCTAGAACTTTTCTGAATAATGCCTTGGTCCAACATAGCTTGCACTTGTTTCTCAATTTCTGACTTCAGAGCTGGAGCATATCTGTATGGTCTCATAAATATAGGTGGTGCACCTTGGATGAGTGGAATTGTATGGTCACAAGCTCTACTAGGAGGTAATCCATCCAGAGAAGCAAACAAGTCATCGTATTCTGCAATCAGAGACTGTATTTGTGCAGGAATTTCTATAGTGACATCATTGATGGACACACACTCTGAACAGTTGCATAAAGCGAATCATCGAACCAGGAGGTAGAGATGCTGAATCACCCAACAACAGCACTGAAGAATCTTGATAAGGAATTTTCAACCACTGTTGAGCCCAGTGGACATGCATGGGACTGAACCTAGACAACCAATCCATGCCCAAAATCATATCATAAGATTGCAGAGGAAGAAGCTTAAGATCAAGAGAAAACTGACAGTGTTGTATTTCCCAGGAAGCAGCAGGAATATAATCAGAGCACTCAATAATTTCCCCATTAGCCACCTGAATACTGACTGACTGAGGTAATGACTGAATCCCAGACAAAACTGAACCCAGTTTAGAACTGATAAAAGAATGAGTACTGCCCGAATCCAACAAGATAGAAATGTGTTGTCCCTGAATCATACCAGCAAAACAAAAGGACTTGGGAGCTGGAATACCTGACATAGCGGCCACAGAAAGATGCATCATCACTTGGCCTTCCACCTGATCCTCCTCAGGGATGTCAAAGTCATCAGCCAGAGCATCCTCAGGAAACACATCCATCAACTCCCCGAACCCAATAACGGTGTTCATGGTTCCATTTAGCCCCACAACGAAACACATAAGCCCTGAGCACGCCGAGAAGCACGAAGAGCTTTATGCTTGGCTTCAGCAGAACCTGGAACCGGGGGTACAGCTCGCTTGTTGTCCAAGGGTGCAGGCTTGATAGGTGGTGGAGGAGGAAGAGGAGCATTGCTCGCCCATGGCTGACGAGGCACTGCAGCACCTTCAATGTGCCGGAAGGTCTTCTTATGAGCTCCCGCGACGCCTTCCTGTAATTGAGCCAAAAGGCAAGCAGAATCGAGTGTAGAAAGGCGATGTACAGTAACAACGGCCTTAATATCATCCCTCAACCCCTCAATAAATCTCTGAACATAAAGCAAATGATCAGGGGTCTTAGTGTAGGACTTGATATCATCGACTAGGACACAAACTGGTTGATGTAGTCATCAACAGAGCCTGTCATACGTATCTGAAACAGACGCCGTAACAACAACTCATGTTCGTCTCGAGCAAAACGGGCAAGCAACTGAATAGTAAAATCATCCCATGAAGTATTCTCCAATTCCTCTTCTACAGAAGACAACCAACGCTTGGCCACACCATGGAAATGCATAGTGGCAGCCTGGACCCATAATTCGGACTCGATGTAGTATAGTTTGAAGTAGTGGACCCATTGCTTGATCCACAACTTGGGATGATCTCCATCAAACTTAGGAAAGTCAAACTTAGGTAGTTTCCCCATGTGCCCACCCCCTTTGTCCCCACGATGATCGACTCCCAATGACGCCCAACATGAACACTAGGTGGTGGGCCGAGGTGGCGGATGCGGAATCGGTAATGCACGAGGCGTGTGACAGAGGGCATACCATGGGTGTCGGTGGAATCGTGAGTGGTGACCACTCGAAACCACCACGGCCAGGCGGTGCCTGCGTGGGGCGGGTGGGGGGCTCCCTTCGGATGGGCGCTGGTCGGCCTTGAACACGCCATGGCCAACGCAGCGTGTCGGGATGGTGACGCGTTCAACTTGATCTCGGCGTCGACACGCTTGGCGGCCGGAGCGGATGACGACTTGGGTGGCAACGGATCCAAAGAGACGGGGTCGGCAAACAAGACGCCGATGAACCGAAGGGCCATCCACCATGGAACGCCGACGTGCTTGGAAATCTTCCCCACCTCCAAATTTGAGAGGCTTTTAACTATGTACCCTTATAAAAAGTTCGTCTCGTCCTCCATGCCCCTCAAAAGTTCATCGTGACCGTATGTCCAACTCGATTTTCGTTTTGTCCTCTGTACCCTTCCGCCCAGTTTTGTCTCTAACGGTGTCAAGGTGTAGTGGTAATAGTCCCAAACGCCCTTCTTTTCCTCTACGGTCGGTGCCCCTTCCACTCAATGATGTGTAGGCCCTACAAGTCGAGATCCTTCTTCCACCTCTAGAGGTCGGTGGTGTCGATATATGGCACCGCTTGTCCTCGACAAAGCGAGGTTGTCGGTGCGATCCAACAACCACGCCCCGGTGCCGGGCAATCGTTGGTAAAAAGTTATCCTACAAAATTATTTATAAATTTGTATAGTCCGTAGTTTAACGTAAACGATGAGCACTTCACCCGGGTGATGGTTTTAAATATCGAATCCATAGGAAGAATGGTGTGAGAATAATGAGACAAAACTAATCCCTGAGATAATAGGAAGGAACGGGAGTTCAGATAAAAGGTGAGAAGAATTCTATGGTTGTCTAATTTATACTAGAGATATTCCTTAATGGGGACGTACTCAAAGGAAAGTAAGGGCGAAACTTACTATTCCCCCAGCAAATATGCCCTACGTGTCCTATCCTACGGAAGTGGAATCCAAAGGAAATCAATGGTACTTTGCCACTACCACGATCTACCACGCTCCGGCAAGTAGGGTGTATTTATGAGTTATCTAGTATAAACACCACGTTTACACTAGGGGTAACAACTTCAATTCAAGAGCAACAAGAATCAAAGTACTCTAATGAGTCATAAAGCCGAAAGAAATATAAACAAGTGAACTTACTCAAATATAAGGTTGATCCACCAAAAGAAGTCTCAAGATCAAGTGCAATGAAGCCTTTGATCCCGTGAGGTACAAGCGTTGAGAGTCACCGATAGATCCGGTACTTCTCCTTACTTCTCCTCAACTCTACTTCTTATCTCAAGAGAACGTATCTAGAACTCTAATCAAGTTCTTTGATCTATCTCTCAACTTTCTACTAATCTCTCTCAACTTGATCTAGCTCTTCTAATTAGAGAGGTATGGATCTAGCTATGATCGAGGCGAGTATGATGAATAATGATTTTCATGCCTAAGGCCGAGGTAGGACCCTCCTTATATAGTCCCGTGGATGAATGTCGGCCCTTGGATCAAACCGACTTCAACAACGGCGTAGATACAACCTCAATGGCGGTAGTGAACCGACATAAAAAAATGTGAGGTCGACCGAGTGGCCCACCGGCGGGCGCCGGGGTGGACATCGGCGGGCGCCGTGGTGGCGTGCCACCTCGGCGTCTCATCTTTTCCCCGTGTTATTGGATTCGATGATTTTTTTGTTTCAGGTTTGATGAGTCGAGATTGGTGTATATATATTCATCAATGTTTCTTTTTTTTTTTGTCCTAGTTTTTCATGTATGTGATTTCAATATAACACTGAATTACTACTACGTGTTTTTGGTTTGAATCTCCAGTGTTCAGTACTACAAATAATATTGTTAGTAATAACCTCTTATAGTAAAATTGATACTACTACGTGTATTCAAAATTGATACCATTTGTAATTAAAAAAAACTCTTATCTGAAAATTAACATTGGCAAATTAGTTTGATCGGCGACCGGCACGCCCATGATATACTCATGCAAGTTTACTGCTCTCATGTTAAGATGGAATTATTTACTTAATCAAATCATACTAACAGCTAGTTGTGGCAACTGAATTTCAAATCTCAATGTCTTTTGCAATCGGTTAGATTCAAAGTAGATTTAAGATCTTCTTTTTTGTGTTTGGCTTGATACTTTCAGTTAAATTCTCTGTAAGTACTCTGTAAACCCCTATTAAATTTATCAATAAAACCTTTTTACTGTGGGGACCTCCCCACAGTCTTTTTAGTCAAAAAAAATCATACTAACAGTAATAAAAATATCCCCACCGACGACCGTACACATCAGTGATCAACTCACTCAAATTTACCGTTGACGGCAATGAAGTAATTATTTACTTACTAAAATGTTACTAGTAGTAAGAAATTAGCTTGATCGGTGGCCGGGCACGCTGGTGAAAAACTTACGAAAAATTACCGCTCTCATGCCTTGAAGGAATTATTTCCTTAACAAAAAATTACCATAGGCAAACTTATTGCTCACGGGCTAGGATGGAATTATTTCCATAACAAATTAACACCGCTAATAATAAATTACCGCTCACTGGTCAGGTAGGAATAATTTTATTAGCAAAATGATGCTAGTAGTAATAAAAAAAAAAAAGTCCAAACGGTGAATGGACGCCCTAGTGTTTACCATATACGAATTTGCTGGTCATGGGCTAGGATGGAATTATTTCCATAACAAAAAGCACAACCAAATTTACCACTCACTGCTGTGACACAATCATTTACCGTTCACAGACTAGGAGAGAATTATTTTTCTAATAAAATTATACTTCAAGTAGTTGGTTGCTGACCGGACAAGATGATGATAACAGGGCAAAATTTACCGTTCCTAGGCCTAGAGAGAATTATTTACTTACCAAAATAATTTTATAGTAATAAAAAAATATCATATAGTGCAAATGAGGTGCCTCCATAAGTATCGCAACAAACTTTACTGGGCATAGGCCTGTTCGGAATTATTTATCGAAACAAATAATAATACTTATAAAAAAAGCAAATAATAATAGTAGTTGTAAAATCTTTGTGCATTTCGAATCGATACAGCACACCCACAAGCTTCTTTAATGCACCAGGTTGGCGCTAGGAAAAATAGCATGTCACGTTGTTTTTTAAAAATCTGAACATGGGAATAAAGTGTTTTCAATTTTTATTTGAACCTTGAACCGACATGGACTATTTCAGGAAATGGGAACGCCATTCATGCTGTGTGCTGGTGGACCATTTCGACTCGCTTTTTCAATGTGGGCCAAGTCCATTTAATGTACCCGCATGCATGCTCCATGCAGTTAATCGCATGCCAAGTATCTCCTGGTTAAAACACATTCTTTTACTCGACCAGTCGGCCCTAGTTATAAGAGCAAGATTAGTAATTTCGTCGGCAGCCGGCTGTATGCACATGCCACATCACTTGCAGCCAACATTAACAAAGTGAAACGTATAATAAGCTGGGCGAGAGGTGGGGCGTATCACTACACAAGTAATTAATATTTTACAGTTTGGGACCAACAAACGAGAACGAAGGGCGAGTCCCAGCTAGTATCCGTCTGCTTTTATACCTCGTATTCATGCGTTTTAGCCGGCGACAAGGTAATAGCCCGCTCAACCATCTCTCTCCTAACGTGGCAACTTTTTTGGTGACGTGGAACTCATTTCGCCGGCTCAAACATGTTATTATACCCGCTCTAATAGTATAAACGATGACGGGGCAACCCTAAGATTCTTAAAAAATCCCTCCTGTGGATCCACATGTGAAAATGACACTACGAGTAATAAAAAATAGTCTGACCAACACATGCTAGTGATCCACATGAAAAATTACTGTTCACATGTCAGGAGGGATTTTTATGAACAAATTAGCAGTAATAAAAGTAGTCCGATCGGCAATGTGACACGCCTATGATTTTTTCACTCACGAGGGAATTATTTTCTTACCATAATAATACTATAAGTAATAAAATAACTCTCTTTGCTGCCGAACACACCGGTGATTAGCAAAGAAAAAAATTTACCGATTACAAGATAGAAGGGAATTATTTTCTTACTAGAATAATACTATAAGTAATAAAAAATACTCACCGACAATTGAACGTGCCGATGATTAGCAAAGATTATTTCCTTAACAAATTGATGCTACCAGTAATAAAAAATATTCTCAATGGTCACTAGCAGCAAAAATATTGTAGCATAATGATTGTACCGGTAATAAAAAACATCATGTGATTACCATTGGCGAATTTAGTGCTCACCAGCCAGGTAGGAATTATTTTTTAGCAAAATGATACTACTGGTAATTTTATTCTCCTCGAGAGATTAGCGACTTCAATGCACCAGTTTAGAGCTAGGAAAATAGGGTGTCCTCCACGTCCAAAATTCTGCAACGCCATTCGCGCTGTACGTGTGGACCTTTTTCAACACGTCATTCATTGTGGGCCTAGTCCATTTAATAAAGTGACATGCATGGTCCATGCAAATTACTCGCACTCATTTCCTACTAATAACTCAGCATGCAGTTAGTGCTCACCGTAGCAAATGACAGTGCTATCTCCGGCCACCGGCGTTATGGATAATATTCATAGCGTAGGCCTAAGAATAGTGCGGTCCGGCCTACGTTTTGAATACTGTTTAACGCTCCGGCAGAGCCCCGCCGTCCTCCGACGAGACAAAAAAATAAACCAGCTTAATTAATGTGACCCCCAATATTTTAACGCTGCGCCTCTATTATTATGTAATAATAAATTACCATCGTAATTCGATCCCCGCTCACCATCTTAATTAGCGCCACAATCCACGGCCCGGCATGTATATATATACGCCACATCCGTCTCCGTCCACTACTACAAAAAAACGAACTAAGAGAGCGCTGGCATGAACATTAGGGGCGGTTCAAAAATTTGAGCCGCCCCTAATGTATGCTGAAAAATCCCAGGGTAGAAGCAAACCGCCTTTAATGTTACCCGACACATTAGGGCGGTTATATTTCACCCACCCCTAATGTCTCCTCAAATCGTGGGCGGTTATATTTCACCACCCCTAATGTAAACTAACATCGTGCGGTTATATATAGAGCCACCCCTAATGTGTTTTGGTCAAACTTGGTCAAACGAAGCACTAAATGGCCTCAAATCGAAAAAAAAACTTTGAATACAAAAAGTTGTATATATAGAGTGTAGATCTTGAGGAGCTACACAAAGTTGATGTTCGTGACTTTTGAAAAAGAGGAGATCTAGGGCTCCAAAAGGCGCCCTTAGTTTGAATTGGAAAAGTCAAACTTGGTCGAACGAGGTGAGACGAAACACTAAATGACCTTAAATCGAAAAACTTTGAATACAAACGTGTTAGAGCTCATCGAGATCAACATTAGTTATATGGGTCATTTGGGCTTTTAAGAAAGTGTTAGTAAACACTAGAAGAAGTCGCTAGCGTAATTAAAATAATCGAGAAAAATTACCAAACAATTCCGAAAAATTCTTAAACTTGGTGGTGCCTTTGCACATGCCATGTAGATGCCTCGAGAAAAAGTTTGAGGCCGATAGCACACTTTTACAAAAGCACACAGCCATACAACCATGAGAAATCTAAGTGTAAGGATAGAGTTCTATGAAAGGTTCCGTATACCACTATGAAGCACGCCCGCCCCGCCTATGTCCAAACTTCCTCAAATTTTTTTGTGGTCATTTACACCCAAAATATGGCCCCACGCAAAAATCCTAGGTTTTTAGTCATTTTTGAAATTACCATATTTTTCTACGCGCCGCTTTGCGACCAAATATGGTGAATTACACTTTGAAAACACAATAATTTCGCACCGCCTCCACAAGTTTTGCCTCCTAGGGCACAAGAGACCTTATGCAAAGTTTGGCACCATTTCAGGTCTTTTTGGGGTGGTCATAGTTCAACGTATAATTACCGGGAGAAGTCGCATGAAATTAAAATAATCGAGAAAATTACCAAACAATTCCGGAAAAATTCTCAAACTTGGCGGTGCCTTCACACATGCCATGTAGATGCCTCGAGAAAAAAGTTTGAGGCCGATAGCACACCGCAAAACGCACAAGCCACACAACCATGAGAAACCTAAGTGTAAGGATAGGGTTCTGAAAGGTTCCGTGATACCACTATGAAGCACGTCCGCTCCGCCTATGTCCAAACTTTCTCAAATTTTTTATGGTCATTTACACCTAAAAATATGGCCCCACGCAAAAAAATCCTAGGTTTTTTAGTCATTTTTGAAATTACCGTATTTTTCTACGTGTCGCTTATGCGACCAAATATGGTGAATTACACTTTGAAAACACAATAATTTCGCAGACCGACCTCCACAAGTTTTTTTGCCTCCTAAGGCACAAGAGACCTTGCGCAAAGTTTGGCACCATCTCAGGTCTTTTTTGGGGGTGGTCATAGTTCAACGTATAATTATCGGAAGAAGTCGCTACTGTAATTAAAATAATCGAAAAAATTACCAAACAATTTCGTAAAATTCTCAAACTTGGCGGTGCCTTCACACATGCCATGTAGATGCCTCGTAAAAAAGTTTGAGGCCGATAGCACACTTCGCAAAAACACAATGCCACACACAACCATGAGAAACTTAAGTGTGAGGATAGGGTTCTAAGTGAAAGGTTCCGTATACCACTATGAGCGGTTCATAATCTTTTGAATCCAAAAAGTTATATATATAGAGTGTAGATCTTGAGGAGCTACACAAAGTCGGTGTTCGTGACTTTTGAAAAAGAGGACATCTAAGGCTCCAAAAGGCATCTTTAGTTTGAATTAGAAAAGTCAAACTTGGTCAAACAAGGTCAAACGAAGCATTAAATGACCTGAAATCGAAAAACTTTGAATACAAACGTGTTAGAGCTCATCGAGGTCAACATTAGTTGTATGGGTCATTTTGGCTTTTAAGAAAATGTTAGTAAACACTAGTCACAAAAAATCTTGAATCACACTTGTAGTTTATGAAGCCTTAAGAGAGATGTGTCCAGTGTGAAGAACGCCTATCAAAACTTTGTTGATCGCAAAAAATGACCTACATGCGCATTGTAGATCTCGGCGAGGTGAGTCGAATTGGTATTCATCATTTTTTCAACCGAAATCATTTGAGGTCTCAAAATCTTGTCTAAAATTGTGTTTTTTAAAAAAAAAATTAACATTTGAATTTCTCAAACTATGTAACATGAAAATATTGACAAAATGAACACAATACGTTGATACTGTATGATTTTAGAAAAATTTAGAAAAAAAAATCATCACATTTGGAGCTAGTATGAAGGAGAAAAACTAGTTACAAGTTTTTACCTAGAGATTAAAAAAAGAGAAACCAGAAGTGTTCATGACGAACTGTTGTGATTTCTTTTTTTTAATCTCTAGATAAAAACTATAACTGGTTTTTCTCCCTCATACTAGCACCGAATGTGATGATTCTTTTTCTAAAAATTTCTAAAATCAGGCTTCAACAGCTTAGTTTGGTAAAACTTTCACGTGACCAATTTTGAACAATTCAAATTATGTCTTATTTGATTTGGAGTTTATATAAATTTTTTAAAGTAAAAAAAGTGTGCGATTCACCCGTGGTGCTCCGTCGGGCCCCGAAATAGCAGGCAGCGGCTGGCAGCCCATCAAAAGCCCACCAATAACCCTAGGTATATAAGTGAAAAAAATTCCCTCTGCCTCCATCCCTCACTCCTTCATCCCGCGGTCCCGCCGCCATCAGTAAGAGGCGAACAGCCCGACCCCAACTCTCCTCTCCCGTCCCGTCCCGACTCCCGTCCCTCTCCCTCCCAGTCCGAGTCCGTCCGTCCGTCCCTCTGCTCGTCTGGCGAGTGGCGACGGCGCGCGCGAGGCACCCCGCGGCGGCGAGGCACCCCGCAGGCGGCGGCCGGCGGCACCCCGCAACCGGCAGCCCCGCCCTGCACTTCCTCCCTCCATCCCTCGAGGACACGACGCCCACGTCCCCGGCGGCCCGGCGACCACAGTCCATAGGTATGAGTTACCTCGATGCATCCCTTCCCTCGATCTGAACTTCTCAAGCTGCTGCGCCATTTTCTCAGTCCATTTATTCAGTCTTCTCATTTGTTAGGGTTTGAGCAATGTCGACTCCTCCTGATACTACTGGATCTCATGCTGCTCCTATATCTCAATCTGTGGGTTCTCGTCCTCCAACTCGTCCTCGTCTTGCATCTGGTTCGGCAACACCGCCATCGAGTACAGCAGCACCTGTAAAAAAAACACTCGATGCAGTACTTTTGGACAGCATGTGTGTGGCTCAAGTGAAGAAAATGAATGCCTCGAGTGTTTTTTTTTTTTTTTTTTTTTTATAAAATAATTCTGGACAGTATGTGTGTATGTGTGTTATGTGTGTAGCTGAGTACTTTTGGACAGCATGTGTGTGCCCAACAGCATCAGGAGAAGCTGGATCTGCAGAGTCTTTGTTTTGCATTTTGAATGAGTAGAATAAGGAGTTATGCCTATCTGAAGCTTACTGTTAATACTAGCTGCTGCTTTAAATGCAAGAAACAAATGTTTGGCAAGGTTCTGTAGCATGATGTTTGTGTTAATTTTTGTTGCAATCATGATATGTTTGGCTGGGCCTTATCAGAGAGGACTGATGGAGTCTGCTTTTTAAGTAGCACTTTGAGCTATCTTCTGATTTCTTTTGCTACTACATGTGATCTGAATCTCTATCATATTCCCTATTGACATTTTTTTTTATATAGATGCTCATGTTAGAAGTAGCTAAAGCTACAACAGCGGCTGCTGATGCATTGAGAACTGGAGCTACATCAATGAAAGTGATGCAAAAAGCAAGGTTAGATGTTGCTCAGGTGTGGCTCTTACCATTTATTCAACATTTCTCAGTGCTAGATGTTGCAACTCATGCTTGTCTGAATATTCGAAGACCCAGTAACAAGTGCAGCAGTTTAGGCACTAAGTAAACCGTTGCTGTTTAATAAAAATAATGTTTTCTCCTCTTTTATATTAAATGTTACCATGAGTCCCCTATGGATCTAGCTATCATATAACTTAATAATTGCAGGAACATATATTGACTAGCTGATGGGTTCCTCCATTGATTTTTTCAATCTATATGCAGTTGCCACTGAGGAAGAAATAGTATGCATCAATATCGCTGCTTATAAGGGTTTTGAAGACTCCATACGGCTATAACTTGGAGCAAGATTCTAGAATTTGTTTAGTTGGCTAGATCATTTTCTTTTCATGTTTTGTTGTACTTCAGTATAAAACATGTATTCTGGAGCATGCACCTTTGTATGGTCATTATAATAATATAATTGGTTATTTGGTTTATTATTATTGTTTCAATTGCAATGGCCCATTATATTAGCCACAATTGTTAATTATTAATTGAATTTGTGAATTATTTATTTATATATTTTTTGTTGTTGTGAAATTCAACATTAGGGGCGGTTTTAGATAAACCGCCTTACAAGTATAGACATTAGGGGCGGTTTGTGATGAGTAGAACCGCCCCTGCTATATCCACATTAGGGGCGGCTCAAACAGGAGCCGCCCCTAATGTTGAGACATTAGGGGCGGTTTTTCCCAACCGCCCCTAATGTCGACGAACATTAGGTGCGCTTGTTTAAAAAAGCCGAAAACCGCCTTAATGTCCATCTAAAACCGCCCCTAATGTTGACTTACGTAGTAGTGGTCGTCGGAGGTCGCAGAAATCTCGCCAGGGCCAGCGTCTCACCATCGTTACGACACCGTCTGGCTCGGCAAGCTCGCCCGCACGTCACCATCGTCGCGGCTCCAACCGAGCACGTGGTGCGGACTGGCCGCCCTGCCGAGGTCTTCTTCGTTCATGGCGGCGGCGCCCTCTTGCTCCCACCACCGGTGGCCCCTTCGCGGCGGCAACTCACGGATGCCGACGGCGGCGCATCATGGCCAGCGGCGTCGCACAGGGCCGGCAGATATGTCGCGCCGGCCGTGGAGCAGTGGAGGTTGTGCGCAGGCTGCTGCAGTTCTCGTCATCGTGTTCCTGCCGCTCCTCCAGCTCTCGAACCCCAGGCACGTCTAACTCGGTCGTGGACATGCATGCAGGCACTCCGAGGTGGCGGCGTGAAAGCGCTCCGGCGATGGCGGCGTCGTGGCGCCGTGGCCATCCCTACACGCACGGCGTCGACCCCTGTTCCTCCCTCGCGACACCGGCGTGATCGCCCAGCTTCCAGGCGCTCGCATGGCGACCTCTCGTGGCAGCAATGGCGTGCGCATCCCGTTCGATGGATTAATTAATTTTTATAAATTATTTTATTCATTTTTTTATGTAGAATGTGACAGATCTTTTACAAGGGTCTACTCGCTACAGGAACTGATGTCCATACTATGCCGAGCGGTGGCTTGCCCGCCGAGAGGCTAGGAGATACGGCTCTTCGGCGAGGATTACGAGCGCATGCATGCAGGCCGCAAGCTGGAACGGGCTACTGGGCAAGTAAATTGGTGTTGTCTTATAACTAGTCTCATATAGTGTCACGTAATTTAAAACGACTTAATAGACTACGTGTACAATTGTTGTCTTTCTAAGTTGTCTCTCGTAGCAATGCGCATTTTCTTAATTTATGGAGAGAGTAAAAATAGGATTGTGAGGTGCATGACGGCAACAACTCATACAATGGTAAAATAGCTGTCTCATAGTCCTAAATTCTAGCTCATGAGGTCATTGTTTTTTTGAAGCAACTACCTCATTCTCTCTCACCCTCTCTCTTTCCTCCACATCATCAAAAATCTTACGTGGCGATGCATGAGGCGACCTATGAGACCGCGTTTACGCCAGCAAGAATGTACCGCCCTCGGATGGACTACGAGCGCATGCATGCAGGGCGTGCGGAATAGACGGAGCCCATATCAGAGTGATTTATTTTATTTTTTATTATCATATCCGGGTGATTGAGCCACAAATAGGCGGATCTCCTGTACTATGTGAATGTACTCGTAATAGTCTACTGAATTTTAAACAAAACTGATTATCAGGAAGAATTTATTTATTTGTAATGAGAAGACTGTGGACCGTTTGTTTGAACGTATTTGATTACCTTCCCCTTTCATTTTAACTATGCATGTAGAGGCAAAATTATTCTCTCGACGAGTGTCGGGGACCTAAATATTGGGCCCCGAGACATTCTCCAAAGAACGAAAATCACCGCCCATCGGGGCCCATTTAGAAACCCACCGCCATCATCCCGCATTGAAGGACGGCCCGACGGACGATGGACCAGGCCAAAGAGCCACGACGCATACACGGCGACGGAGTCGGCTCACGGACGGCCCACAAACGGCCCACAAGCGGCCCAAGCGAGTCACCACGATGAAAAGAGCTCACTATGCTCACGAAGGAGCTCGCTACGCTCGGAGGACAAGGTCTTGGACCTTTATGAAGACGACGAACCATGACGCTCCACGGCGACATCGGTAAACCAAGGCACGGGCCAAGCCCCAAAATCTCGTTTTAGCCGAGGTTGGCCTAGCTCAAGCCTCCCCGGAGAAATCTCCGCCTCGCCCGGGGTGGCCTAGCTCACCACCCTCCCCGAGCGCATAATCTCGCGTCGCCCGAGGGAGACCCACTCTCCATCCTCCCCAAGGTAGCCCAATCCGACTCACCCGGGTCGCGCACCGGGCATGGGAGGTTCCGTCTGAGGAAGGGAAACCGCCGCATTCAATGCGGTTTACCCGCAGCCCGAGGCGCCGGCGCCATCGATTACGCCAGATCAAATCGAATCGCGGATCGTCTCCCCAATCCGACCGATGGGACACAAAAGCGAACCGGTGACGATTACGCCACGGCATGGGAAACCAGGGCGACAACTGCTTCATTTCCCGAAACACCGTCAAGATGCCACGTTGGGCGGACACTCGGGCTCCTCGACACGCACGGCTAGCAATCACCGGGACCGCCCCTTGCCATGCGGATCGTGGAGGGACGCCACAAATCCTCGGCCGCACGCGAGGAACGGCACGCCCGCCACCGTGATCGACGACGCGTGTCTTCATCAAAAACATCCAAGCCAGCCAAACCCTCGGCAATGCACATGCAATCGGTGTAGCCTCGAATTAGCCACCTAGGCATCCACCTATGTAAACATTACCTCTCTCTTCCCTCTATAAAAGGAAGAGTAATGCCCCATTAGAGGGGGATCCCCGGGTCGATTCAATCCCGATCCGCACGGAGAAATTCACCACCACCACAACCACGATCGTGGGGCTTGAGACCAGCGTCTCTCCCTCACACCGCTTGTAACCCCTACTACGAGGCGCACCTTTGAGCGCGAGGTAACACGAGCAGACACACCCCGGCTGGGCGTAGGGCCCCGTTGGCCTGAACCGGGGATAAACTTCGTCGTGTTGCGTATTTGCACCTTGCGCTATGCCATCGAGGAGGAGGCACGCGGCATATAAATTCTTTATTGCCGCACCGAGGCACCCCCGTTCTCGGAGCGCCCGCCGGTTAAGCGCCAGGTAGGAGCGCCGTGTAATCCGCATCTCCATCAGCCCTCATGGCGTTTCCGCGCCGTTCCACCGCCTCGCGGAGCACGCGCTCCCGCGGAACACCACTTGTTCTTGAACTCACGGCATTTGTGGCGCCGCCACGACTTCTGAGATGATCTCTTCTCCGCCTTGCCGGGCTGAAAGGAGGGTAACGCATCGCCGCCCGCGGCGTGCCCATCATCATGGTCGACGCGCGAGGCGGGCAAAGGCGGACCCACCCGCGCAAGGCGCATCCAGGCGACGGATTGAGGAATCCGTTGGCGCATCCCGATGCCGACCCGAGGGCTCCAGGGAACCCTAGGTCCCGGAAGATCCATACCGGCGGTTACCCGCGGCGGGCGCCCAAAACCCTAATCGTCGGAAAACGCACGCCGACCGGTGGTACCGAAGGAATCCCCAGTGAATCCTCGACGACGGAGACTTCGCCGAAGCCGCCGCAGCGAGAGAGCGAGCCGAGCCCCAGTCACCCCCCCACGGGAACGCTTATCCCATGGACAATTACTCTGACGAAGCGCTTCTACCGAGGATGCCGACAACCCCGTCCAACCTCCTCGTCCGGCACCCTTGGGGCCCTGGCTCGGAATTGGAGGAGTCACTCTACCGTCCGGGAGAACAGAACTTCCTCTACGCTGCTCGGGTGCTCCCTGTGCATCGACGATGAGGACGAATACTACGACCCCACGCGGGAATGCTTCAACATAGAGGTCCCGGAGAGCGGATGGTCGGCTCCGACGTCTCTGACGAAGAAGACGCGGACATACCGCCACGACGAGCTCCAGCCCGGGCAAAGATCCGCCCTGTCCCAGCCCGAAGGGCGCTACCGCCGCCCGCCGAAACGCTGTGAGCTACGGATCCGCAGACCGGATCCGAGCGGTAGTCCGCACGGCCACGACGATCGAGCGAACATCCAACGGAGCAAGCTCAGCGAGCAAGCCCCGAGAGCACCTCGTGCTCATAACGGCGGCGGTGGACACGACGGACCAAATGGGGTACCTCCATTTCAAACATAGCGGCCCCGCTCAAATGCAGCCCGCCAACGTGGCGGCGGCCGCCATGCCGGTACGCGAGATGCCCGAGCCCTCCACCACCGGTGGTCGGCGATTCGGGAGGGCCTTCGCCAACTCCTTGACAAGGCAACCGCGGCAAAGAGTGAGAGCCCGCTTCCCGGGATCGGGCCGCGACATCGCGACGACGGGAGGAGTCCGGCGGCCGGGCAAGGTTCCGCCCGACCGATCAAAGCCGAAGCCGGGCAAGGCCGTTCAGAACGCCGGATGACAACCGCAGAACCGCCCGATGCCCGGGAGCACATAGAAGACCCACGCCAAGACCGCAACCGGGCGCCCGACCTCGTGGATGAGATCGAACGACACGCTGGCTCGCCGCGAGGGCGGCTCGCCTCGGGGCGACCGGGCGGGACGAGATGCACAAGCACGCCGGAAGACCGAGGGTACTCTCCCGATCCACCCGGCCTCGTGCCTTCACCAGGGGACATCGGGGGGCACCGCTCCCCGCGACGCCAGCCTCCCGGCCACCTCGAGAAATACACGGGAGAAACTCGCCCCGAGGTGTGGCCGGGCGACTCATCGGGCCGGCATGCTAGTTTGCGGGGGCACACGATGATAAAGTAATAATCGAAATTTGCCCCGTACCTTTCCGAGTCCGCTAGAGCTTGGTCGGAACACCTTCCACCCAACCTCATATCCAATTGGGCGGACTTGGTGAGAACCTTCCGAGGCAACTTCCGGGGCACGCACTGCGCCGGGAAACTCCCCGGGACCTCCGGAACTGCCGCCGAACCCGACGAGTCCCCTCCTGCTGACTACATCCCACGCTTCTCCAAGCAACGGACGGAGCTCCCTAACGTGACGGATTCGGGCGTCATAGGGTCCTTCTTGGCCGGCACCACTTGCCGTGATCTCGTGAAGAAGCCGGGGCGACGGACACCAACCGAAGCGAACGAAGCCGATGGACACGCCACCAAGTTCGCTAACGGAGAGGAGGTTGCTCGGGCTTTGTTCAATCGGGGCTCGGGCAAAGGAAAGCGCAAGGAGGAGGAGCCCGGCGGTTCCCAACCTCGGGAGAGCAAGAAGAAGAAAAGAAAGACAAGAGCCGCAAGGGCAAGGGCCAAGCCCTCAACGCTGATGATGAGGACATGGTGGCAGCGGTCGATCGCAAAGGGAACCGGCCCCCCGCCACAAGGCGGAGACCTTCGATAGCATGCTCAAGAAGTCCCGCCAAAATCACGGCTACCTCGTCAAGCACACCCTCGAGGAATGCAAAAAAAAAAAAAAAAAAAATGCGCAAGCACTTCGCCAAGCTCAAGGCCATTCCCGAGGGGGAGGAAGAAGCACCCGAGGGTGGCACCGAGGGCGACAAGGGGTTTCCCAAAGGTGAACAATCGCTTCATGATCTTCGGCGGTAACACCAAAGAACATGTCGGTGCGACAACGCCAAGAAGGAGCGTCGGGAGGTGTATGCCACCGAACCGGCAATCCCGAAGCTGCGCAAGTGGTCGGATCAAGCCATCACCTTCGACTAGTCGGATCACCCTCGACACATTCCGAACCCGGGGGCTTATCCACTGGTGGTGGATCCCATCATTGCCAACACCCGGCTCACCAAGGTCCTCATGGACGGAGGGAGCGACCTCAACCTCATCTATGAGGAAACACTCGACCTCCTCGGGGTGGACAAGTCCAAGATCCGTCCCGGGAGGGTCGGCATTCAACGGCGTCGTCCCCCCAAAACAACTCAAGCCCCCCCCGGATAGACTGCCGGGTGCCGCCGGGGACCCCTCAAACTTCGTGGCAAGAGACTCTCACATTTGAGATCCTCGGGGTCCGCGGTACATACCACGCACTCCTCGGGCGGCCTTGCTATGCCAAATTCATGGTGTCCCGAACTACACCTACCTCAAGCTCAAGATGCCGGGGCGAAGGGTGTCATCACGACTGGCCCCTCGCACCATCATGCATATGAGTGTGATGTAGAGAGCGTGGAGTACGCCGAGGCGCCGCCATTGCCGAGGCACTCATTGCCGACGCAAAGAGGAGCTGACGAGATCGCGATCGAGCACGAGGCCAAGCGCCGCTTGGGAGCTTCGAGCCCCTCCACGGGCACCAAGAAGATCCCACTCGATCCCAAGAACCCAAAGGAGAAGGCTGGCGACCATCACCGGACTGGATCCGAAATAGGAAGCCGTGCTCGTCGACTTCCTCCGCGAATGCCCGAAGCACATTTGCGTGGGGACCCTCGACATGCCGGCATACCGAGGATGTCGCCGAGCACTCCCTAGACATCCGGCCGGGCTCGGCCCCGCCATGCAGCGCTTATGCCCGTTTTGATGACGCCAAGCGGAAGATCATTGGCGAGGAGATCCACAAGCCGTTGGAGGCCGGATTTATAAAGAAGTATTCCACCCCGAGTGGCTAGCTAATCCCCGTATTAGTAGAGAAAAAAAAAATGGGAAATGGCGGATGTGTGTGGACTACACCCGGTCTAAACAAAGCATGTCCGAAAGTTCCTTTTCCTTTGCCTCGACCGACCAAATTGTCGACTCCACCGCGAGTGCGAAACGTTGTCCTTTCTCGACGCCGTATTCCGGTTACCACCGGATCAAAATGAAAGAGTCCGACCAGCTTCGCGACCTCGTTCATAACACCCTTCGGGATGTATTGCTACCTCACCATGCCCTTTGGGCGAGGAACGCTTGGCGCAACATACCAGCGCTGCATGCAAATCATCTTCGGGAACTCATCGGAAGAATTGTGGAGGCCTATGTCGATGACATAGTGGTAAAATCTAAGAAAACGTCCGGACCTCGTGGGAGACCTCGGAAACCTTCTCGAGTGCCCGAACAAGAAGGGAGTCAAGCTCAACCCCGAAAAATGTGTATTTGGGGTCCCCCTCGAGGATCTTTGCTAGGTTTCATCGTCTCTCAACGAGGCATCGGCAAACCCAACCAAGGTTGACGCAATCACCAAGATGGGTCCAATCCAAGATCTCAAGGGAGTACGTAAGGTCATGGGCCGCCTCGGGCTTCATTAAGCGAGTTCATCTCACGCCTCGGGGAGAAGGGCCTACCCTTTTATCGGCTCCTTCGCAAGTCCGAGCGCTTTGCACGGACCCCCGAGGCCGAAGAAGCCCTCGGTAACATCAAGAAGCTCTTAACAAACCCACCGGGTCCTCGTGCCGCCAAATCCGGGAGAAACCACTCGCTCTTATACGTCACGGCCACAACTCAAGTGGTCGGCCACGGTGGTCGTAGTAGAGCGTCGGGAAGAGGGGCACACGTTGCCGGTTCAACGCCCGTCTACTTCATCGGTGAAGTGCTTTCCGACACCAAGACTCGATATTCGCAGTCATGCGAAGGCTGCCATGCGCCATCGTCTTACGACACGAAGGAAACCGTCACTACTTCCTCGCCACCACCCGCCAGCTATGGTATCCTCGTTCCCCTGGAGAAATCCTCCAGAACCGAGAGGCCGGGGAGGGGAGAGTGGCGAAGTGGGCGGTGGAGCCTCATGGGCGAAACAATATCATTCCCCTACGCAAGGCGATCAAGTCTCAAGTCCCGCCGACTTTGTGGGTGAGTGGATCGACACGCAACTACCCCCAAAGACCATCCAGGGCGAATCTTTGGACCATGTACTTTGATGGATCCATGATGAAGACAAAAGCGGGGGCCGGTTTGTTTTTCATCTCACCCCTCGGGGTTCACACGAGGTGCGCCATCCGGTTGAACTTCCCCGCCTCCAACAATGTCGCGGGGATACGGGGCACTTTGGTCAACGGTCTCCTGGATCGCAGATGAGACCTCGGGATCCAGACGGTTGGAAACCGGGGGATTCACAACGGTTATTGATCGAACATGAAAGCCTCGGCGTGCCCGCGACCCCAAGATGGAGGCGTATTGCCGAAAGTGCGCAAATTGGAGGAAAAGTTCCACGGGCTTGAGCACAAACACACGCCAAGGCGTTACAACGGCCGCGGATGAGCTCGCCCGAGGGGTTGCGGCAACCCGAGGTACCGTTCCCCGAACGTCCCTCACCCGAGACCTCGGTGAACCCTCGGTTAAGTGCACTCCCTTGGAAGTACCCTCGGCTCACGAAGGCAGCTTCCGGAGCAAGCGCGCCCCGAAGCCATGGCGATTGACCAAGACCCCGACTCGAGGGAGCCTGCGTAGAACCCGAGGATAGGACCGAGGCTCGCCCGGTTGGCTCGAAGGGCAAAATCCTTTGCGCTGATTGGAGAAAAAGAGAACTCTACAAGAGAGGAGCCTCGGGAGTATACATGCGATGCATACCCTCGGCCGAAGGCAAAGAATTGCTCGAAGACACCCACCGAGGGAGTGTGGGCCATCATCGCGCCCCGAGGACTCTGGTCGGTAAAGTCTTCGAGCAAGGCTTCTACGGCCCTCGGCGTGCGAGGCGGATCAAGTCGTGCGTACACCGCAAGGAGTGCCAATTCTACGCCGCAGACGATCGCATCTCAAAGCACAAGCACTGCCGGACCATACCTTTAACATGGCCGTTTGCGGTATGGGGGCTCGACATGATTGATCCCCTAAAAGGGCGCCGGACACACACACATGTCCCGGTCGCCATCGACAAATTCTCAAATGGATTGAAGCCCGAGCCGTGGTGAACCCTCGCGACGGAGGAAACGGTGAAGTTCTTTACGAATATCATTTCCGTTTTGGAGTCCCGAACTCCATCATCACGGACAACGGAACGAACCGTGGGGAAGAAATTCCTCGACTTTTGTGACGACTATGGCATCCGGGTTGATACCTCGGCCGTAGCCCACCCGAAGACCAACGGACAAGTGGAGCGTGCCAACGGCATGATCCCGCCAGAGACTCAAGCCGAGGATCTTCAATCACCGAACCATGCATTGAAAAGATGGTACCCGAACTGCCGCCGGTTCTATGGAGCCTTGAACAACGAAAAGTCGAGCCACGGATTCAGCCATTTTTTTCTAGTCTATGGGGCCGAGGCGATCTTGCCCACGAACATTGAATATGGGTCCCCGAGGCCGCGAGCCTACACCGAGCAAGGCAACCAAAGGGCAAGACAGACTCCATTGACCAAGTCGACGAGGCCCGAGACGCCGCACTCCCGAACTGCGGAAGATACCGGCCAAGCTCTACGCGGTATCACGCCAAGCGATCCGAAGCCTCGGGAGTTCCAAGTCAACGACCCGCACTCGATTGAAGATGACAACAAAGGGCGCCATAGGCTCACACCACCACTCGGAAGGGCCTTATTTCATCGCCGAAATACTAAGGCCTTGGACCTACAAGTTGAAGAACGAGAAGGGCGAAGTCTACTCCAACGCTTGGAACATAGAACAGCTACGCCGCTTCTACCCTTAAATTCCGCACTAGAAGTCAAACACATGTGTTTTTTTGCTCAATAAAAGATCTACATCTTTTACGAAAAAGTGCTTCGTGCATACCTTAGGGAGTCTTAGTCTCGTCCAGCACAAGACTAAAACTCCCTCGGGGGCTACATGGGGACCCCCCTCCTCTTTCTTTTTTCAAAACTTTTTTTCAAAGAAAAAGTTTTCTTGCGCACACTCGAATTGACCATTTAAGTTGCGAAGGTCGGCGCATACACAAATCCTAAGTGAGATAGCCGAGGCAAGCGGGACCGCCCCTAGTGGCACCCGTGCGAACCGCCCTAGTGGCATCCATATTCACTATCTCGCGAACGGAGAAAGCAAGCGGCCGGGCCACACAATAAACGAGAAATTTGAGAAACGCAACTCAAACATAAAATGCACTGCCGAGGCCACGGACCTCGGGCAAAGATTGTTGTATATTTACAACCTTCTCACAAACTCAAGTTTTTCGTACAAGGAGAAGTCGAGGGGGCAGCGCGAGCCTGGTCCACTGCCGCCCTCGCCGGCCGGCGATGGAAGCATCGGCACGACCAACATCCTCGGCGGTGGCTTCCCGAGGGTGGCGTCGGCCCGTCGGCGCGTCCTCGGAGAGAGCGTCCACCATTTCCGTATCCGCCTCATAGGTTGACTCTATGGGGAATATGGAGGACACACCTCATCCTCGAAGTGGGAGGCCAACCGGGTCGCGGCGCCGTCCATGAAGGTGTACAGCTCGGGTCTTGGCGGCGTCGGCGGCATCCCCCTCTCGGGCGGGACCGACCTCTTCCTCGCCATCGGAGCCGAAGAAGAAGCCGCCCGCGACGCCATCCAACGTCTCGGACTTCATCGAAGAGAAGTGAGAGCCAGAGACGCCATGCACGCCCGCATGCCGGACGAAGCGTTCGGAGCTCGGACACGAGAAAGCCACCCACGGCGCAAACGGGTCACGAGCCGAGGGGTAACCTCCCAGTTGCCCGCCCCCCAGCGGCGGATGAAGTCCGGCGAGCTTCTTCCGGCCTCCCGGTACGACTTACGCTCCTCGGCCCCAGCCCGCGCAAGTGTGGCGCGGTGTTCACGACCTGCGGTCCCGAACCTTCTCGCCTCCGCACGCGGGCACCCAAGTCAAGTTAGCAAGATGAGGCACCGAAAAGCGACAAAGCTCACCAAGGGAGAAGACATACCTTGACACCAACCCGCCCCGGCCCGGCATCATGTTGTGCTCCTCCACAGCGACTCGCGGCCGCTCCTTCTCCTTTCTCGAGGGTCTCCCCTCGGACACCGCCCCCCGATCACGGGTGTTCCAATAGCGTCGCACATCTCCGCTGCGCTCTTCGCCTCCTCCCGAGAGCCGTCCCGCTCATCATGCGCCTCTTCAGACTGGAGGGACCGGGTCCGGCCTCCTCAAAATCTTGGCTCATCCGAGCCATCTCGGTACCATTTTGTTGGGCCTCGACTCCGCGCCTTGACGAGCCCGGCCTCCGTGGTCGCCCCGGGACTCCTCTCCTCGGCAAGGGCGTAAAAAGCTGGGAGGACTCCGCTCCGGCCCGGGATTAGCTTCACCCGAGTTTGACCAAGGGCATTCCAGTCAAAGACATTACGGGCGCAGAGTTCTCCCTTCTCCCGGCGACCGCCGGAGAGTCCGCAACAAGAATATCAACAATCAAGATACAAGCACAAAAAGGTATCTGGCAGGGGATAACCACCAAGGAACTCACCGCTGCCGCCCCTCGCCAAGGCGCCCGCCATGGTGTCCCCAATCCTCGCCGGGCCGGCGGCCACCCGGCGGATCTGCCGTGGGTCCTCCACGCGAGGACCTCGGCGGTCATCAACCACCGCGGCCACGGACCCCGGCGCACGCCCAAGGTCAAGGGTGGACCGCCCCCCCGAGTCGGCTTCGAGAGGGAACATCTCCTCCACACGTGCAGCCTCCGCAGCCCCGAAACCCGCACCAATAAAAGTCTAAGGGTCCTCGCCGCAACCACGGGCACGGCCCCCACCATCGCCGAAGACAACGCCTTGCCGAGGGCTACGTCCCGACCCTCTCGGGCGCATGAAGCATGGGGAAGTTGGGGTTGTACGCCGTGAACCCCCCCGACGACGGGCGCAGCCAACTTTCGGACGCCTCCGCCGCCGAAGAGGTCCTCTGAGAGAACTCCCCGACAAAGGGGCCTTGCTCCTGGAGGGGCGGCAAAGGTCACGGCTCCCTTCAAATGGCGCTCAGCTCCCAGCATCGAACCGTGTCCCGTGGCACGGCTGGCTCTCCGTGTCAATCACCATCTGGGCCACGCCGACCCGCCATCGCCACCATGGGCCCGCACCACCCGGGGTGGCCTCGGCGCCCGGCCGGTCCGACCTCCCCGGAGCTCGGGGGCTAGTACCACGGAGAACCCGACACGGAGCGACGACGCCTTGGTCGACGACCCTCGCTCTGGGCCCCAACAGGTCGATGCACCGGCCTCGTGGCCTTTTCTTGGGGTGCACACACGGGCCCCGTCTTCCTAAAGACAAGCATGCGTCGAAAGAAGCCGAAAACATCGAAAGGAGGCCGAACACGGGCATAAAGAGACTTTACTTAAGCCCTAGGGATCGCCCTAGGTGGGGCCGAGGCGCGAGAAGATCGCGACCAGGGCGCCCGACTTGACGCGACGAGCCGTCTCCCTCCACTTCGGGCCCAGCACGACACCGGAAGCTGGTCTCGGACGGGGTCACCGGCCCTTCATCCCCGCACAGCGCCTTTGCGGCGCCACTAGTACCCGCCACAGAGGCGTTTGCCCTTCCCCGCGAGAGCCTCACCTTGCAACATCAAGGCACCCACATCGGGTAACTCCCGAGCCTTCACCAGTCTCGGGGCCTCGGCTAGAAGAGGCCTCGGGCCCTCTGGTCTCAGCGATCTCCGACGCATCAGGCCCAGGCTCATAACGAAGCCCCGAGTAGGTCGGGAACCCCATGGCGCGGTCTATGTGACTCGCCACATCGTCATCCGACGAGTTCACGACGAACTCGTCCTCCTCCTCTTCCTCGTCCCTCCCTCGGTGGTTGAGGTATCAGCGACTTCGCCTCGCCTCCTCTGCTTTCGGCCCGACGCGTTTTTCGCGAGCCACGTTTCTCTTCTTCTTCTCCTTCTTCAACGCCCGATTACCCTCTCATTCGCTTCGTTCCGAGCACGGTTCGCCGCCCGGTGTTCGGCATCCAAATCGGGCACGGGAGGAGGAGAGTCGCAATAATTTAGGCGACCCTACAAGGAGAAGGAGTAAGAACCACCATGGCGGCAACACGGCGACAACAAGATAATGCAAGGACATCGAGGCCAAGAGACGCTTACCAGGAGATATACCCACGAGTGGGCGCGATAGGAATCTCCCCGGATATGCGACGAGGCGTTGGATCCCAACACCTCTTTCACCCTCTTGGCCGAGCCATCGGTTGGAAAGCGTAAGGCGACATCCGACACACTTCAAGACCGGCGGCCTCGGCATCATCCGCACATGATCAAAGGACGGCCATCAAGGGAACACCCGACGCCGGTGGAAAGCAGCGACCACGGCGGCAAAGATTCACATCCTTCCTGAGCCGCAGGACCGCCCGCCCTCAGCCCTCCACCGGGATGGTCCTCCGACGGAGGACCCCAGCTCCACTTCTACTGGCGATGCTTGAGAACACGCCCGGGTACGCGGAAGCTGCGTCCCATTGTTGCGGAGGTAGAACCACCAATCCCTCGCCACCCCCTTGTTCGAGGTGGTGAGCTTGAAAGGATGTACACACCACTGTTCGGGCCTCGGCGGCTCGATCGACTTGGAGCGCGCAACCGGCAATCGCGCAACGCCTCCGCGGGCTTGCCCCCGCGCCACCGAGGCCGTGGTAAGATCCGCCTTGAAGAACCACAACCGAGGTCCCAATGCGGCTCGATCCCCTCGTGAATCCCTCACGCAGGGTGACGAAGATGGCGCCTAGGAGATCGAAGTTTGGGGGCAAGTGGTGGAGCTCGACATCGTAATAGTGGAGGATCGCCCGAATGAACCGGCTCACCGGCATCCCGAAACCACGCCGGTGAAGATCCATCAAGCTCACCACGTAGCCATCGAGGGTTAGGCTCCTCCTCACCCCCAATGTGGAGCAATCCACCCGGCCACAAGCCGATCGCGACGGGGGCGAAGAAGCCCTTCCTCGACCAGCGCCGAAGCTTCTCCTCCGTCGCCGTCGTCCTCGGCCACGGCTCGGCATCGAGCACCTCCTTCGCGCCGTCGCCACTACCAGACTACGCCATGGATGAACGGGGAGATGAGGAACAGCAACCGCTGGCAACACCGTTCACACGAGCCCAAGGCAAGTGAATCCCTCTCTTGATCTCTCCTACTCTTTCCTTCTATCTCCTAATTGCTTTGCAAAATGAAGGCAAGAGCAAGACAACAACTACCCGCCGCCGCCCGGCGACTCCCATATTTATAGGGACGAGAAGGCAAACCGCCGGCCTGGGCAATCGAACCGACTCCTGGAGTGGACGGCCCACGATGGCATGGGAACCGGCCATCCAACGGCTCATCCGCGCGGTGGAGCCGCCAAGAGCATTAATGCACCTTGACGGTGCTCTCGATCCCGCCCACGACAAGAAGCCATAGGGCATGTGTCCCATCGGATCGAATAGCACGCCGCCCGCGGCGAGCGAGACGACGTCTTCCGGGCCCGGGTAAAACCGTCCGGCCGTCCATATCCATATCCGGCGCCCGACCTAAAGGGGCAAAAAGTCAGTCCGATGACGGTTCCCGCCCGGCTGAAAACCAAACGAGCCTCGGCCGACGCACGACAACGTGCACCTTACGCCCGAAGGTTGCGGTCGGGCCCACATGGGTTTCTACATTAAGCCGCCTCAGGATAACCCGAACGAGGGGACGGATGGAAATGCACAACCGGGCTATACCCGAATTCCCTCCGGGGCTCAGATTTCTGAACGTGTTTAAGACCGCGGTGTCTGCCGCTTATAGAGATGTCCCTTCCGGTGGAAGGCCTCACGAGCCCTCGGGGGTTGGTCCGCCCAAACCCCGGATCCGCTAAGTGGTCCGTAGGTTCTCATGGGGTGAATCCTAGATCACATAGCCGACCCTTGCTCCGGCAAAGGCACGGGCACCCCACTTAAACCCGACCCGCTTACAACGTTCGGGGCGGAGTGCACCATGGTCGGCTTTTTAGGCACCGAGGTGTATCTCCCCTCCTCCTCCCTTCGGAGGGCGACGAGGAGGCGTATCATCAAAGTCGAGGAAGCCGGGGTCGACCTTGCGCACATAAGCGCGGGCCTCGGGCCGCCCCGCAACCATGAACAGACTCCGCACAAACAAAAGCGCAATTTAAGAGTCTGTTTCAGCCTTGCCAAATACGTGCAAGGTATAAAAGACCTCGAAGGAATCCGTCATTCCATTCGAGGCCTCGGGGAAACTACACCCAACGGATGCGCTCGTCTTGCACCCATTGTAGACAAACCACCCTGAGAAGAAATAAGGCGACGGGAACGGCACAAACCCCCGGGCGAATCCATATTCGCTCGGGGGCTCTGGGGGCTCTTGTCGGGGACCTAAATATTGGGCCCCGAGACATTCTCCAAAGAACGAAATCACCGGCCCATCCGGGCCCCGGAGAAACCCACCGCCATCATCCCGTGAAGGAGCTCGCTACGCTCCAGGAGGACAAGGTCTTGGACCTTTATGAAGACGACGAACCATGACGCTCCACGGCGACATCAGCCAAACCAAGGCACGGGCCAAGCCCCAAAATCTCCGTTTTCGAGGTTGGCCTAGCTCTCGGCCCCCCCTGGAGAAATCTCCGCCGCCCGAGGGTGGCCTAGCTCACCACCCTCGAGCGCATAATCTCCGCCCGCCCGGGGAGACCCAACTCTCCATCCTCGAGCAAGGTAGCCCAACCGACTCACCCGGGATCGCGCACCCTCGGGCATGGGAGGTTCCGCCTGGAGGAAGGGAAACCGCCGCATTCAATGCGGTTGCACGGCAGACGAGGTGCCAGCGCCATCGATTACGCCCGATCAAATCGAACTGCCAGATCGTCTCCCCAATCCGACCGATGGGACACAAAGCCGAACCGGTGACGTATTACGCCACCCGGCATGGGAAACCAGGCGACAATTTGCTCATTTCCCGAAACACCCGTCAAAGATGCCACGCGTTGGGCCGACTCGGGCTCCCCGACACGCCGCGGCCAGCAATCACCGGGACCGCCCCTTGCCATGCGGACTGTGAGGGGCGCCCCACACATCCTCGGGGCCGCACTGAGGAACGGCACGTCCCGCCACTGCATCGGGACGCATGTCTTCATCAAGCGACATCCAAGCCCGGCCAAACCCTCGGCAATGCACATGCAATGCGGTGTAGCCTCGAATTAGCCACCTAGGTATCCACCTATGTAAACATTACCTCTCTTTCCCTCTATAAAAGGGAGAGTAATGCCCCATTAGAGGGGGGATCCCCGGTCGATTCCAATCCCGATCCAAGACGGAGAAATTCACCACCACCACAACCACGATCGTGGGGCTTGAGACCAGCGTCTCTCCCTCACACCGCTTGTAACCCCTACTACGAGCGCACCTTTGAGCGCAAGGTAACACGAAAGCGAGACACACCCCGCTGGACGTAGGGCCCCGTTGGCTTTGAACCCAGATAAGCTCGCCGTGTGCGTGTGTACACCTTGCGCCACGCCATCGAGGGAGGAGGCACGCAGCATATAAATTTTTATTGCCGGCACCGAGGCACCCCCCAATTCTCGGAACACCGACAACGAGTGACATACATATATTGAGCAAAAAATTACTATGTAGAGGCAAATTCACCTTTTGCTAAAGGTTGGAAATTTCCCTCACTCAGTCACGCCGGTGCCAAGGTCACACGAATTTACAGCTTGGAGGCATGCAAGGAATTCTTTTACTCATCAATATATTAGTAATAAAAAAAATGACTTTTGATAATAAAAAATTACTCAAAATATTTTACTCAGCATTATAAGAAAGGAAAATTTACCGATCACATGTAAGGACAAAATTATTTTCTTACTAGAATAATAACGTAAGTAATAAAAAAATGATCTCACCATCTACCAAAACATGCCGGTGATTAGCAAAACAAAATTTACTGAGCATAGGTCAATAGGTATTTATTTTTCTTACTAGAATAATACTAGAAATAATAAAAAAAAAATTAACTCTGCATGCAAGGAATTATTTTACTCAACATAATGGTACTATTAGTAATAAAAAGATGACGACTGGTAATAAAAACTTACTCATTATAATTTTATTACTCAGCATTATATCAAAGGAAAATTACCGATCACATGTAAGGACGGAATTATTTCTTACTAGAATAATATCGTTAGTAATAAAAAATAATCTCAGCGTCTACCGAACATGCAGGTCAGCTGGGAATTATTTTATTACTAGAATAATACTATAGATAATAAAAATTTCTCTCACCACCTGATAATTCCACCTGATAATTTCTACTCACGAAACACGATGGAATTATTTATTGAAGCAAATAATAATAAGGCCGGTCAATCAGAATTACTTTGTCAAACAAAATGATAACCACAGTAATAAAAACCTCAGCCGGAGATTTAGACATGCTGGATCGGTCGGAGGTGGGAACCTATCAAAAATACTCGTACAGCCCAATCGGAGTAGTGAGCATCTCCAACAGTTTTTTGCATTCACGTTTGACATTTGCATATTTTGCCAAAGACCCTCAAAAATCACCCTCCAACAGTTTTGCATTTACGTTTGGCATTTGGGGAGAGTTGGCATTTTCTCCGGCAAATGGCGCATTTTTGCGCCCTTCGACGTTTGGCATTCACGGTTTAACGTGCGTATTAGAAGAGGTGGAAGGACATAAACATAATTTTGTTTTACGCCTCGGGGTTCCCGAGGTAAGTTTTTAAGAGGTGGAAGGATATAAACACAATTTTGTTTCTCTTTCGGGGTTTCTGATGTAAGTTAGATCTGAGTTTGCCAAATGAATTATGCCAAACTGTTGGAGATGAACTCTTTTTAGATTTGACATTTGGATTTGAGAGTTGGCAAATCAAGGCAAATGCCAAAACCACAAATAAGAAACTGTTGGAGTTGAATAGAGGAGAAAAAGGAGGTGGGGCCGTACAAGTTGTCAGGTGATTGAAAGAGTCAATTGATTCCTGTTGCATGCAGCACCGCCCGCAGTAATTAACTTTCCACAACGTGCATGCATGCGTGACCTTTTAAGACAGCCTCGCCGGACCTGATTCCCGCCGGCCACCGGAGCGTTGTTTATTAATCCTAGCGTAGGCTGCAAAATAGTGCGTGTATATATATATATATATATATGGACGCATACATAATGTGGTTTTTTAAATATGGGTGTAACTACATCCGGGTGTATAGAAAGTGCACCCATATATAGGGTGAGTGTTTTCTACTCCCGGGAGTAGTTACTCTCATCTTAAAAACACATTGTGTATGTGTTCATACTAATTTAGCAGTTTGAGTATGTTTATATACTTATATTAAGATACTTCAAATCTTACTACGCAAAAAAATTTTCAAAGGAACCTATACTTTTTAATATTTACCAAAACTGCCACTACTTTTGCTATATATATAAAAAGTATATCCACATACTCTAGGTATGTATACATACTTAACATAAATAACACCCTAGATGGTCTAGTATGATTATATACTACGTCTACATACACTTCGCTCGGGTCATATATGCCCTAAATCTAGAGATATACACATGGGAGTAACTACTCCCGTGGGAGTAGAAAAAGATTTTCCCTATATATATATGTATATATATATAGATATAGATATAGATATAGATATAGATATAGATATAGATGTAGCCCTTATCTTCTCAAGCATCGCATGCCTTTTTGTTCTTCTTAATCGATCTCCACCTGAAATGGTTAGCGACAAGAATACCCAAAGGTGCATACTAACTTGATAACATATTCTTGCTTTTATTAATAAGAAGAGAGAAAGTCTTTTTGCTCTTTTTTTTTTGATAGTCCAGGTATCTCTCCCGGCAAAGGCTTTCTTTTATGGTCGTAAGCTTGACCGTGGGAAAAGATCCTCGCAACTGATGGTGGTGAAGTTCCCAGTTTCACCACTAAGAAATTAGCATTACACTCCAGCCGCAAGGTTAGCGTCATCATGCTACCACAAGGCTTGCAACCATTCTCTTAAAAGTTTTGCAAAGAGAACCAAGAGATGGTTGTGATCTTCATGGAAGCACTCAGCTACAAGCAAAACTTAACTCAAGAAGACACTATGTAAAAAAAGGCTTCTACAAATCGCGGCGTTGAGGGCATCTCCATCGGCGACGCCCATTAGAGTCTCTAAATGTCCCTTTTACAGGACTGTTAGAAGTAGCGAGCGTGCAACAGGCTTTATAATACGGCGGGATTTAGTGCATCGCACACTTCCTCGCTCCGTAGTGAGCCCCTGTTACACACACGCCCGTGGAACGCGTCGTGTCCCGGGTTTTGCTCGACCGAGGTGTACAGATCTCTGCATATACCGCCTAAGATGCGATCGCACCTCGAGAAACCTCACGCAACCAGCGGCATCAAGTACTCGACCGTATCAAGGCCCAAAAGTAGTGACGCCCCGGTAGCAAAGATACGATGTAGAAGCTTCGGATCGCATTGCACCCATTTTACAAAAACTGCGTCAGAATAATGGCGCGCATGTCGACGCTGCGTCTGCTGGCGTGCCACGCGCCTTTAATCGTAAATCGCACGTACGCCCGGCCGCTGAAACGCCCGTAAAAGCAAGAGTAATATACGCACCCGTGCGGACGATCAATCGCTGACTCGGTAACCAACGACAAATTAAATACCATCAACATAACACCAAAACAACTTAGAAGGAGGGATTTCAACTAATATATTCCAAAGTTTTGGTGTTTATTTGGACTTACAGTACAAACTCATGGATGATCACTTTGGGCCAAAAAAGACAAAGAAAAAAAAATAAATTAACAAATAAAAAAAAGGGTCCAAAGGAGCAAATGGCAAGCCCAACCAAGGATCGAAGCAAAAACGCGTCAAAACCAGCCGGGCCAAGTCCACCTTACAACTTTTCGAGCAAGGAAGCCCAGCTGCGAAGCGGCCCGGCCAAGCCGCCTCGGGTAGGGTGCGCGCACCACCACTGTGCGGCCGCACCCCGGCCGAGGCGGCTCGAGCCCAGCCGGGGGGAGGCGGTTTGCTACCTTCCAAAACTGGTGCAACCGACGTGGGATGGTCGGTTTGGCGTACATGGAAGGTTTTCCTAGGGCGGTTTGGGTGATTTTAGCATTTAGGCCCCTCCCCCCCTTGTGTATAAATAGACCCCCTCTCCCTCTCCAAAAGCACTACAATTTCAAAGGAGAAACCACCACTTATGCAAGAGAGTAGAATTAGATCTTCTTCTTCTTCTACTTCTTCTATTCTATCTTCTAATTCTAGAGAGTGAGAGAGGGGAAGAGCTAGAAAGAAGCTTTGTTCTTTCTACACGGAGTTGCCGGGTTCGCCCCCTCGGTGTTCCGCGGTTCCTAGGAGGACGGAGTGCGGGACTTGTCGGCACCCGCCCCAGCTTATACCTCTGCAAGCTACTTACACTTTGGTAAGGAGTCTTGTGATTATCTTCGTGCTACTTAATTTCCTTCGCATATTTCTTAGCTGTTGTAAACTTGCGGGATTGGTAGATTGTCTCGTTAAGAGCGTTAGTTCTTGGTGGAGGAACTCTTTTGACCGGGAACCTTGGCCAACATCAAGAACTGTGACCAATAGTGCAAACGTGGTGTTTGGACTAGCGTTCACCTACCTTTTGCGGTGCATCCCACGGTTGAGGGGTAGGCGGCTTGGTCGTGACAAGCCTTGTCCGTCCTTTGAAATCCCCCCACGCTCGGGCCGTGTCGTAGAGCTAATTGCCGAACACCGCCCTTTGGGCGTGGGCGGTGCCCGAAGTGAGTAGACAACAGCCTTTAGGAATCACCGCCCTCGAAAACTTAGCCTATAGATACCTCGCTACTCTTAGAAAACAAACCCTTGCCTTAGGTTGACATAGACACGAAAAGCCACCGCGCGACCGTCCTTGTGTAAAATACGATACCACGCTTACCACGGGTGAAGTGCTACAACGTTGAAATTGAGACGTAGTTTTCCTTTACAAGATAATGTCAAATCAAAAAGTTTTAAGCTAGAGAGCTTCATAACTTAGCAAGATCGACAATTCTTATTTTTTGGTTGTTTCCCCATCCGACATAGTGCTAATGACATTGTTCACAAATCTTAGAAATCTCTCTCATAGATCCATAAACTTTATGAGACGTGTAAATGTAGTGAATAATGTTGCCACGACGTCATCGGATGAATAAATGACCGATATAAAAAAAAATATGTACATCTTAAGAAGCTATACAACTTTTGTGTTCATTACTTCTTACGGTGAAATCATTAGATGCCCGAAAAAATGTTGTTTAAAGTTGTATTTTTTGAAATCCAAATTTCAATTTTTTTTTAAGATTACACAAGACCACGCACATGCTCAACACGCACGCAAACCCTACCCCTATGAGCACCTTCGAAGGATTGAGCCGACAAATCTTGAAGTTCACAAAGTCACCACAGCCTCCTGTTTTTGGCGGCGTCGCCTACCACTTACATGCATAGTACTGGAAAATCGTTGAATAAATCCAGGATAAAGTGTCACACCCAAATTTGAACCCGGGGAACATGACAAGAGTAAGGGGCACTCCCAACCCGGACTCTATGGTAGAGTCTAATAAGGTCATTTATAATCTCTAATATATCGTGCACTTGGAGTCTAAATAAGACTTGGAGTCTTGGTTATTCTCCATCTCTCTTCCATAAATATCTTTTGCAACATCAGCCCACATTAGCAAATTACAATAAATATGAATGTAATAAATACGCTTGTAGACTCTACTCCCTCCATCCCTAAATGTTTGTCTTTTCTCGCTTCCCGAGAAACTATCGCTGCTGGCAATTATATACTAAAATATATAAATATTTATGCTAAGTAATTAGTATCATCGAAAGGTATTTTTGTCTAGTTTTTTAATAAATTTATTTGTAAACATAAATTTTGCATGTATTTTGTACAAAGTGAGTCAAACTTGTGGCACGAAAATGAACGACGGCGGTCAATTAGGGATGGAGGGAGTATGGTAGAGTTTGCATTATGAAAGTGCTTTAATAGAGTACTCCCTCCGTTCCAAAAAAAAAAAAGCTTGCAATTATGCGAAGCGTGTCGGTCAAATTTTTCTCAACTTTGACTAGATAGGTTTCACAGATAACATGTGCAACATTTATATCTCCAAATAAATTTATTAAAAACTAGATTTAAAGATCTTTCCAATGATACTATTTACTTAGTATAAAAATATTTATATATTTTAATATATAATTTTTGATGAATCGGTAGGGGAGGCCCCTACCTATTTTTTGCTTTTTCAATTAAATGAAAGAATAAGAGCTGTACAAACTAAAAGAAGAAGAAAAAAAATACAAGGCAACCAGGCCCAAAGGAAAAAAAAAGAAAAAAAAAGCTAGAACTGAAGATTCTCTCGCCATGAAGATAGAAGAACACTCTTGGATGCTTTGGCTTTGGTGCGCACCAAACCAAACTCATAGAGGAAAAAAACGTTTGAAGACATCCACTCCCTCCTTCCATTGTCGAAAATGATACTATTTCTTGTTTTCCAAATGGCCCAAAACCCGTGATCGATTACCTCACGACGAAATATAATACTTTGAAAACTGTTCTTGCCTTGAGCACCATATCCGGAGGGACAAATCGAAAAGTCCCAAGAAATGTTGAGCAGGCTCAACAATCATTCTGAATCTGCACTCAAAGAAGAGGTGGAGCGGCGATTCTTCTATGTTCTCGTTACATAAGACACTGCGACTATAGCGGGCGAGACATATTTTTTTTTTTAGAGTCCTCTTGTGTTTCAGTCTGTCCCTTACCAGGAGCCAAAAGAAAAACTTGTGGTTACCAGGGGTTACTTGCCATCCAGAACCATTTGAAGAGGGAGATGTCAAGTTTGACCCTTTAGAAGCAAGTAGGCTTTCTTGCTGCTGAACTTATTGTTGCCCCATTTGTAACTCCATCTGTCCTCCAAGTTCTCATCTCCTATTGTATCCTCAAGGACAAGCAGGAGGTCTTCCAACTGGCTGGCATCTAATTGTGAAAGAGGCAACCTGAATACTGCATCCATTTGTTGGTCCATATGGAATCGGCGTAACATTTTGGTTTTCTTGCAAAGGAGAAGAGTTGGGGATATTTGTTGTGAAGGGGCTCATCAATCCATATGTCGGACCATAAAAGAACCGAATTCCCGAGATTGCGGGTGGCCATTTCGAGAAAATTTGGGAAAGAGCTTGAACTTCTTTTCCACCGGAAGATCCAACAGGTGCCCTGGCATGGGGAGGAATGTTTTTGTTTTGGTAAAGCTTTGACCAGTGAGTCTGACCCAAGGTAAATCAGCATGATTATAGAACTTGTCCAGGAATTTTAGGAGGAGTGCATCATTATGGGCCCCGCAAATCAATGATCCCTAGACCACCTTGTTCCTTGGGCAGACAAGCAATTTCCCAGGCTACCAAGCAGCTTCCCTTTCTATCAATGTCCCCCTTACTCCACAAATAGTGCATTCTATATTTATCAACTTGCTTGATCACTTGTGGAGAGAATTTTAGAGTGCACAAATAGAAGGTAGGTAAAGCGCATGGCCTGAGTTCACCAAGAGGAGTCTACCCCCGTATGACAAAGAACCTCCACCAAGCCATTTAGTCTCTTCTCAATCCTTGTCATCAGGGGAGTGAAATCTGGAATAGTAGGTTTGGTGGTTCCAAGAGGTAAACCAAGGTAGGTGAATGGCATGGCTCCTACTTGACAGTCTAGACAGCTGCAAGCTCTTGAGCTTTTGCATGATTCAAGTTTATTGGCACCAGATAGGATTTGTTGTAGTTGACTTTGAGACCTGTGGAGATGGAAAATGTACTCAAAAGAACCTTTAAGTTTTCCAACACCAAGCTATCTCTAGGTAGGATGAGCAGTGTATCATCTGCATATTGGACAATTGGGTAATCTCCACCAAAATTGTCAGAGAGGGGGTGAGAAATTTCACCCATAAGCCAAGCTGTATTGATCACAGATTGATGTAAATCTGCAGCAAGCACAAAAAGAAGTGGTGATAAAGGGTCACCTTGCCTAACTCCCCTCTTGCATTTGAAGTTTTTGCCTGGAATGCCATTCAAGAGTACATTTGAGCTGCCTATACCTAGAATGTTCTTAATCCAATTGATCCATTTGTTAGAGAAACCCTTGTGTTTCATTACATCCAGAATGACGATGCTCTAGCTTATCAAATGCTTTCTCAATCTAATTTTAAGATGACAATCTCCTTTTTTGAACTGTGGCAAAGGTGCAGGAATTGAAATGACCAAGCAAGACAATCCTGTATTATTCTCCCCTTAATAAAACCATATTGATTGGCATGTACCAGCTGCAAGATGACACTTTGTAATCTTTGAGAAAGAATCTTGGTAATGCATTTCATGGAGTAGTTCATAAGAGAAATAGGTCTATAGTCATTAACAGTTTTAGGATTGTCCTTCTTAGGGATGAGAGCAATGACAGAAGAGTTAACTGGGCTAAGATCTAGATTTTCTCTGCAGAAATCATGATCAATCTTAGGAGATCAAACTTGATGGTGTTCCAAAGATCTTTTGATAAAGGATCCATTAAATCCATCGGGGCCTGGAGCATGATCATTGGGTAGAGATTTAATTACCACCTCAATTTCCTCATTACTGAAATCACTTTGTCCGGACTTTCTAGGTTATGACTAACCAGGAGTTCATCTAGCGGAAATTCCATCCCAGTGAACTCTGAAACTCCCATTCTGTCTCTGAAAGAGGACCAAAGCAGGTTTGCCTTTTGGTCATGGTCATGAATAAGGTTACCATCCTCATCTGCAAGACTGACTATATAGTTCCTTTTATGGCCAATTGTGGCCATCCTGTGGAAGAATAGTGTATTTTCATCCCCTAAATTAATCCACCTGACTGAGAATCTCTGCTTCCAATAGATCCTTTTTGCCTCTAGCATGGAGTTGAGGTGGTTCTTGACCAATCTTCTGAATTTAGATTCCAGTATGCATAAAGGTCTTTGGTCTTCAAGACCCGTCAAGCGAAGAAGAGCACCCAATTGCAATTATAGATGATCTTGCTTAAGTTTGATAGATTTTTGCTCCATTTTTTCAGGCCACCTCTAACATGTTTCAATCTTGTTGATAGGTGTTTTGCTACATTGGCAAAAAAAAGGACTCGTTGTTCCAATGGTTACTTACGGTTTCTTGAAACCGTGGGGGCCCAACCGTAAGTTCTCAAAGCGAAAGAGGTTGGATTTTGGAATATTTGTGCCTATATGCAAGACATAGGGAATGTGATCAGAAATTGGTTTGCTCAGGGGTTGTACCTTTGTGTCAGGGAACGAGCCAAGCCAATCAACTGAGACAAATACCCAATCTAATTTAACCAGCAAGGGGTCATCCTACATGTTACTCCAAGTGTAATTTCTCCCACTGAAAGGGATGTCCACTAGGTCCAAATCAACAATAGTGTCATTGAACATGTTCATCTCAACTGTATCTCCTCCCCGCCTTGTTTCTATTTTCTGGACATCGATCGAAGTTGAAGTCCCCTCCCAGGACCCAATTGTCAAAGGAACTCGTATCAAAGTTCATCACCAAAGGTTATAAATCTAGTTTTCTCTTGGTCAATTTACTAGGACCATAAATATTTGATAAGTGTTGACGGTGAAAACACCCTTATTTTACATCATAAAAACACCGTCAACATCCCTGTTTTGAAAGGAAGAATAACATTTCATGAACATATTTTACCCAATAACCTAGTTCCACATGTAGATGTCATTATTTTTATGCAGATATGAATTCGAAGGAAATCTGGCCGAAACGACGTGAATAGTGGCCATCCAGTCGGTGACCCAAGTATGGCCAATGGACAAAATATCATCACCATCATGATCTCCATGTTCTAGGATGCTTCCACACAAAATTTGAAGTCATTTGGCCACAAGACCAGCATCGGCCGACCAAGGGCCATTTGATCCCGAGAGCGGCGACATGTGGGGACGCCTTCTAGAAGAGTTGGAAAAGGCCTGGGCCCAATGGACCAGCATCGGTCGACCCATGACCTTTGGCCCAAACTCTTCGAAGACGACGACCGCCACGTCACTAATCCGTGGGAGAACAAGAGAAGGCACCTGATTGGTCCATCAATACGTCACATGGATCGTGTTGGTACAAAATAAACGTCACGGCAAGTTCCAGACTCAAGACACGTAAACCGGCGATGGGGCCAACATTCCCAAAGACTAGGGGATGGCCCATGTCATGGACCATGGTCGGTCGACCATGGCCCACTTAGCCAAAGATGTCCTCCCACGCCCATCACATTGTCCACATACCGAAATTACCTCACACGTTGATCCTAAGGCGGTTGCATGGCGGTTAGATCCAATGGTGGGCAATAGAGGTCACACGGATCGACGACGTGGCGCTGGAGTAGCCCCTACTCCACCTTGGGGCTATAAATACCCCCTACCCCCTCACTTCCAAGAGAGACCATAAGGAAGGAGCTCTCCACTCTATCAAGATGTAGTAGTGTTAGTATAGTTGGGAGTTAGAGTGAGTAGTGAGCTTCACTTGGGTTTCCAGAGCTGGTCTTCTAGGAGGTCTGGTATTGTTCTTTTATCATTCCTTTTGTAGTAAGATCTTTACATTTATAATTCATTTCTTTACTTTACTCTAGTATTTACTCTATTGAGTATTTACTTAGTACAACTTTAGTTCTCTAGAATATAGTTGTTATGATATTATCTAGCATATAGACGTTTCACACTTAGTTATGGTTCAAGCCATGGTTCACTTTGAACCCATGCCTGTATGCGATCATCATCTCGTAAGAGGTGCTCTAGTTGGCCTTGTGCTATAGCATCTAGAGTAGTGAGAGGAAGTATAAGCATGGTGCTTAGACTCGATCTTGCCTCGTGGTTATCGCTTGTCGCACGGATGGATTGTGATAGCCAATAAGGTGGTGACAGCCCTTCTGGTCTCTGTATAGATCACCATGTGTTAGGCAAGTTCTTAAAAGGTAAGGCTCCAGTAAAATAGTAGCTTGTTTAGTGGTGGTTTATCCACCACTATTCACCTACTGCCTAGCATACTTGTCCTATGAACCACAACTAGTTGTATCGTCCTTTGTGCCTAGATTAGTATCATAGAAGTAAAGTAAGAATCATAGGAATCCTTTGCTCACTCGTTGTCCTCCCTGCTAGCTAGACTACTCTCTTATTTGTGTGTCTAGACTATTCCTGTGTGTGTCAATGCCTATATCATATACATCATTTACCCCCACCTTGGTCTAGAAGGTATATTAGTTGGTGGATACATGATTGTTAGTTATCACATCCTACGCCATCGCTTCCCATGGGCTAAATACAAATAACGATACCTTGGAATACTCCCGGGTGAAATGCTACAACGGTAATTCTCATTAAACTGAATATCTTACATGAGCATTAGAAATACCAACAATCATTTCTAGCCCATTTGCTAGGGACAGGTCCTATATCTATTTCTAGTGACAACGCTAAGTAAATGTCAACAAGCATTTCGGCGCCGTTCTTGGGAAGCAATTGGCAAAAAAGATGTTGATACTAAACTTGATGTCCACTAATATATGTTACCATTAGCTATTGTGGGGATATCGTTGTCTTGTGGAGTGTGGAATAACAGGCATCAACCGTTTCAATCTTTTAATTGCTTTCCACAAGAACAAGAAGTATTAAGAATGAGCCCAGGGTGTTTGATTATTCACGAACCATCAAAACTTCAACCTTGCTGCTCCACGGTGAGTATATGTATACATTCTAACCCCGTGTAGAAATGAAGAAAAGGTCACCGCCAAAATGGAGAAAAATCATCATATGTGACGGAACAAAAGCACTCACAATTCCATCTCAGTTTGTGGGGGAATGAGTTGTCTAGTCAATTCATCAATCAAGAATTTGGTTGCAATTTGGACTAACCCCTGTAGGGAAACCTTTCAAATCTAAGAGGATGAAACAATGATGCATGACTTGGAAGTTGCTTCCCTAATAGAATGGATAATCCTAGAGCATGTCATTAAGGAAAGGATTTCCCACTTTGGTCCACCAACTTCCCCCACCGACTATACATTGTGCACATGCTAAAAAAAAAAAAATCTCGTCCCTTCACGGAAAGTCGGTTCTGAGGCGGTTCGGTCATGTGGCCACGAGATGGAGTCACATGGACTGATGATGTGGCACTCGATGAGTTCCACCCTAAAGATGAAGTCAATAACTAGTGGGGATGACATCTAGGACCTAGGAGAAGACTCACATGACATAAAGTGAGGTCGGCCGAACTACCAAGTGTGGGATCTCAACATTGTGAACCTACCACCTTGATCACCTTCCCATCATGAACAAACCCCAAATTTGAGCACATGCGGCCACAAAATGGTGGTCGGCCGACCATGACTATTTCATCATAACACATCCTTGAGTCATCTTGACATGTGGGAGAAGCTTTGTAGAAGAATTGAAGGTGGAAAACCATCCATTGGATGGTCGGCCGACCCCCAAACCTTGGTCGGCCGATCCCACCTTTCCACCTTGCCACCATTCAGTACACTCTCTATGATATGTGGGACCACCTTCTAGAAGGAATGGAGATGGGCTACGGCCCATTAGGGGTTGACCGACTCACCCAAGTGATGATCCGCCAAATCAACTAGAGGAGACCCCACAATTCAAATAAGTCTTCCAACCCACCATCACCATCAAGGTTTGAACAAGACGGTAGAAGAAGGAGGTGCAACCATACATCCACTCCTCTAGGACCAACTGATGCACCTAAAAAAAATGAACAAGGAGGAGAAGTCCTACTCTTCGGACTTAAAACATGGAGCCCACGCCAAAAAGGTAAATTGGTAGTTATCTCATATTTCCCTTTTTCAATGCATTTAGGCTAGCTTTTGTTTTTACATCTTTGCATGTTTTAATTTTCAACAAACAAATTTCTCTTGCATAATAAAAACTTGAGAACATTATTTCATGAACTGTTGATCTCTCATGGGGTCTATGGAGAGGTTGCCTGACCCCTCTATCACCCCATCTCACACATCCACCATCTCTTCTCATCACCATTACACACTTTGGAAACATGTTCATGCAAAAACACGGATAAAACCCTAGCTTGGGGAGGTCGGTGACCACCCTCTTTAGCCATTTCACTTTCCAAATTCCTCCATTCACATCACCAAGACATCCACAACATGAATCCGAAACCATTTCTCCAAGGGCATCCAACCCTAGGTCGGCCGACCCAGGGCTTTAGATGCCTCGCCACTAATTCCATCACCCTTCACTTCTACTAAGCACAAGATGCATTCTCCACTAGCCAATTTTGTGTGGTAATCACATTGGTAGGTCGGTAGACCTACCTTTGGTGTCACCTCACATTCATATTTTCTAGAGCACTTGTGCAAGGCATCATCATCAACAACAATGGGGCACCTCCATCATTTGGGGCACAAGGTAGGTCGGCCGACCTACCATTGTAACACCGAGGCTTGCACACTATTGCTATCAATACCCCTCCATCTCTAGCTCAAATTCACACACAACTCATTCAAAAAAATACGAGCTTAGAGTTTCTTCTCTTCTCGAACTTCATGAGTAGTGCTTCTCAAGTGTAGGATAGTTCTAGATAGTCAAAATATATATATATATATATATAAAAAAAAAAATAAAAATAAATATATATATATATAAATAAATAAAATAATAAAATAATAATAATAAAATAATAATAATAATAATAATAATAATAAATAAATAAATAATAAAAAATGTAGTGTTTAGGCAAGCTTTGCCTCTTGCTCTCTTGTTATGGTATATCTTTACCCACAAAGAATGGTTTCACAAAGGCAACCAAGCCCCACAAGGACGACTAACCCTGGATGACTAACACTAACGCTAATCCTTTGTCGTCTAGTTGTGGTTTGTGTTCTCTCTTTGCTTGCAGGAATAAAAGAAAGCTATAAAGGGTTTAGATGTGCATACTATGGGTGTTTCTCCACCAACAGGATGCCTGCACTTGATTGTTTGTCTGCCGATGTGACTTTCGGACCATGCCAAAAGCCAATGTGGGGGAGGTCGGCCAATCTCCCAAGTGAAGGATCCCAGCGTTTGGACCCTACAACGTTGATCACCTTTGCATCAAGAACACTCTGCAAAATTTGAGCCTGAATGGCCCCAAAGGCACATCGGCCGACCACACAAGTGAAGGATCTCAATGTTTGGACCTTGCCATATTGATCACCTTCACATCAAGAACACACTGTAAAAATTTGAGCCTAAATGGCCACAAAAGGTTGGTCGGCCGACCAAGAAAATTTCAGAAATTCAAAAACGGTCGGTGCAGGATTGGTCTATCGGATGAGAAGAAGAGCACCACAGGAGGCCAAATGGTCGGGGCTCCAAAAGAGTGGTCGGCCGACCACCACCTTGGACTCTGGACCCACCTCTTATCACTCAGAACACTCCCATTCTGATTGCTCAAGCAATCCAAGTAGAGAACAACCATCAATGGGTACAATGGTGGGCGTAGATAGGAGTCTACCCGACACCATATCCACCACCAGGAGCGATGAGCAAGAGCTAAGCTTGGGGAGGTTCCCTCCCTCACTAAGGTAAGTATTCTTAACTCTTGTTATTTCAAATCCTTTTGCATCTTAATAAAATATGAATGAAAGAATAAACAATCCTCCTTTCGTATGCTTCATGAATGTTTATCTTCCATTGGAAATGATGAATAGTTGCTCTGCTAAATGTTTCTTTAGTAGTATACAACCCAATATTTCTCTAAGTATGGATTACTTAGCTCACATGAAAACCATCATGAACCTAAAACTTCTATGGGTTGCAAGTGCTTTCAACTAAGTCTAAAGTAATTTTTGAGATATGATTCATCCTAAGATGAGCTGTTATACTATTGTTTCCAAATAAGTATGGTTGTTGGAGTCTTTATTTTAAAAATCAATAAAACACTTGATGTTTCCTCTATGGTGAAAATTCCTACCAAAGCCATACTCATTATTTCATGATATAAGCTTTTACATATGTTGCTTGCTTTGTGTTGAGCTTTGTCAAGTCTTGTTGACCCTTGTAGAGAGATTTGTCATGCTCATTAAATCAAGTGCACGTACACGCCACCATACACATCTTTGCTTCTACACTAGAAGTACGCAATAACATGACATCCATCCTTTTCACTAAATAAATATACTCCATGCAGTTATATTTATGACCTCTCTCTAGTTATGTTTCTAGTAGAAGAGACGTTGGCTATATATATATAAAAAAAATAAAAAAAAAGAGATGAAAATGGACATGTGTCCAAGGGCTAGTAGAGCCCACATCTCCAAGAAAAAGAGAGGAAATAATGGACACAAGTCCGAGGGTGAGTAGAGCCCACCTCTCCAAAAAAAAAAAAAAAAAAAAGAAGAAGATAGCCATGTCTCACAATGCTAAATAGAAAGAGAGAGTGAGAGATCAAATAAAGGAGTATTGTTCATCGGTTTTCCACACACATACACATCTTGATCTTAGAGCATGATACTTCTCTCCTTGGATCCAAGTTTTGACGCTTTTAACATATGCAAGGTAAGTATGCCATACTTTATCCCTACCCAAGATCCACATAAGCCATTTAGATGTAGGAAAAGAAGGCAATATTACATATGCCTCGGTGAGGACACCAACCACCACTTGAGTGACCAAGAGAGCTCCATTTGAGGAACATTAAGTTTTTTTTTTTTGAAAACATTGCAAAACACTCCAACATGAAACTTGTGAGGAATGAGAAAAATTAGAGCTCAAATCAAAGGTGGTCTATCCCTTATTACTAAAGACAAGGAAGAAGCCATATGCCCCATGAAGGACTAAGGTAATAAGGGTGAGTTTTTTCAACATTGCTAAAAGTTTTCCATTCAAGAGAAGTCTTTTGTTGTGCACATAGTACTATGGAAATATGAAGCATAGTAGTAACTCCTAATCCACCAAGACTAAGTTTTGATTCTTAGTTCGGGACGAACAAAGGTTAAGCTTAGGGGGATCTTGTTGACAGTGAAAACACCCTTATTTTACATCGTAAAAACACCGTCAACATCCCTTGTTTTGAAAGGAAGAATAACATTTCATGAACATATTTTACCCAATAACCTAGTTCCACATGTAGATGTCATTATTTTTATGCGGATATGAATTGAAGGAAATCTGGCGAAGCGACGTGAATAGTGGCCATCCGATCGGTGACAAGTATGGCCAATGGACAAAATATCATCACCATCATGATCTCCATGTTCTAGGATGCTTCCACACAAAATTTGAAGTCATTTGGCCACAAGACCAGCATCGGCCGACCAAGGGCCATTTGATCTGAGACAGCGGACATGTGGGGGCGCCTTCTAGAAGAGTTGGAAAAGGCTAGGGCCCAATGGACCAGCATCGGCCGACCCATGACCTTTGGCCCAAACTCTTCGATGCGACCTGCCACATCACTAATCCGTGGGAGAACAAGAGAAGGCACCTGATTGCTCCATCAATACGTCACATGGATCGTGTTGGTACAAAATAAACGTCACGGCAAGTTCGGACTCAAGACACAGAAACCCGGCGGTGGGGCCAACATTCCCGGCACTAGGGGATGGCCCGCGGTCATGGACCATGGTCGGCCGACCATGGCCCACTTAGCCAAAGATGTCCTCCCACGCCCATCACATTGTCCACATGCTGAAATTACCTCACACGTTGATCCTAAGGCGGTTGCATGGCGGTTAGATCCAATGGTGGGCAATAGAGGTCACACGGATCGATGGCGTGGCGCCGGAGTAGCCCCTACTCCACCTTGGGGCTATAAATACCCCTACCCCTCACTTCCAAGAGAGACCATAAGGAAGGAGCTCTCCACTCTATCAAGATGTAGTAGTGTTAGTATAGTTGGGAGTTAGAGTGAGTAGTGAGCTTCACTTGGGTTTCAATGGTCTTCTAGGAGGTCCTGTATTGTTCTTTATCATTCCTTTTGTAGTAAGATCTTTACATTTATAATTCATTTCTTTACTTTACTCTAGTATTTACTCTATTGAGTATTTACTTAGTACAACTTTAGTTCTCTAGAATATAGTTGTTATGATATTATCTAGCATATAGGCGTTTCACACTTAGTTATGGTTCAAGCCATGGTTCACTTTGAACCCATGCACGTATCGCGATCATCGTCTCGTAAGAGGTGCTCTAGTTGGCCTGTGCTATAGCATCTAGAGTAGTGAGAGGAAGTATAAGCATGGTGCTTAGACTCGATCTTGCCCTGTGGTTATCGCTTGCTGCACGGATGGATTGTGATAGCCAAGAAGGTGGTGGCAGCCCTTACGGTCTCCTGTATAGATCACCATGTGTTAGGCAAGTTCTTAAAAGGTAAGGCTCGATAAAATAGTAGCTTGTTTAGTGGTGGTTTATCCACCACTATTCACCTACTTGCCTAGCATACTTGTCCTATGAACCACAACTAGTTGTATCGTCCTTTGTGTCTAGATTAGTATCATAGAAGTAAAGTAAGAATCATAGGAATCCTTTGGTCACTCGTTGTCCTCCCCCGCTAGCTAGACTACTCTCTTATTTGTGTGTCTAGACTATTCCCGTGTGTGTCAATGCCTATATCATATACATCATTTACCCCCACCTTAGTCTAGAAGGTATATTAGTTGGTGGATACATGATTGTTAGTTATCACATCCTACGCCATCGCTTCCCATGGGCTAAATACAAATAACGATACCTTGGAATACTCCCGGGTGAAATGCTACAACGGTAATTCTGTGCGCTTGCGGAATATCTTACATGAGCATTAGAAATACCAACAATCATTTCTAGCGCTGTTGCTAGGGATAGGTCCTATATCTATTTCTAGTGACAACGCTAAGTAAATGTCAACAATAAGTGAATCACCTTGTTGTCCAATCTTGAAACCAACTTGACTATAACTGAGTAAGAGTTACTCTGGATTAGAGTACCTTCAAAAAAGTTGCTATTCCAGATAGTTATGATGCCTCCAGAGGCCCCTACAGAGGGGAAGAAAGCAAACTTGTCAAAAGATCTAGGACAGAAATTTTTAATGTAAGAGAGATCAAAATGCTCTCTTTTTGTTTCTTGTAGCAGATGGCGACAAGCACTTTCTGAGATTTTATCTCTAGTACTATCCCATTTGATCTGGGAATTTATTCCTCACGATATTCCAAAACAAGAACTTGTTGGATCTGTTCTGGAAAGGTCTATTTGGTTGTGTATCCATGGGCAAACTTTCTAGAGGTGTGAGGGTGCTCTGGCCACCAGGGCTCAGGCTGATAGCAACCAATCAGTAAGACTAGAGTACTTCTATGAGGATAAACAACCTTGAACAAACTTGTGCTAATCTTGAGACTTACAGATAAAAAAAAAAGGATAGTACAAGATTAAGCACAGAGTATAAGCAAACCAACTTATATTAAACACCATAACAAGGTTAAATTGGAAACCCAAGTCTGACAGGCACAGGACATAAGCAAAGTACATCCAGAATTATTTAACCAGTACATGCACTGGTGAAGATCGAGACAGACTAGGATGGAAACAAAAGAGGCACACACCAAACATGGAACTGGTGTGTCAATCCTGCAGAGTGCCCAACTATTCATCGATGTCATCCTTGTCCAGGAGAGCAGCAGAGACAACCCCAGGTTGAATCTGTAGGAAGCCTTCTCCAATTCCTGTGAGCACCTCGAAGGGTAGGTGGGGAGCAATCATCTCTCTCGGTTGGGGTGATCATAGCGGGGAAATTGGGGGCTTGCGGGCCCCAAAGACCATCCCTTCCTTTGGTGCCCTTCTTCTTGGGCTTCTTTGCTTCCTTGGGCTTCTTTCCACTTGCACCTTCTTTGAATTTCTTGGCGCTCTCGGCATCTTTGAATCCTTCAGACTTTAGGGCATTCCTCTTGCTACGCCTGAGGAAGGCATCATCAAGTTTCTCCTTGAGTTTGACAGCTCTTTTCTTCTTCTTGGGGGTCAGGAAACTTTCGGGGGCTTCATCCAGAATCTCCAGGTCAGAGTCCATCTCTGTCATCTTCTTGTCACCTGGCAGCACCATCTCATCCTCGTCCATCAGGGGCATATCTGAATCTTCGTCCTCATGATCTCCATAGTCCAGAGCAAGCTTGTCCAAGGCATCTGGGTTGATCTGATAGGATGAGATAAAGGTAATGAATATAAGCAGATCCTCATCAGTCAAATAGCTCGCGATAAGGGTGTCATCACTAATGTTTAGTATAGATAAAAATCTGAAAGTGAAGTGAGAAGGAATGCAGGGAATGAAGTTAAGTACCTTCTTCAGTAATGAAGGGATGACAGTTATCACTGGATCGGAAGCAGTGGATGGACCAAACTTGACAAACTTGGTGTAGGCAGGAGGTACTTCAGAGGTGGCCATTGAGGGGCCAACCAGAACTGACTTGAGCTTGGGTTCACCCTTGGATGCATACATCTCCACCAAGCTATCGATCATCCTTCTGTCACGGCCGGGGATCTATGACAGCGACTTCTTTGCACCACCCCTGCACTGAACCGGCCAACTTCGGGGCACCAGACCCTGCGAGGCGTGGAGCGAGAGCATCCTGTGGAGCAATGGCTTGCTCCCACCATCCCCAACCAGAGCTGTTACCTAGCTGCACACCAGTCGAACCAGAAGTACCTTGGGGAGCAGAGGTGGATCCCTTCCAATTGGGGACGTCTTCAGGCAGGGGGTGGAGAGGACCAATGGTGACATAGGCCTCCTCGTGCTGCAGTTCCACAATGCCTTCACTCTTGAGCACAAAGCAGGGGACAGACTAGGATCTGCCTTTGGGTGGGAGTCCTGCATTGATCTTAATCGAAGATGGAATCTTTGCATTGTCATTCAGATAAACTTTAGCCACAACCCTAGCAAGGTTATCTGGTTCAAGCCAATGCACCATAATACCAAAACCAGAGCAAGCCTTAGCAATGCAAGCTGAGTCCTTAAGATCTTCGGGAAAAGCAACAAGCATGACCCAAGCAAGGCGATCAAGATCAAACGAGCGAGCATTTATCCCTTCATCATGCTTGATAACAGACATGGCATATTCACCAAAACGAAAGACTGGACCTCTGAACCTTTCCCTATCCAAAGCAGACTCAAATCTAACATATGCATCTCCCAGAGCACAAGGTTGGATCTCTGATATGCGAACCTGGTGAACTTGCTCGAAGAAGACGCGAAGAGCAGACTCGAGCTCCTCGAAGTCTTCCTTGGTCTTGCGCACCGGCGGGTCAAGGCGCACAATCGCCAAGTTCTCATGGAAGAGCGTGTAGCAGCCGATGACAAAGACCTCATGCCTGAGGAGGGGGTTCAGGGGCTCCTCAACCTCGAAGCCGGCGGGCACGAACGGTCGAGGATCGACCGCCTAGTTAGCCATGGTGAAGGTGGCGTCAGGGTTTTCTCTGAGCTTTCGGTGGAGGAGATGGGTGAACAGTGGCGGGTGCGGGAACAGAGTCTTCTAGGAGGCGGGGAGGGGCACTGTTTATAAAGCCAGCAGGAGACCCTTCGACTTCCCCTTTGGTAATGGGTCGAAAAATCTGGCGATTAGCTGATCTGGTTAGGCAGCGTTTGGAATGGTGTCCATAATTGAAGCAATTGGAGCATCTTACCATTTTCCTGCAAACTTTCCGAGAATGTCCAGGGCGAGGACAATTTGAGCGAGGGCTTAGGATTGGGCTTGGGGCACACACGCTGGCTGGGCGACCAAAACTCCATTGGATCGGTTCAAGGCCTTTGGTGAGCCACTTTTAGCCAAAGCGGGCTCAATACCGTTTGTCTCCGGAGAATTTGAATTTGAGGGGCATTTCGGAGATGGCGCCTTGGCTGAAGGTCTTTCCTTTTGCACCCAGCGAAGAACACGCTTCGATTGGAGGGAAGATTGTGAGGCCGAGGATTCAAAGGATCGACCTTTTGAGAGGTGACTTGAGGATCCTTTGAGCGGCCTTTGTTAGGAGTAGAGCTATCGGGGATCATCTATGAAATTCAGATAGTAGTCACTAGGAAAGTGGAGACGAAGAAAAGCTGATCGCCTGGTTCTGGGAGAGCGAACCACATCGGCGTAGCTCTTGACTGGTTTTCCTGAGCGACCAACTCTAGTCCACTCTGCCTCTTGCTCTAGGCACTAGGCAAAGTAATCATTCTTCCAATTAGGGCCACCACCACCCCATAAGTGGAAGTAGGCCGAGAACAAATTGCAGCAAACACTTTTAAGATTGTAAATCATAAAACCAATTGATTTGCAGGAGCAGGAAAATTTGAACATCCATCTAGAGAGATGACGAACATGAAAGAGATAAGATGTTCCACCCAGACAAGCTTGAAGAATGAAACCAACTGAATCTTCATTGAGCCTAAGAGCTGATCTCCCAAAAACCGACAACAAGGTGGAAGGCACCCGGGGAGGAGTCCGAGGGTGAACTCACCGGGCGCCCAAAGCAAGAGCGCGCTAGGCGTAAAAACTTGATTCCCGGATCGAAGTCCAGGTCCGAGAGGGCTGCCATGGATCCACCGCCGAGGATCGTCGGCCAGCCAACTCCGGCAAGGGAAACGGCGGGAAGGAGGGGCCGGCGACGAGGGAGGCCATTTTAACTGTCATCCCTTCATTGCTGAAGAAGGTACTTAACTTCATTCCCTGCAGTCCTTCAATGGGTGTTTTATGGAACGGAACGGAGGGTGTAACAAAACAATGGGTGGCTCGAGGAGGGAGAATTGCATGTTTTATGGAACGGAATGGAGGGTGGAACAAAACAATCTCTCGATACTACTGGTTCTTGAGTCTTTAGATTGAAGAGGCCCTCCATCACATTTGGACTCTTACTACTACTGTATGAGGGAGAAAGACTATTCATAAGTTTTGACCACAGGTGTAAAAGAAAAATTACTAGGGTTCTTGAGTCTTTAGATTGAAGAGGCCCTCCACAGGGATCCTCTGCGGCCATGGCGAAGCGGAGCGCAAATGTCGTCTCAAGCAACTCCGCGCAGAAAAGTTTTCAATGGGTGGCTCGAGGCGCAGCGGCATGGCTTTCCTCGAGGCTCTGAGCGCGCGCCGTGGGTCGGGGAAATAATGTGGGTGCCCATCCGGTGCAGACTAGTTGTACTCCTACTGGTGTACGGAGTACTCCACCTTACATGTGGGGCCTGTGCTGTCGGGTGTAAAGGTCGAGTGACGACATGACCGGCTCCAAGTAGTACTCCTACTACTACTATTTTTCCATGACACGTGCTGATCATATCCACACACCTTGCATGCGTATCCCAACTGGCGTGTCCTACACACCTCGCTGCCAAGAGGGCGCACGTCTGCCATCGTTCGCGAGTGTCATCAGCACTGATGCCGGTCTCGATCGGCGAGGCACCGATTGACGGGCCAGTCGAGGACGAAGGACAGATAGAGCAATAATTAAAAAAATCAATTTTATAAAATATATGGAATTTGACCTTGGACCAATAATAAAATTTATAGAGATTCAATTTTTGAGCAACTTTCATGTCCCATTAAGATTCACTTTAAAAAATCTAACTTTTTTTTTACAAAGTGCGTACATGCCACACACAAGCTTACTAAAAAACTAAGTCACTCCTTGAAGCCGTTAAGAAAATCTCAAAGGCCCGTCCATAAAGTGCAAAGGAGGGAGTGCAATTCCTTTAGTACCACATTGCTAGTTGAAGGTGGAGTGAACCCACCTAAATATGGAAGTGTGAAATCTCTTGTTAGATAAATTATTAAGGAGAGAGGAGGTCTGACATAGCATTCCTTTTATGAAGGATCACATGACTATGTGCTTCTTCATAAAAAAGTAGTGTCATGTGAGACCTCCTCTCTCTCCTTCATAATTTTTTTAATTTAATTTATATAGATTTATTTTTTTTTGGCAAAGAACTTTCATAGCTCGAGTTTCTTTTGCCATATGGTGGTAGAGTACCTTTCATTAATCTCGCTTCTCTTTTCTTCCTTTAAGCCATTAAGAAAAAAAAAGCACCTTTTATGAAGGATCAAATGACACTATAGTTTTCATACAAAGCAAGGACAAAAATTCCATATACTGAGGGGACAAAGATTTTGTCCCAAATAGGATAATGTTACAATTGGGACTAACTCCTCTTGTCCCGGGGTCAACAATGGTCCGGGACTAAAGCTCCGAGGATCGAAAGTCCTGTTTCTCCACTAGTGAAGATATCACAACTTATATAACACATCTCGGTTTAGACATCAACCATCACGTGCGCACCAAAAAGCTATCAAAATAAGTTTTTTTTTGATCGAGATCAACCATCTAGAGATCGAGGTAGCTATACACGCATAAGATCAATCAATCGGATTGAACACGCATCAAAATGCCCAGAATGCGGGACCGATGAACCTCTCTCGGCACCCGTCGCGGATCCTACACTCTTCGTCGTAGAACCTATACGAGATGTACATATTAAGAAGTTATACAACTTTTATGTGCATGACTTCATCTGCTGAAATCATTAGATGCTCAAAAAATTTTGTCGAAAGTTTGTATTTTTCTCAAATTAAAATTTCGAGACGTTTTAAAATAACATGACAAAAGTAATAGCGATAAGAATACAATTTCTTGATACAACATTATTTCAAAAAAAATAGAAATAGAAAAAAACTATCACATTTGGAGTTACTACGAGGAGAAGGACTAGTCACGGGTTTTGGCCACATTAAAAAGAAAAATAAAAATCGAGTTCTTGCCCGAAGGCCTCTACAAAGCATGTCTCGCGGGAAGGTTGTCCACGGCACGGGGTCAACAGTCGCGCTTCGGTCAGGGCGTGATAATGCGGGTGAGTTAAACCCCGGGCGGGTCGGTGCACTGCACGGGCGCCCGATGGCGACATGACCGTTGCAGCGAAAAAAAATTTAGGCCCTCCTATTCCCCCGTGACACGTCCCGATCATATCCACACCCTTGCATGCGAATCCTTTGCGTATCCTACACACCTCGCTGTAGAATAGGGCCCACGTCGGCCACCGTTGTTCCGTCCAATCCTTTGGCGCAGGCCGTGCAGTGTGTGTCTGCTGCGCTGGACCTGCACCGCTTTTTTGACAACCACCTGCACCCATTGGGAAGACGAGAACGAAAAGATGATGCCTTTTTTTTTCCAAAGACGGGTCTCATTAAGTATTTTTTTTGAGTAAAATGCACCATGGGTACCTAAACTATTCGGTGGGTATCAGATAGGTACTCCAACTTAAAAACGTAACAATCAGGTACTCAAACTATTTGTGAATACCAGTACTTCAACGTAGAGCATCTCCAGCAGTACTACCTAAACAAGACTACCTAAAACTACATCTAGGTAGCTACCAAACTTCTTTCTACCTAAATTTTGCTTTCAACTCCAAATGTACTACCTAAACTAGACTACCCAAACTCATTCCTACTGTCCATGACATGTGTAGCCCACTGTCATCCCTTTCATCTGCTCCTTCATTCGACGAGCACGCAACGCCACACAAGGGAGGGGCAGGCAACACTGCCGAGGGCGGCGGTTGCCCTTTGTGCGCCACGGGTGAGCACCGTCGGTGAGGATCCGTCATGGCTACCCCCGCATCTCATCCGGCACGGGGTGGCGGTCGGAAGGCGACGTGGCCGTGGCACGGAGAGCCGCCGCGCGCCTTGTTACCTATCACGGGGGTGTATTTTACTCTTTTTTTTCCCGCCTGTTCACTAATCATTTCAAGCGCAATCAAAAATCCAAACAAAGACAAATTTGGAAAAAAAATATAACACAATGCATACTCGGGATCTTTCCAAATCATCCATACATATGATCGATCAAATTTAAAAAGACCACTCTTTACTATTAACGACGAATAACCTCGACATTGCTTGCGGATCCTACACTCCTCGGCTGCGGAAACTTGTACGACGGCTGGAATTCCATCCATGCGCAAATGCTATTGCACCCGCCTTGCCCTCTGCAGCAATGCCCGTCATGGCGAGGCTCGGTGGGGCGGGATCACGGTATTTTGGATGCCACACATTAATCAAGTCGCAAATACAAGCAACCCCACACATTTTGGCGGATTTCAACAATGGAAGTTGTCGAAGGTCGTGTACATCCCTGCCATCTCCGGGTCCTCGCCTTCAATCTCCGCATCAACCGGGCACACGATCGTCGTCGGCGGCCCCGTGTTACCCCCCTAGAGCACAAGAGCAAGGACATACTTGGCGGTCTTATGCTCGACGCAGCGCGCCTTGGGCAAAGATCGCTGAGAGGCGGCGTGATGGTGTCACGGTCTTTGATGAAGACGGCGCCGAAGCCGGCTCCTGGACACGCCTCCAGCCAGTTTCCTACGGCGAGCTGATGATCGAACTTCGCGCGTTGTGGGAAAGTTGTGAAGCCCCCACCGGTACAGCGGCGACGGTCAGGTGGGATGCTCCAAGTCCCAGGGGGATGGCCCACACCGCTCATCTCGAAAAGGCGCCGCGCCAGACAAGCGGAGTGCCTCTGTGGGATCGTCGAAACCTTGGCGACCTGAATCGCGATCGCGTCTGCGTGCGGCATGTCACGGAAGGTTTGCCATGGCGCGAGACGCGGCGTGGTAGGGGGTTTCTTTGAAGCTCGAAAGGCGCGATCTAGGCGGTTTTATCTGCGAAGAGAGGTGGACGAACAACGATTGGCGAAGAGGTGAGCGGCAAATGCGGGTGCGGGGAGATGTAGGATTTTATGAGTGGGGCGGTCGACGCAAATTGGCGAAGAGATGTGAACAAGAAAAATAATGTGGGCGCGTAGCCCGGTGCACTCCGGCGGGGGAGGTCGAGCGACGGACACAACCCGTGGAACACGCCGAAGGAAATCGTAGCGTGTCTCAAAGATTGCAAGAATCCAAAATCAAGAGAAGAGCGACTTCTAGGCGATTCTAGGTGACAATTTAGGGCCCGTTTGGATCATAAAGTCCATTTGGTTTTAGATTCTAGATTTTTAAAATCTAGAATCTACCAAACGGGCATTACTATTTTGCGCCTCATAAAGTGCAAAGGGCATAATGGAGTACAGGGGAAAAAATAGGTGAAATCGGATGCTAGAATCCCATGATCCAAACAACAAATTGGATTTTTGAAAAACCAACTTGAAACCAGATTTTTAAAATCTAGAATCAGATCCAAACGGGGCCTAAATCTAGTAGCACACCTCGGCACAGTGCCAAGGGAGAGAGTTCGCGGCGGCCATTGCTTGCGTGGTCGCATGCGGGCGGGAATCGCAGATACATGAATATAACACGAAGAACAATTACCACATATATACGGCAACATATACACAATAAAGTCAAAGTAGGGGAGAACCCCTCCTGTTATCTTAAAAAAAACATATACTACACAATAACACGTATTGATTCAAGCAAGACCACTACCTACTCATACCCACACTTTGCACCAAGGAAGAACCTATGGCACTTTCGGTAGGATCCTACACTCCTCATTTGTAGAAAACAGTTATGCGGCTCACATACTCCCCGGCGCCCGACCATCCATGAAGCCGCACCTATCGACCATCCATCCGCACCGATGCCCGATCCGGCGAGGCGGTTGGGCGAGCAGGAAGAAGATTCCTCTCTGCAAGGGGCATCACCAAGTCGCCGCGCAACACTCCCATTACGTCGTCCGCGGAGCTTTACACGATTCATAGTACTCGGGTGCGACCATCATTGCCGCCGTGTCACCTTCGATCTCCCGCAAAATCGCCTCGGACGCGATGGTCGGCGGCGCCCGGTGTTATCCCCGCCAGAGCACGAGCAAGGACATACTTGGCGGCCTTATGCTCGACGGCGGTGGCACGCTGCAAAGATCTTGAGCGGCGTGCAACGGTCACCGATGAAGACGGTATACAAGCCGGCTTTGAAGCACGCCTACGGGTTGCCAGCGGCAGCGAGCTGGCGATAAGACTCTCCGATACTCGCGCGAGTAATGGAAGGTCTCCCAGCCCCCTGCAGTACAGACACCCTTGTCCAAAGGCGATGCCCGTCCCACTAGGGGTCGCCGCACGCCGCTCTCATCTCAGGAATAAATGCTTTCCGCGAAATGTGGAGGGCCTCGTGGGATCCGGCTCGAGTGTTGCATTTCTTAAAAAGCGCAATCACTAGAAACAGGTTTAGAACCCATCTCTAATAACGGCGCGAAATGCGCGTTGGCGTTCTAAGTGAAACCACCGTGTCGGTGATAACACTAGGTACATCAACGGTGATAGATCTTGCCAATTAAGATATTCATCCGCAAGCGCGGATCTATCATTGTAGCATTTCACCCGAGATATTCGGGGGTATCGTTATTTATATTTTCCCAAAGGAAGGCATGGTGGAAAAGGATCTAATAGAGACATGAACGAGGATAACATGACTATGTAATTGACCAATGCTCATAACGGGGATATAAAGGAACGGTAAATGGATAACTTGACACACTCACTCAAGCCAAACTCAAGGATAAAGATAAATAAGGAATAAAGAAAGACCTAAGTGGAGCATTGTTGGCATTTCTTAACGCAATCAAAGGAAACAGTATAAAACCCATCCCCAATAAGAGCGTCGAAAATGCGCGTGACATTCCCAAGTAAACCACCATGTCGGTGATCTGAAATGGAACTGTCAGCGGGATAGATTTTGCCATCTTAGATATTCATCCGCAGCGCGGGATCTATCATTGTAGCATTTCACCCGAAGTATTCGGGGTATCGTTATTTATATTTTCCCAAAGGAAGGCATGTGATTAATAAATTAGCATGGCATCTGAATAGAGGAACATGTGTTTGCTTAGACCAAAATGTTCATAACAGGGGTAAGCAATAACGGTTCATGGATAGTGTGACACACACTTAAGAATCCACCGAAGCAAAAAGATAAAGAAAATAGATAAAGAATAAATGAATAAATGAATAACCTAATGGAGTAGTTCTAATGTATCTAGTCATGGCCATACAAATGAATAGTTAGGATCATATGCAAACCGATTTAATCATGGTTGGGTCTAGGATAGCGGGGAGACTCCACGGATACCATACGGCCCGATAGGAAGCATTTACGAACTCCTACGGACATACGAACGTGGGGGATTTCAAGGGGCGGTCAAGGCTTGTCACGACCAAGCGCCTACCCCCTCAACCGTGGCATGCCCTCATATCCGCGCGGGTAATACGTAATACCCGCACCATGCCCGCATATTAGAGCACTACTCTTGTCCCCCCAGATCCCCACTCGTCGAATGGACGGACTAGAACAAGAGCAAACCCCGAAGGAACAACGAACCGATATCCCACCTCTAATCAAGTTAGGCATATGATGATCGATGATGAACCTGTAATGAACATGTCAAGATTATGATATGTAAACTATATGCTAGTTCATATACCAACACAAGAACATGAACAAAACTATACTCTAGTTCATAAGTTAGGCCAAGAACATAAATATAAGACTTGCAAATAGAAGAATGCTCCATAGAGTGGATGTATTACCAAAGCACTTTCTTCTAGGAGACAAGCCCTCCTTGTAGCTCTTATACTCCAAGTGTTAACTAAGAAAGAATAAAGAAGAAAGAAGAAGAAGAAAGAAGAAGTAGAAGAGAGAGAGGTAGAGGTGGTAGAGAGAGAGAGAGATTCTTGGTTTCTTTGGACTCCAAGTGGTGTGTGTTGAGAGAGGGGGAGAGGGGGCCTACTTATACACTTGGAGGAGGGGCCTAAGTGCTAATTTACATCAAAACCGACACAGTAAACCTTCCTTGTATGCGCAAACCGACCAACGCGGGCGGGAAAACCCGTTTGGAAAGTGCACGAACCGCCTCCCGAGGCTGGGCGAAACCGCCTCGGGGGAGGGTGCGGCCGCACCAGGTGGCGGCGCACCCCCAGGCTCGGCTGGCCCCGGGTCTCGGTGGGGTGTCGTCTTTCGCCCTGAAAAGTTGTGGGCGGGCTGTGCTCGGCCCGTTTGATGTTTTGGGTCGATTTGCTCTTGGGCTTGGGTTTTGCAATAATGCGCTTTCTCGGAAGGCGTACTTTGGTCGATTTTTCCACTTGCTTTTATTATAAATCTGCAAAATAAAATACAAGACACTACAAGTGGAATTTATTAGTGATAAAAGTATATGAGTATAAAAAGGTTTAATTTTACTCCTTTATGGTAGTAAGTTGTGAAGGAAAAATATGTCGTTGGTTACCGTCAACAAGCATCTGAATTCTAGTCATGGGCGTGCATAGAACCGGTTGATAGTCGGGCAACACGCATGAGCGGGAGGTCGGAGCCGAGAATGAAATGGACGGGGGAGACCTCCGGTGCATCCGCCCAATGGGAGGCATTTACGAACTCCTACAAAGACACACGAATGTGGGGGGGGGATTTCAAGGGGCGGTCAAGGCTTGTCACGACCAAACCGCCTACCCCCTCAACCGTGGCATGCACTCATATTCGAAGGATACGGCATCCTGACACCACGTCCGCAAACTAGGACACTACTCATGTCCCCCATGGCCCCCACCCTACGGATGGATCGGAATAGAACACGAGCAAGCCCGAAGGACACAACGAACTGCCATTCAGGACAATCCCGACACTACCCAATTATATTGCATGAATGGTTTAAGTATAAAGTTCTATATGACGATATCACAACATAGAAACTATAGACTAGTTCATGTGTCATGATCATGTCAAGAACAACATGTTAGATCATAAGATAAATCATGAGGCATAGAAATAACATGAAGACTCTAATCCTAATGCACAACCAAGATAAGATAAGAGCAAGGCTTTGGAAGAATACCATAGAAAGATTTATTCCCGGAATCCATCTTCCAAGGAGCCAAGCCCTCCTTGGTAGCTTTGCCTAGCTCCACATCCTAAACTACTAATCCTACTAAGAAGAGGAAGAAGAAGAAGTAGAAGAAGAAAGGGAGAAGAAGAAGAAGAAGAAGAAGAAGAAGAAGAAGAAGAAGAAGAGAGAGGGCTACATTGTGAGGTGTGTGTTACAAGTGATGGAGTGCCTATCTATTTATAGGACCTTTACCATGGGATCTTATCTTGGCTAAGCCATTTGGTACTAATCCATAACGTCTTACGGGCAAGCAAACACCGCCTCCAGGACTTTTTAGGTCGAGATGGGCGCCCGGGCGAAGATGGGCGTTTTGGCCTCCAGCGACCCTAAGGTGCGCGCGCACCAATATGAGCTCCGTTTGGGCTGAAACTTTCATTAGCATGTGGGCCTCGGAGTTAGCTTCATTTTGAGTATTCGTTCGCTGAAATCCGATTTCGTATGAGAAAGTTATTGCCAAAATATTGAACCCATGTCCTCGCGGCACATTTATCATTTCATGTTGGATTCGGGCCTTGACCTCTTGGGTTTGTGTTTGGATATTGATATTTTATAGGTTTTTCTCCTCTCTTCTCCTTGCTTTGCTTATGTCCATTTAGGGCCTTGTTATCTTTCCTTTGCTTTTGGCCCAATTCTGCGTGTTTGGTCCATTTCTCCCTTGGGCTTGATGTTCTTGAGAATGCGCTTTCTAGGAAGGCGCCTTTTGGTACATTTTCCACTTATTTCTTATATAAATCTGCACAATAATAATTTGGACACTACAAGTGGAATTATGTCGATAATAAATGTATATATCTGTAGTAAGGTATAGTTTCACCCCTTATTGGTAGAATGTTGACGTTAAAAATATGTCGTTGGTGACCGAGTCAACAAAGCTGCCCCAAAGCTTACCCTTTGCGCGTCCTCGAGCAAAGATAAGTACTGGTTGTTGATCGGGGAGTTGCTACTATGCCGATTATGTTTTTCAAGTGCCGGGGTTATAATAAGATTTTCTACTAGAGTTTGAATAAAATGGTACATCTTTTTCTCACCCTTTATTACCTTTCATCGTGGCGAGGCTTTTTAGCTTTTCTCAAAGTCTTGGGGCGGTTGCCGGATAGAACGGTTATAACAGAAATACTTTTCATTCATCCTTTTGATCAACTTTCTCACCCGGATTTATTTATTTAAGTTCTATTTTGTTTTTCGAGAAAGTATGTATATATATATTATATATATATATATATAATATATATATATATATATATTTGGAGAGGTGGGCTCTACTCGCCTAGACTTTTGTCTTTTATTTCCTCTCTTTCTTTTTTTTTGGAGATGTGGGCTCTACTCGCCCTTGGACACATGTCCATTTTTCATCTCTTTTCTTTTTTTTCTCTTTTGTTTTTCTTAGCATAGCCCATATCGTTTCTCTTTTCTTTCAAATTAGATTCCCCGGATGTCAAGTTTCTCTTTTTGGACGAAATCATAGCAAATCCATTTGTACCATATCATACTTGGCAACAACTTAGACTAGATAGAGCCTATGCAACCCACATGAATCGGGTTTTTCGGGATGAGTTTTTAGACTTAGCCAATAAACCCAAACTTTAGAGAAATTCGAATTATAAACTAGGCACGAAAGAAACATAAGACAGAGCAACTATTCATCATTTCGACAGGGTAGAACTAAACATTTCTACAACACATATATATGGAGTGGAATATCCCTCTCTCTCTTTCTTCTTCCCCTCTTTTCTTTTATTTTTTTATTCCCATACCTCATCATTCATATAAGATAAGAAAAATAAACGAATGGAATGTGAATACGAGTTACCTTTGTGAGAGTTCTCCCCAAGCTAGCTTTTCACTTACCTTCGGTATTTTTTTTTAAAGCATAGATTCCCGGATGTCAAGTTTCTCTTTTGGACGAAGTCATAGCAAATCCATTTGTACCATATCATATTTGGCAACAACTTAGACTAGATAGAGCATATGCAACCCACATGAATCGGGTTTTTTTTTTTTTTTGGGATGAGTTTTAGAATTAGCCACTAAACCCAAACTTTAGAGAACTTCAAATTATAAACTAGGCACAGGCAAAGCATAAGACAGAGCAACTATTCATCATTTCAACAAGGGACTAAGACTAAACATTTTTATAGCTCATATATATAAGCATTAAGGCACAAAAGAAGAGCTACTTATTCTATTTTTGGATTTTTTTTTTTCAATGCAATATTGCTGAAATGTAAACATGCTAAAATAAAATAAAATTTGATGGAATTAAATATGCAATGCAATGATACTGCGGGGGTCCTCCCCCAAGCTATCTGGAGGCCTATTGATCGGGATCGAAGCCTTGGTACCTCCAGAATGCTTCCTCGCGTGCGGTCTTGAGTAGCCATGTTGGACTCCAATTGGGTCCATCTCTGCTGACTCTGCTGCTCCCAGTTCTGCTGCCACTGTCTGGTATTTTGCACATGGGTATTGAGCGTGTGCTCAATGTTCCTAGTGCGGACGTCGAGGTGCTGCAGCTGGACACTGATAGCCTCCACCCCTTGTGGTGGTTGCCTGTGCTGAACTGGCGGGGGCATATCGTCGGAGCTGTCGTCAAAGTCAAATATGTTGGCCCTCCATCTTCTTTGCATCTCCTTCAGCCACTCGATGGTGCTGGTGTGTGCGAGGCGCGGCTCCCACCTAGGATCATACCTGGGTATTACCCACTGGGGTCCCCATAGGGTGAGGCCATCTTTGCTGGAACACTTGGTGTGTAGGCGTGGGCGTCTTTGTGGCGTGAAGTAGGGCTCGTGGGAGGAGGATCCGACCTCCGGGTCTCCTAATCTTGGCGTGAAGAACCGATGGGGGTATCTTTCTGCGCAAGCTATCAGCAGTCTCGAGCTCAAATGTTAGTGCACGGCTTTTATACAACCGTAAGTCCGGGTTAGGTAACCGAACTATAGTTGCATAGCCGGGAAAAAAGATGACCAAGCTCGCCCGGATGGTAAAACCTTAATTAAGTGCCCACACACTAGGCTTGCAAACAGTCCAAAGGTCCACAGGTGTAGAAATGTACTCTATCTGCTGATTTTCCAAAGCCCCAATCGCGAGCGAGGCGTGTGATAAGAGATGTGCGGTGGCAGGGAACAACAACTTTTGTGATAATATGTAAAAAGTTCCTGCACATCTCCACCACCGGAGCTACCTTAATCTTGTGAACAACAAAGATAGAGTAATTTTAATTCAATCTCATTCACCCATCTAACACCATGTCTAGGAAACAAAGTCAACGAGATCCAAAATGGAGATGGATAAATCTAAGTGATGGGTCTTTGGATCCGTGAGTGGCGAGGTTTGAAAGTACCGGCCTCATGTGCACCGGATATCTCCTCCCAAAAGTGGTTTCGACAAAGCCCGGGGAGAGCGACATCTATATTTATTGCACATCTACAATTGAAACCCCATAACGAGCTAGGTCCACCCATGTAACGTGATAAAGTGTACCAAAGAGGCGGAAAGAAATTGTTAGGAGGCGAGAACCTTCCTCCTCGAGAGGGGGAATGTCCCCGCCACCCGACCGCTCTCAAAAGGATAAGAAGTTCATCGTCCATACACATGCGATCGAGGAGGTCGGGGTCGATTCCGGGCGTGTGTTGGAACACACGATCCTTGAGTAGGAGATATGCTTGCATCTCCCGTCCTTCCCGGTTGGTCGAGGTAATGGGCGTCGGCTTAAATCGATTGTCGGGGGAGCTTGAGCTTCTTCCTCCCGACGGGTGCGGCATCTTCTTGCATAGGAGAGTCTTCAAGGTTGTCGGTTGAGGGCGGAGCTTGTGCTTGTATGTCGTGAGCTCGTCTTGACGACCGCCTCAACCCACCGAAGATCCTCCCGGCTTTCTTCATGGCTCTTTGCCAAAAACGATCGAAGCGAGACCTCGGGTGTGCAAGGGTTAGTTGAAAGTATGAACTTTCACACCCGAAATCTTGCTCGGCACAATGTTTTTGGTGGAGAAAATGGAGTGTGGAACAAGCGGGAGAGAGTGTGAGAGTGAGAGAGAGTGAAAATGAGGGGTGGGAGTTCTCACACACCGTGCTTTCGGGCTATTTATAGCCGAGCCCACGGCCGAGGGCTGCCTCACACAACGGTTAGGAGCCGTTGGCGGCGGGCCCCGGCAGGCGCGCCCGGCACGGGGTGCGGCCGCACAGCAGGGCGCTTGTACGCACCACGCCCCGGCCCGGCTGCCTGCTCGGCTTTGGCGGGCGTGTCCAACGGTCACGAAAAGTTAGTGGCCGTTGTGTCCTCATCTTTGGTTCGGCCGTTTTCTCCCCCCTTTTTGAATTTCTCCAAAAATTTTTAAATATAAATTTATTTTTAAATAGAAAAATTATTTTAAAAATATTTTTGTATATACTTTTATGTAGAAAATATTTTTCTTTATTTTTCATGTAAAGACTTATTTTATTTATAAAGATTTTTATTTTAGTTTTCCAAAATATTTTGTTAATAAAAATATTTTTATGAAACACATAAATATATAAAAATATATATATAGAATTTTTTTTTTAATATACCCCATTTTTTTTTTTTTTTTGGATATACCCCTTTTTTTTTTGAGCGGGTTATTTATAGTCGGCTGTCGACTTTCCCACACTTCTTGGCGGGAGGTACCTGCCTCAGGGGTCTCGGAGCCGAGATCCTTCAACATTCCACACCGGTCTTGATGGCGATGATTGCTTAGGGTGTGTTGTTGCTTGTACCCAATGAATGGGCACTTTACCGCCTTATCCTTGATATGGAAGACGATGAAGCCCTTCCCCGGGCCCGATGTCGGCCTTGGCGGTATAAAGAAATGGTCTCCCGGGAGGAGAGACACATCCTCCTTTGGGCCCATGTCCAAGACCACAAAGTCTGCGAGGGATGTATTCATCTTGGATCTTAATCGGCATGTCCTCCAAGATTCCCTCGGGCCGCCTTGTTGATTGATCACGCCATTTGGAGGGCCGAATTTGGCGAGGAGTAAGCGTCCCTCCATGGATTTTGTTGAAGGTGGTCTTGGACATCACATTATCGGCCCCGGGTCACAAAATGCATTAGCAAAATTGTGGGGGCCAATGGCACGGTGATGATCGGACGTCGGGATCTCCCTTCTTGGCAATGAATGGCGAGTCCACGGGGATCTTTTTCAGCTCTGGGTTTGGTGAGCCTCGGAGATATCATGTTAATCCCACTCGTGTGGGACCTCGGGTTGCCACGGGATCCTTCCCGAGTGGATTAAGCGGCACTTGGGCTGCAATCTGGGCTAGGCGTGTCTCTATCATCTTGTTGAAGCCGAGTTGGTTCTTCACGGCCGGCGTCAACCCTTCAAGCTTGTTATTCACACCTTCCAAGATCTTGTCTTGGTGGCTCATCTTTTGGTGAGATTTTTATTAATTTTTTACTTTGCCCGATGCAGGTCCTTTAGTGATGGCGACCCGGGGTTATAGTTGAAGTTGTACCCACGGTTGCCTTGGAATGGTGGCACGGGTGGTTGTTCGGCCTACCTGCTTTGCGGTTGGCGATACCCGTTCTTTGTTGTTGATGAAGGCGGCTTCTTCCGCGGGTCTCGGGGCGGTTATCCCCCGAGTGGCCAACCTCACCACACGTCTCACGGGTCATGTGGCGTGCGTAGGCGTAGGCGGGCGCTGCTAGGCGGTAGCATCGTCTTTGCGCTCCTCCGGCCTCTTTAGCGGCGGGTCCATTTTTGCGGCAAGCATATCCGCCTCCTTCACGGTATGCATGCCTTTTTGTGTTTTGCCGGGGCTCTGTCTTCGCCCGGCTCTGATTTGCCACCATTTTATCAATCGGGGGCTGTTGCTGATCGATGGTGGCGATAGAAATGCGCCACCCGGCCCGGCGGCGTCGAGTGCCCCCGCCGATATGGCCGTGAGACCATTGTAGAAGTTACGGAGCACCGGCCGGTTTTCCATCCGTGGTGCGGGCATGCGAGAATGTATTCTGCGGCCTCTCCCACGCCTCGGGATAGGTTCCATTGATGTCTGCTGGAAATTGGCGATTCTTCCCCTCGGGGCATTGGTTTTGCCCATGGGGAAGAACTTGGCGAAAACGCCCGCGGAGCACTTGGCCCCATCTTGGGCGACTTCCTTGTCCTTGTAGAACCAGCATTTCGCCTTCCCCGCGAGGGAGAAGGGGAAATGGACGAGCTGATGGCGTCTGCTGCGACATCTTTGATGGCGATAGTATCGCATAGCTCCGGGGAAGTGTTGGAGATGAGCATTTGCGTCCTCGCTCGGCGGTCCACGAGAATGGGCGCTTGCACCATGGTGATCGGCCCGGTCTGGCTTCGAAGTTTTTGTCGCCACGTTCACCGTCGGCCCGGTGGAGCACGTTGGTGACGGCGGGGAGAAATCGCGCGGCGACTTCGAGGCCATGGCTTGAGTTGCGGTTGGTGCGGGGATGTCGGTCTCGATTGTCGGGGTTCGGTGAAGAAGAAGCGACACGAGACCGGTTCTTCCTTAGGAGTGCCTCGGATCGGAGATGAAGTTTTCCGGCAAGAGGAAACGACATACACTATCTGTTTTCATCCACAACGGGAAAAACATAAAAGATTAGCTTTGTATGAGCAAATGGTATCCACGCACACGTTCATATTCATAGCCAGCTATATATTATATTTTTTTTTTTCACAATGCCTTCCCGACAACGGCGCCCGAAAATGCTTGTTGGCATTTCTTAACGCAATCAAAGGAAACGGTATAAAACCCATCCCCAATAAGAGCGTCGAAAATGCGCCGTGACATTCCCAAGTAAACCACCATGTCGGTGATCCGAAATGGAATGTCAACGGGATAGATCTTGCCATCTTAGATATTCATCCGCAAGCGCCGCGGATCTATCATTGTAGCATTTCACCGGAAGTATTCGGGGGTATCGTTATTTATATTTTCCCAAAGGAAGGCATGTGATTAATAAATTAGCATGGCATCTCGAATAGAGGAACATGTGTTTGCTTAGACCAAAATGTTCATAACGGGGGGTAAGCAATAACGGTTCATGGATAGTGTGACACACACTTAAGAATCCACCGACAAAAGGATAAAGAAAATAGATAAAGAATAAATGAATAACCTAATGGAGTAGTTCTAATGTATCTAGTCGTGGCCATACAAATGAATAGTTAGGATCATATGCAAACCGATTTAATCATGGTTAGGTCTAGGATAGCGGGAGACTCCCCGGATACCATACGGCCCGATAGGAAGCATTTACGAACTCCTACGAGAACATACGAACGTGGGGGGGATTTCAAGGGGCGGTCAAGGCTTGTCACGACCAAGCCGCCTACCCCTCAACCGTGGCATGCCCTCATATCCCAGCGGGTGTCGTAATACCGGGCACCATGCCCGCATATTAGAGCACTACTCTTGTCCCCCCAGGATCCCCACTCGTCGAATGGACGGACTAGAACAAGAGCAAACCCGAAGGAACAACGAACCGATATCCCACCTCTAATCAAGTTAGGCATATGATGATCGATGATGAACTGTAATGAACATGTCAAGATTATGATATGTAAACTATATGCTAGTTCATATACCAACACAAGAACATGAACAAAACTATACTCTAGTTCATAAGTTAGGCCAAGAACATAAATATAAGACTTGCAAATAGAAGAATGCTCCATAGAGTGGATGTATTACCAAAGCACTTTCTTCTAGGAGACAAGCCCTCCTTGTAGCTCTTCTACTCCAAGTGTTAACTAAGAAAGAATAAAGAAGAAAGAAGAAGAAGAAAGAAGAAGTAGAAGAGAGAGAGGTAGAGGTGGTAGAGAGAGAGAGAGATTGCTGGTTTGCTGGACTCCAAGTGGTGTGTGTTGAGAGAGGGAGAGAGGGGGCCTACTTATACACTTGGAGGAGGGGCCTAAGTGCTAATTTATATCAAAACCGACACAGTAAACCTTCCTTGTATCGCAAAACCGACCAACGCGAGGCGGGAAACCCCGTTTGGAAAGTGCACGAACCGCCTCCCCAGGGCTGGGCCGAAACCGCCTCGGGGAGGGTGCGGCCGCACCGTGGTGGTGCTGTGCGCACCCCCAGGCTCGGCACGGCCGGGTCTCGGTGGGGTGTCGTCTTTCGCCCTGAAAAGTTGTGGGCCGGGCTGTGCTCGGCCCGTTTGATGTTTTGGGTCGATTTGCTCTTGGGCTTGGGTTTTGCAATAATGCGCTTTCTCGGAAGGCGTACTTTGGTCGATTTTCCACTTGCTTTTATTATAAATCTGCAAAATAAAATACAAGACACTACAAGTGGAATTTATTAGTGATAAAAGTATATGAGTATAAAAAGGTTTAATTTTACTCCCTTTATGGTAGTAAGTTGGCGGGAAAAAATATGTCGTTGGTTACCGTTCTATTTATAGGACCTTTACCATGGGATCTTATCTTGGCTAAGCCATTTGGTACTAATCCCGAACGTCTTCTAGGCAAGCAAACACCGCCTCCGGACTTTTCGGTCGAGATGGGCGCCGGGGCGAAGATGGGCGTTTTGGCCTCCGCGACCCTAAGGTGCGCGCACCAATATGAGCTCCGTTTGGGCTGAAACTTTCATTAGCATGTGGGCCTCGGAGTTAGCTTCATTTCGAGTATTCGTTCGTTGAAATCCGATTTCGTATGAGAAAGTTATTGCCAAAATATTGAACCCATGTCTGCGGCCTGTTTATCATTTCATGTTGGATTCGGGCCTCGACCTCTTGGGTTTGTGTTTGGATATTGATATTTTATAGGTTTTTCTCCTCTCTTCTCCTTGCTTTGCTTATGTCCATTTAGGGCCTTGTTATCTTTCCTTTGCTTTTGGCCCAATTCTGCGTGTTTGGTCCATTTCTCCCTTGGGCTTGATGTTCTTCAGGAATGCGCTTTCTAGGAAGGCGCCTTTTGGTACATTTTCCACTTATTTCTTATATAAATCTGCACAATAATAATTTGGACACTACAAGTGGAATTATGTCAGTAATAAATGTATATGTCTGTAGTAAGGTATAGTTTCACCCCCCTTATTGGTAGAATGTTGACGTTAAAAATATGTCGTTGGTGACCGTCAACAAAGCGCCCCAAGCTTACCCTTTTTGCGGCGTCCTCGAGCAAAGATAAGTACTTGGTTGTTGATCGGGAGTTGCTACTATGCCGATTATGTTTTTCAAGTGCCGGGGTTATAATAAGATTTTCTACTAGAGTTTGAATAAAATGGTACATCTTTTTCTCACCCTTTATTACCTTTCATCGTAGCAAGGCTTTTTAGCTTTTCTCAAAGTCTTGGGCGGTTGCCAGATAGAACGGTTATAACAGAAATACTTTTCATTCATCCTTTTGATCAACTTTCTCACCCGGGATTTATTTATTTAAGTTCTATTTTGTTTTTTGAGAAAGTATGTATATATATATATATATATAATATATATATATATATATATATATATATTTGGAGAGGTGGGCTCTACTCGCCCTAGACTTTTGTCTTTTATTTCCTCTCTTTCTTTTTTTTTTGGAGATGTGGGCTCTACTCGCCCTTGGACACATGTCCATTTTTCATCTCTTTTTTTTTTTTTTCTTTTTGTTTTTCTTAGCATAGCCCATATCATTTCTCTTTTCTTTCAAATTAGATTCCCGGATGTCAAGTTTCTCTTTTTGGACGAAATCATAGCAAATCCATTTGTACCATATCATACTTGGCAACAACTTAGACTAGATAGAGCCTATGCAACCCACATGAATCAGGTTTTTCGGGATGAGTTTTTAGACTTAGCCAATAAACCCAAACTTTAGAGAAATTCGAATTATAAACTAGGCACAGGCGAAACATAAGACAGAGCAACTATTCGTCATTTCGACACGGGTAGAACTAAACATTTCTACAACACATATATATGGAGTGGAATATCCCCTCTCTCTCTTTCTTCTTCCCCTCTTTTCTTTTATTTTTTATTCCCATACCTCATCATTCATATAAGATAAGAAAAAATAAACGAATGGAATGTGAGATACGAGTTACCTTTGTGAGAGTTCTCCCCAAGCTAGCTTTTCACTTACCTTCGGTTTATGAACGTTGCTAGCTTGTGAACGCTATGAATGGATCTTTGATTAACATCGTCTTTTGAGCGTGCGGGGAGACTCCCCCAAGCTTGTCTTGTGATGATCTTGGAAGAGTGAGACAACCATTCTTGGGGTTTCAAAGGGTTTTTTTTTTTTTTATTATTATCATTATTATTATTATATATATAATTTTTTTGGTTCACCAAACAACTTCTGATCTCCATTGTCATCTCTTGGACTTACCCTCATGATGTTGATAAATTCTGCGGGGGTTAGTCCATATGGTCGACCAAATTCTACACTTTCGCATCTCGATTCAATAATCAAACTCGACTCCATGTCTAATCTGATTAGGGTAGACTTTTTTTGACCTAAGCACCATGCTCAATTCAAAAAAATCTATGGAAGTATGATCACCATATGAATGATCATCGCTCCCAAACCATAACATATTAGTATAGAAAAAGGAAGCATGAATTGATAACAAGATTCATCCAAAGGAGGCGAAGACTTTGAAAGGTGAACATGATTTTATTATTGTTATTATTTTATATAAATATATATAAAAATATTTTTTTTGTTTGTTTTTTTGTTTTTTTTTTTTTTTTTGGCATGGTAACGGAAAAGGATGAGAGTGAAAGGTTCACATTACCATGTTTTTGGTCCTCCCCAAGCTAGCTCAAAGCCCATTGGATTGGGGTTTTACCCCCGTGCTTTTGGCTTTTTCTGCATGGTTAGTATATGGTAGATTCATGAGTGGATTTACCATCCTTTAAATGATTACCAAATTTCGAAACATATGTAGGAAGGAGCAAAAAAGAGCAGCTTGTTGGTTTTTTTTCGAAAATTTTTATTTTATGATTTTATTATCAAGGGAGAACATAAAAGCTTCACCAAACTTTTCATACTCAAACAAGGCTAAGATAAAGATGCAATATAAGTCTAGCCTTGATTTATCTCCATGATGAAATAAATTTTTTTTTATATGGAGATAAGTATGAGTAAAAAGAATTGGTGAATTATTACCGAGTGTGTGTGTACCAACCACGCATGAAGGCAAGATGTTGAAACTCTCGCGGTGGTAGCTTGATGATCCATCTCAGGCGGGCCACAAGGCTTAGGTGATACACACAGGTAGTGTATATGGACCATGGGCCTTAGTGGTCACAAAGGTGTAAAGGAGGATGTTCCTCCTTTCCTTTACCTCCTTTTTTTTTACTTTTTTTTTCTTTTTCTTTTATTGGACCTTTGCATGCCTGAGTGTACTTGACCGACAGCTTGAAGATAGAGTTCATAATTGCTGCATCGGTAGCGTGATGATCTTGATTTGGTAATGACTTCCTCACACCGAAGTAGAGGGAGGCATACCGAACTCACTCAGGTGCAACAATGGTCTTGGGAGAGAAAGATCCCTTCTTGCTTACATGGAAGCAATGCCGGATGGAGTCGGTGTCTTCATTGTTTCTTTTGGCCATATGGGGCCAACCTGCTCCCTCTCTCTTATTTTTTTTTCTTTTTTATAGCAAGGGGAGGCTAATCTCTTATTCATCTCTTTTTTTTTCATCATTTTTTCTCTTTTTTTTTTCTCGAGCTCTTCTTTTTTTTTTTATAATCCCCTTGGTGCACTTGGAACTTGATATTCTCACCATCTTCCCTCACACCCTTGGACTTCCATGAAAAAGTCAAGTGTGAAAAGTCGAGGTCTCCTTTTGAGTGTGTTCCTCCGCCCATGAGCATCAAAGTTTTCTTGATGTAGCCCCCATGGTCTCAAGCGTCGCGTGCCCCTTTGTTCTTCTTAGTCTCCACCTGAAATGGTTAGTGACAAGAATACCCGAAGGTGCATACTAACTTGATAACATGTCCTTGCTTTTTATTTATAAGAGATTTTTAATAAGAGTTCTTTTTATATAAAAGATTTTTTTTCTTTTAGATAAGCCTGTTATAAACAAAGGTCACTATGCATGCATATTATCATGATGAACATGTTCCAAAAGATGCCTTATAAAAAAAACCAATGCCTTCCCGAAGAACGGCGCCAGAAATGCTTGTTGCATTTCTTAAAGCGCAATCACTAGAAACAGGTTTAGAACCCATCTCTAATAACGGCGCCAGAAATGCGCCGTTGGCGTTCCTAAGTGAAACCACCGTGTCGGTGATAACACTAGGTACATCAACGGTGATAGATCTTGCTAATTAAGATATTCATCCGCAAGCGCACGGATCTATCATTGTAGCATTTCACCCGAGATATTCGGGGGTATCGTTATTTATATTTTCCCAAAGGAAGGCATGGTGGAAAAGGATCTAATAGAGACATGAACAGGGATAACATGACTATGTAATTGACCAATGCTCATAACAGGGATATAAAGGAACGGTAAATGGATAACTTGACACACTCACTCAAGCCAAACTCAAGGATAAAGATAAATAAGGAATAAAGAAAGACCTAAGTGGAGCATACTGATTCTAGTCATGGCTGTGCATAGAACCAGTTGATAGTCGTGCAACACGCATGAGCAGGGAGGTCGGAGCTGAGAATGAAATGGACAGGGAGACCTCCAGTGCATCCGCCCAATGGGAGGCATTTACGAACTCCTACAGCACACACGAACGTGGGGGGGATTTCAAGGGACGGTCAAGGCTTGTCACAACCAAGCCGCCTACCCCCTCAACCGTGGCATGCACTCATATTCGAGGGATACCTGGCATCCGGACACCACGTCCGCAAACTAGGACACTACTCATGTCCCCCATGGCCCCCACCCTACGGATGGACGGAATAGAACACGAGCAAGCCCGAAGGACACACACTATGTAAAAAAGGCTAATAACCGCCAGTGAGCCCAGAGACGCCACTAATAACGTGCGTGTGTCTTGTCATATTGCTTGTGCGTGGTTTGGGCGAGCGTCAGTAATAGGTGTCGGGTGGTCCCACCCGACCAAAAACGCGTCTGAAATAAGGGTAATTATAGGCGCCGCATCTACCCGGCGTCGCATTTTCCCTTTGAGCGCGTTTCCGTTCTCTAGATCTGAGACGCAAGAATGATGTGACGCCTTTTCAAACCAAGTGTACGCAAGATTCACCATATCTTAGACGCGTTTTTGAGGCACAGGCGCATTCTTGGAGCGGTTGTGCGTGGATATGAACACTAATTCAGGCAGCGTGTTCGTGTACGCAGACACTCTTTTGGTACCACCCGTCTGCCTAATTGCGAGTGTTCTACGGACACCACGTCTCTTCCGCGGCGGCGCTTGGAATGTACGAAGGGTGCATAACGGTCACGTGTGTATTACGATCGCGTTTAGATTGACGTTTTACGAGAAGAATCCCCCTCGTATCCGTCACCGTTCTACCGGCGGCGCGATTTTCAGACGCATTTAGTCAAGCGACCGTCTATACTGCTTCAAACTATTGCGGACATTGACCGGTAAACGGGCGGGTGGTGGGTGCACGTGTTCGTAACTTCGCCGCGGGCGTCTGATCGCGCGTTTTGTTAGAGCGATTTGTATCACCAGGTGTCGTGATACACGATCTGTTTTACAGACGGCGTGGTAGTGTAGAGACGTCTGCGGGGTCGATGGGTGTCTGTAACGTTCGAAAATATTGCGAGGCGCGTGTCAATATCTGAGCGGCAGCGTGTACAGGCGCTGTAACTATCCGTCCCATTACGATCGCCGCACGTTTGACGAGAGCGGTTTATAGCAACGGGTGTCTGTACATATACGGATTGTTACGACGATTGGACCGTATGCGTCGATCGGACGTTTGTAGGAGTGCGAGCGATTGGTAGTGGTATGTGTCGGTAACAAGAGTATCTCACCTACGGACATTGGATAAAGACAAAAAATTCTATATATAATACATTACCCAAAGCCGAATGTTCTTTTACACCACACTGATTACTTACGATTTATGGTACATTAGCATTCATAAGGAAGTCATAACCATGCTTGATCCGAACCTGATTAGCAATCTCAAAGGACAGGAAGGCATCTATGCTGGCGTAGTTAATCTGATTCGCTGACAATTGAAAGTCCCCCATCGGTGGTGATCGATGGAGTCGTCGTCCTTCTTCTGGCTTGCTTACGCTTCTTCTTCTTCTTCGACGAGGAATCAGAGAACCGCCGACGCTAGAGTATCCAAATGAGGGGAGACACTCACGGTTCTGCGGTTCTTGTACTCTTTTTTTTTTTGAGGGACCGGATTCTTGTACTCGTTAGCATCAAGAGCGAGGCACAATAAGTTGTAAGTCTCGTGGATTGGAGGCGGACCCATGCAGCCAACTTCAAAGGCGTTCCGCGTCCCTGCCTATGGCCGCCCGGTGAACACATGGCCCTCATCTTGAACAAAGTGGTTCAAAACCTGGGGTAACCGGCCCCGAGCCTGGTGCACTTGATATACAAGGCATCGACGGCCAACACACAGCTGTAACAGCGAGATCCTGAACTGCGTTTTGCCAAACTCGTTGGGAGGAAGAATCAACCACTCCGAGTCGAGGCCAACGAGCATACCTGCACTGTTTGGACTTTCGACACGGTTACCTCGGATTTCGTTGATGAAGTCCTCCACGACTGTGGCATCGCACGTGACTGTCGTGTCGATGTCTGGGTATCTGTCGCCGGCGACGACCACATCTCGGCAAGTGCGCGCGATCTCGGGCATCGTCTTTGCCGATTCTTTCGTGAGATGACTCCATTTCTCTGCGGCGCTTCTTAAGTAGATGGGGTCTTGAACGAGTTGCCAGTCGCGAATGGTTGCGAAGGTTGAGTTGCGTCCGTTGGAACTTGTGAACATTCCATTAATCGTTGTGGAAGTTCAAATGACGGATTGATGCAATGGTGCATCCGTTTTTTCGAGTTCGAGGCGGGTTTTGGTGTGGATGCGTCGTGGGTACGAGTTGGCCGATCGAAAGTGCGACCGGGAGTGGGAGGCGAGTGTCGCCTAGAAGTAAGCCCTCCTTTGCGGCCTCCACCGGTGGAGTTTGGCTTTGGTGCCCGACGGCGATTGGAAAGCGACTTCAGCGGCGGTAATGAACGGATCTCCTGAAGGTCGCGAGGAAGATGAACAGGAGCTTTCTACTTCTCTATAATTTTTCTTTTCTTGTGGATCCTGTTTGTAAATGGGCCGGCGTAATGCGTTGAGATAAATACATTTTCCTTCTAAAAAAAAAAATGTTGTGCAACCAGTTTTTATTAGGCTACTACATATGCGCATATGTACGCATGTGTGGTTAACAAGTTGTACGTACAAGCTTCTAGTCATCATATATTTTCTCAAACCCGAACAACCGGTCCATCGAGTTTGCGTCATCACATTGTTTTAATACTACCTAGCTAGTACATGATCACCAAAAGTAAGTCAAAGCTTCTAGTCATCATATATTTTCTCAAACTGAACAACTAGTCATCGAGTTTGCATCATCACATTGTTTTAATACTATCCTAGCTAGTACATGATCACCAAAAGTAAGTCAAGACAGCATAACATCAATCACATTGTGTTGTCGGCATCGTAGGCATGCCACCCCGCTCGTGTACTCAACACTAGCCTCAACAGCCTGGCAAGCGAGCCTATGCATCATGAGCCTCTCGTCTTCGCTCTCAGCCTTCCTCTTGATGAGATCCTCAACAGCCCAAACAACTTCAGAGAGCTTCTGCATGAACATATATATGAGGGATCCAGATGAGATCGTTCCGACAAAAAACAAGTCACAGTCGTCAAATCACAAGCATCGTTCATATATTTGGTCATTGAGAAACTTCTTTGTAGTGAAATAAAGCATGCATGCATGCAAAGTGAACTATGCCAAAACTGGTGGCGTGAGAACTACCATTGTATTCACAAATCTATGCCAAAAACAGTGGCCAAAATTGGTTTTCTCAATTTAAACAAGGCATGCATGTAAGTGAACTATGCCAAAGCGGCAAAAACTACTAGCGAAACTACCATTATTCTCGAAGTATGCCAAAAGCAGTTGGCCTTGGCCAAGCCACCAAGCCAAAATGGGTTTTCTCAATTCGTAAACATCTGAAATCTGAAACTAGTAGTATAACCGAAGCTACCGGTATTGGTCTTCATATGACATATGGCATTAATACCTGCGCCAACGACGATCTTGCTTCCATCTCCTTCGCCGTCGCCTCCAGCTTCCTGGCTCCTTGCCTCGACGCCGCTGCCGAGGACTTCTCCTTCGCCCTCGCCTCCGCCTCCTCGCTTCCTGGCTCCTTTCCTCGACGCCCCAGGGACTTTTCCTTCGCCCTCGCGTCGCCGGCTTCTGGCGGGAGGCCGCCTAGATGACGCCTCTTACGAGCGAGAGGAAGCAAGACTCAACGACGCCGCTTCCGAGGGCGAGGAAGGAGGACTCGACGACGACGTCGTTGAAGGGGAAGCATGTCCTCTTTCCTCCATCGCCACGCTCCCAACGATACTCCCTCTCGCCACCGTCGCTAGGGTTTCCAAGTTACTAGTGAGCGAGGCGATTCCAGTCTTCCTCCCCACCGAGGCGGCCCGATGCCTTGCTTCTTGTACCCCCTCGTGGAGGCGGCCGGGATGCCTTGCTTGTACCCGTGGAGGCGGCCCAGACGCCCTTGTTGAACCTTGGCGAAGTCCTCACCACCGTTTCCACAGGGACGAGGAACCGGGGGTGAACCTCCCCGTATTCATCTTCGACGGCGGCGGGGGGGAGGGGAGAGGGCGAGGAGGAATGGAGGTGGTGACGCGCGTGGCGGGGGGAAGAGGCTAGGAGCGCGGGGCGGCGCACGACGTGGGGAAGGCTCCCCGTGCGGGAGAAGAGTGGCACCGAGAGTCCGAGACACAGTCATAGTAGTTCTTGTTCTTGCATAAAATGAACTTGCTGGTTTGTGATAGAGCTTGGTGCCACCAAAAGCATTGATATTACGCATACATAAAAAATACAAACCGTGATCGCTAAGGTCCCAAACGCCGTAACACAACTATCATACGTAAGGGCTAAGTTAGGTTTCACCTCAACACAACAGTGTTTAGGGCACACCCCGTGCGCATGATGATACAAAGATTTTGTTCTTGCATAACCTAAATCTAGCGAACCACAACAAGTGATGAAGTCATGCGGGCATGAAATCATTGCAACTCCAATTGGTAATGCCGGGATGGATACGACCAACTTGATACAAAATATAATACATTACAGATACATTGATCTCAGTAAGCAAACAATATACCATTGTTCATATTCATGGGGCATCCCTCACATGACAACTCGATGCAAAAAATAGAATCTTCGGTTTAGGGAGCGTGTTAGGTAGTAGTCGTGAAGATGAAGCAAGTGTCGCTAGGCGCAGCAATGTAATCAAGTCCTTGAAAAACAAATCTAGGGCCCAATTTTCTTACGTGCATACAAAAAAGTAGACCATGAAGCAACCCACACCCACATAACCCGACTGCAAGAAGTTCACAAATGGAGACGAAAACACTTCGAGGGGATTTTTTAGCTATCTCTTTACCATACTGCATTGCACCAGCCATTTTTCTCAAGTACCAAGCAACGGATCTACCCGCATAGAACCAAATTAAAAGTATGTTATAAATGGTAGAGATTAGAGAATGTAGGTCGTCATAGCACATTACAATTCTCGAATTAGTATGTAAATAATTTTCATCTTAACATGCATGATGCATCACCGGCCGATGTAAAACAAGTAAAGGCATGTATGCAACAATAGAATTAAATATAGCTATTTGTGTCCCGTGCTACCGTGAAACACAAGATTCTATTTTTGCAACCGCAGAATGCGCATAACACAAACACAAGCAACGAGGATCGGCTCACCAAAATTATCGATTCAGTTGGAAATAAATGGAATAAAAATGGTTTGACTACCTCTAGAGAAGACATGTGACTAACGCACGGATACGATATATATGTGAAAAGCTAATTCCCCGCAAATATACACTAGGCAACAGAGGTTCAACCATATGGCTTTTTGCCTTGTTCTTTGTGAATCTAATGCTCACAAATTGTTTGAAAGGAAAGCCACACGAGTAAAACAGATGTCTTAAAATTGAGGACCTAGTGTTCAAGTAGTATCCGGCACATAGTTTATCTATGCAACAATCAATATTGTCGATTCGACAAATTTCCATGTATGTAAATCATTATGTATGAAGTATAGCAAAATTAACTTATAATAGTCATTGTGCTATTAAACCCACTTCTTCTTTATAGTTAACCTACCTTGCTACTATTCCATCTCAATAAACAATGCGGATGACGAATTGCTTTGCTAGACCATCCAAACACCTCCTTGCTTGCTATTGCTAACCTTGCCTTGCTAATACTTACCGTCCAACAAAAAATCAAATCAGCAAAAGCCAAAACCGCCCATGTGAAAGGACTATAATTTTGTCACCGTTTGCTACTCGAAATTAAGCCATTTTCATAAGCTTAGTGGTAAATTTACCAAAGAGGTCAGAATAAAACTAATTGGCATAAACATAACCAAATCCATCCAATGTAACTATTCTCCACTACAACAAACAAAAACTAACTTGAACCCAATTTACAATACCTAACCAACCAGAAGCAAATCGAAAAATAACTCAACTAAACCAGAAATGCGCATACAACAGAAATGCAATCTAATAACTAAAAGCTTCAGTTATACGTAGAACTCGCCCTTCGTAGAGGAACCATACCGGCGGAGCACGGTACCTGTAGGCCTAGCACAGCTCCTCCACACCATAGATGTAGCACCCCCTTGAATCCCCTTCAAAGGTGAGATTTAAGCATTAGGTAACTACACGAAAAAAATCAGACCCAAAGCTATATAAGAATAGAACAATCATTCATATATTTTGCCGTGCTATATTAGGCAACTAAAATTTGTCATATTTTGCAATGCTATGTTAGGTTAATTCATAGGTAACTACAGTCCAACCACGAAAGTGACAATGTTCGAGTTATTACCTTGTTGCGATAAACCTTAAATTGAAATGGGAGTGTTACGTCAGAAAGCGATGCCAATTCATGAATTGTTCTTAATACTCACATGAAAACCTACAAAAGAGTTGACACCAATTCATGAATTGGACATTAGATTTCTTCACTATAAAACAGAAATACAAAGCAAAAATGCTAATGAACAAAGTGGCATACATATGAAAAATGAAAGCTCAACCGAAATGTTGAATTAAACATCCACTTAGTGGCATTTTTCATAGGACCAACTTCTTATCAAGATCCTAAATGCCAATACCCCCAGTAATATGCAATTGTTTCAATACTTGCCGCATTTAATACTAGATAACTAAGTCGGTGAAGATAGAATAAAAAAGAAAAACTGAAAAGCAATCTCTTTGTATGGTATGGCTCGGAAAATATGGCCTTGGAATATTTTTAGATGCAATACTTCTTAATGACTATCCATTAGCAATACATATGGTCACTGCTAACACAAAGGACAAATTTCAGATGAGTACATAGTTGTTTACATGCATGAAGAAGTGCACCATTGAGTAGATATCAACGTCTTGCATACCTTCAATATCTGTACAACATTCGGATATTGCTTTGTTTCACATCCGCACCGAGAAAGGCAAGCCCGGGGGGTGGATTCACTTCAAGCCTCGTCTGATACGCTCTGGCTGGATTCAGAAGCCGGTGGCCGCCGCTGCCTCTTCACCGGCAAGATGCCCCGCACAATGTGGAAAGACATTCTTCTTCATCGGATCAAAGGGCGCACACGGCACACCGCTGTGGTTGCCAAGCTCATGAATGAACATGACAGCGCCACGGTGGTTGCCAAGCTCAACAAGGATGAGCCAATGAGGCGAAGATGTGGACATTTTCTTCGCCTCCTCCCCATCCTTTTATAATCTCCCCGCGTAGGCCTTTGTGTTTTTGTACCTAGGTGTCCTAGGATGAATCGGGAAAAGGTATAAGACAACAAAATTATTGAGCAATGTTGTACAAGCTTATAGATAGCACGAGTCACACATATATGCGAGGACAAAACAAAACCTTTTAGAGCCATTCAAAAACCTTCAAAAAAGGAAGGATAATGCACTTTACAATCAAGATTTCGGTGCTTACCCAAGATGTGCTTCTCTTGCAACATCTTTTTTTCGCCTCCGCAAAGAACACCCAGAGATCCGAGCGGCCGAACGCCGCGATAAACGCCTCGTTCACCGCCAAGGCCCCACGCCGGTCGGGATCCCCGGGCCGGAAGTCAAGGCGATGGTCGTGACGGTCACCAACGACATATTTTTTCCCCGTCAACTTACTACCATAAAGGAGTGAAACTATACATTTCTATACTCATATACATTTATTACTAACATATTTCCACTTGTAGTGTTCGAAATGTATTTTGTGTATTTATAATAAATACAGGTGGAAATACGTCCAAAGTACGCCATCCTGGAAAGCGCACTTCTGAAGATATCAAGCCCAGGGTGGAAATGGACCAAACCTACACAAACAGACCAAGTCAAGCCCACTGCACAACTTTTCAGGCCCAACCAAGACGACACGCCGAGGCTCGGACCGGGCCGAGCCCAAAGGGGTGCGGGCGCACCCCAAGGTGCGGCCGCACCCTGATGGGGGCGGTTCGAGCCCATCCAGCGCGAGGCGGTACATTCAATTACCTGGAGGGCGGTGCGGTGGTGGAGATCCTGGTTCATCGTACCTGGACGTGTCATAGAGGCGGTTTAGGGGTATTAGGGTCATTTGGCCACCTCTCCTATGTGTATAAGTAGCTCCTCCCTCTCCCTCATTCCACACACCATACTTGGAGGCAACACACCAGCACACTCACACTCTCCATCTCACTCTCCCTACCACCTTCTTCTTCTTCTTCTTATTTGGTTAGCATTGGAGTAGAAGAGCTACAAAGGAGGACTTGTAATCTTGGAGCAAAGTGAGCCTTTGGTAATATACATCTTCCATGGATCTTTCTCCATTGTGCAAGTTCTATTTCTATGATCATGGTTTAACATATGAATTAGAGTATAGTCTTGTTCATGTTTTAGTGTTGGTATTTGAACTAGCATATAGTTTGTATATCATAATCTTAACGTGTTCTTATTTGTTCTTCATCGATCATTGTATGCTTAACATGATTATAGATGGGATAACGATTCGATGTTCTTTCGGGTTTGCTCTTGTCTTAGTCCGTCCATCCGTAGGGTGGGGATCCCGGGGGGACAAGAGTAGTGCTTTGCACGCGCGGCATGGTGCCCGGGTATTACGACACCTTCGAATATGAGAGCATGCCACGGTCGTGAGGGTAGGCGGCGGGGTTGTGACAGCCACTGTCCGTCCCCTTGTAATCCCTCCACGTTCGCATGTGATGTAGGAGTTCGTAAATGCTTTCCATTGGGCCGGATGGTACCGGGAAGTCTCCCTGTTATCCTAGACATAACCATTGCTCATATCGTGTTAGCATATGATCCTAACTATTCATTGTAAGACCATGACTAGAATACATTAGATTACTCCATAGGACATTTATTTATTCTTTATCTATTTTCTTTATCCTTTACCTGGTGGTTTCCAATGTGTGTGTCACACTATCTATAAACCGTATTGCTTACCCCTGTTATGAATGAGTTGGTCTTTACGTGCACGCATTTCATCATCCAGATGCCATGCTACTTCTTATACAACATGCCTTCCTTTGGGAAAATATAAATAACGATACCCTGAATACTTCCGGGTGAAATGCTACAATGATAGATCCGTGCGCTTGCGGATGAAATATCAACTATGGCAAGATCTATCACCGTTGGTTGAAAGTGCATAATCACCGACACGGTGGTTCCACTTAATGATATCGACGGGTCGCTCTCCTAGTATAGTCATCGTGGTCGGGTTCTAAACCCGATTCTAATGATTGTGCTAAGAAATGACAACAAAGCATTTCGACGCTGTTGCGAGGAATAGGTTTCATATCTATTTTTAGTGACGACGTTAAGAAATGTCAACAAGCATTTAAAGGCCGTTCTTAGGAAGGCATTGTTATAAGAAATCACTAGTCTGGCTATGAATATGAAATGCGCATGCGTGATAACCACTTACTAATACAGGCTAATATTTTATGTTTTCTCCTGTTGTGGATGAAAACAGGATAGTGTATGTCAGGTTTCCAACTGCCGACAAACTTCATCGAGAATCCCGAGGCACTCCTAAGGAAGAACAGGTCTCGTACCTCTTCTTCTTTCAAATAGGAACCTCGGCAGTTGAGACCGACACCCCTGCACCAACCGAACCGCAAGCTATGGCTCAAAAGTCGCTCCGCGATTTCTCCGTGCCAGGCCGGCTTTGCCAACGTGCCCACCGGGCGGTGGTCAACATTACGGACAAGAACTTCGAAGCCAGCTTTGGGCTAATTACCATGGTGCAGGCCAGTCCCTTCTGTGGACTGCCTAGCGAGGACGCCAACGCACATCTCCAACACTTCCTTGAGCTGTGCGACACGATTGTCATCAAGGACGTCGAACCCGACGTTATCAGGCTCCGCCTGTTTCCTTTCTCCCTTGTGGGGAAGGCGAAACAGTGGTTCTACAAGGACAAGGAAGCAGTCAATACGTGGGCAAAATGCTCCACGGCGTTCCTAGCTAAGTTCTTCCCCATGGGCAAAACCAATGCCCTGAGGGGAAGGATCGCCAACTTCCAGCAGAATTCCAATGGAACCCATCCCGAGGCGTGGGAAAGGCTGCAAGAATACATTCAAGCATGCCCACACCACGGAATGGAGAATTGGCTGGTGCTCCAAAACTTTTATAATGGCCTCACGGCCATATCAAAGGGGCACCTCGACGCCGCTGCTGGTGGCGCATTCTTGTCGCCACCATTGATGGGGCAACAGCCCTAATCGACATGGATGGTGGCAAACCGTAGGCGGGGAAGACAGAACCCCAAACCAAAACACAAAAAGGCATGCATCCCGTGAAGGAGGGCAGATTTGCTTTGCCGCAAAAATGGATCTATTGCTGAAGAAGCCGGATGAGCGCAGCCCGGACTCAACTAATCAAGCGGCGCCAGCTTTACGCCACGCACTCACACATGACATGTGAGACCCGTGGTAAAGTTGGCCACTCAGGGAATAACTGCCCTGAGACCCGCGAAGAAGTGGCATTCATAAACAACAACGGGTATCGCCAACCTCAGCAAGGCTGGAACAACCAGTCCCGTCCACCATTCCAAGGTAACCAGGGCTATAATCCCAATTACAGCTCCGGTCAACCTTCACTCAAGGACCTGGTGTTGGGCCAAGCCAAGATCAACGAAAACCTCACCAAAAAGATGAGCCAACAAGATAAAATCCTCGAAGGGGTAAATAACAAGCTAGAAGGGTTGACTTCAGCTGTGAAGAATCGCTTGAGCTTCAATAAAACGATGGAAACACAGCTAGCCCAGATTATGCCCAAGTGCCGATCCAACGACTCGGGCGGGATTCCGTGGCAACCCGAGGTCCCGCACGAGTCCGTCAACATGATATCGCCGAGGCTTAGTCAACCCAAGGAGCTGGCAAAGATCCCCGTGGACTCGCCGTTTATCGCCAAGAAGGGAGACCCTGGGCGTCCAATCATCAGTTGTGCCATTGGCCCCCACATATTCGCCAATGCATTTTGTGACTTGGGGGCCAACATTAATGTAATGTCCAAGGCTACCTTCAACGAATCCATGGTGGGACACTTGCTCCCGCAAGTTTCGTCTTCCAAATGGCAGATCAAACAACACGGCAGCCCGAGGGAATTCTCGAAGACATGCTTATCAAAATCAAAGATGAGTACATCCCCGCAGACTTCGTGGTCCTAGATATGGGCCCGAAGGAGGATGTGTCTCTCCTCCTGGGGAGGCCATTCCTCTACACCGCAAAGGCGATATCGGCTTGGGGAAGGGCTTCATCATCTTCCATGTCCGAGATAAGGCGGTGAAGTGCCCATTCATTGGGTACAAGAAACAAAGACACCCGGTATCAACATCAAGACCAAGTGTGGTGTGTTGGGGATCGACTCGAAACCCCCGGAGCGTAAACTCTCCGCCAAGGATCGGGGAGAAGTCAGACAGCTGACTATAAATAACCCTGCCCTCGAAAAAAAAATGGGGTATATTTTAAAAAAAATGATTTACAAAATATTTTATTATCAAAACAAAACAAACATATTTATTACATAACATATATAAATATTTTCGAAAACCAAAATAAAGATCTTTATAAATAAAATAAATTTTTATGAAAAAGCAAGAAAAATATTTCCTAGATAAAATAAGTTTTCAAAATAATTTTACAAAGATATATATATAAAAAAAAAGAAGCAAAATTTTGAAAACTTTTTGGGGGAAAATTAAAAGGAGAAATACCAAAGTGAGAGCAACCACCTTCCATTCTCACTCTTTCTCACTCTCACACTCTCTCCCACTTTGCACTACACTCAAATTTCTCCACCAAAAATATTGTGCCGAGCAAGATCACGGGTGTGAAAGTTCATACTTTCATCTAACCCTTGCACACCCGAGGTTTTTGCTCAATCATTTTGCAGAGCTATGAAGAAAACCGGGGAATTCTTCGGCAAGTTGAGGCGATCATCAAGGCGTAGCTCGCGGCACCCAAGCACGAGCTCTTTCAACCTCGACGAGCAAGAAAGCTCCCCCATGCAAGAAGATGCTGCACCGGTCGGGGAGGAAGAAGCTCAAGTTCCCCGACTCTCGACGGCCGATGCTCCATACCTCGACATCGGGGAGCCCGGAGATGCAAGCCTATCTCCTACTCAAGGATCGTGTGTTCCAACACACGCCCGGGATCGACTCGAACTTCTTGAACAAACAGTATGGACGATGAACTCCGTGATTATTTGGAAAGCGTCGGTGGCGGATTATCCTCCTCTCGAGGAGGAAGGTTCTCGCCTCCCAACCATCCAGTTTCTATGCACTTTGATAGTGGACAAGCTAGGCATTTCTTTCCGCCTTTTCGGTCGTTCTTACCATATCACATGGGCGGAACTAGCAAGTCACTTGGGCTTTAGTTATAGATGTGCACTAGATGTGGATGCTGCTTTGCCCGGGCTTCGCTCGACCCCGCTTTGGGGGAAGAAATTACCGGTGCACATGAGGTCGGTGTCTTTAAGCCTCGCCACTCACAAATCCAAAGACCCATCACTTAGATTTATTCATCATTTGGATGTCTTTGGCACTGTTTCCTAGGCACGGGGTTAGATAGGTGAACGAGACTGAGCTTAAGCTCCTCTATGCCGTTGTCAACAAGGTAAAAGTAGCCCCAGTGGTAGAGATGTGCAGAAACCTTCACCATGTTATCACCAAAGTGGCTGTACCAGTCACCTGCACATCGATTATCACACGCATCGCTTCTGCGATTGGGGCATTGGACAACGAGCATGTCGAGTACATTGACACACCCCGTGAGTAATCGGATCGTCGCACGCCTAATATTAGGGCACCTAGCAAAGACACTACCGACAGAGAGCTTGCGCATACTTTTCCCTCGGCTATAGGACTATGATTCGGTTACCTAACCCGAATCTGCAGGTTGTATAAAAAGCCGTCTTTTTGACTTTTGAGCTCGAGACTGGCGATAGTGTACGCAGGAGAGAGGCCCCAGGCAGTTCCACTCGCAAAGGCCGGAGATCGAGGTTGGCACAAGCTCTCATGCAGCATACTTCACGCCACCACCACAACCGCGCAGACGTCCCAGGCAGGAGGGTTCCATCCATTGGGGACCCCAGGTTTCATGCCCTGGTATGATCCAAGGTGGGAACCTCCTCCCATGACGCCTACACCATCGAGTGGCCTCAAGGAGATTTAGAAGCATGGAGGGCCAACATAGATTTCTCCAAAGAGCCCCGAGGGTATGCCCCCGTAAGTCCAAAATTAAGACCATCAAAGATAATGGACCGGAGGCTATCAACATGCAAATGCAGAACCTCGACGCCAGACAAAACATTGAGCATACACTTAACACTCATGTGCGTAACACCCATCGCTGGCAACAAAACCGGGAATACCGTAACAAGCAACGATGGGATCGACTGAGGCGAACATGGCTACCGCAACGCCGCCTTGAGGAAGCGTTCGAGGCACCGGGGCTTCGATCCGCATCAATAGGCCTCCAGATAGCTTGGGGAGAACCCCCACAGTGTATCATTGCATTGCATATTTATTTTCCATCAAAATTTTATTTTATTTTAGCATGTTTAAATTTCAGCAATCTTGCATGAAAAAAAAAATCCAAAAAATAGAATAAGTAGCTCTTCTTGTGCTTTCATGTCTATACATATGAGCTATAAAAATGTTTAGTCTTAGTCCCTTGTTGAAATGATGAATAGTTGCTCGCCTTATGCTTTGCCTCGTGCCTAGTTTATAATTCAATTTTCTAGAGTTTGGGTTTAGTGGCTAAGTCTAAAACCTCATCCCTGAAAAGCCCGATTCAAGTGGGTTGCATAAGCTCTATCCAGTCTAGGTCGCTGCCAAGTATGATATGGTACAAATAGATTTGCTATGATTTTGTCCGTAAGAGATACTTGACATCCGGGAACCTAATTTGAAAAAGAGAAATGCTATGGGCTATGCTAAAAAAAAGAATGAAAAAGAGATGAAAATGGACAAGTGTCCAAGGGCGAGAAGAGCCCACATCTCACTGGCATTCGGGTTACATACCCCGATCGGCCTGGTAGTTCGGTATTTGAAATTCGGGTAATTAAAATCAAGCACCCGATAACAGCCCCCGAATTTCACTACCCAAAATTTCGGGTACCCGCAATTTGTTCGGTTCGGTATACCCGATCTACCCGAAGCACATGAATTCACAAAGAACCCCTTAAACATTATAGAATTTTTCATAGAATTAAATGGGACAAAATGATTGGTAATAGGTTCAAGTTTTCTACCACAGCTCACAAGTCATCAAAGATTCACAAACATGGAACGCTTCACATGCAAATGCAACCGAAACAGCTTTACAAATTACAAGTTCTAGTAGTAGAATATGGGGTGCTTGCTTAGTACGGGTAGTTCGGTATCGAGTAATAATACCCAATTACCCAATAAAACTTTTGGGTAATACGATTCAAGATCCCGAACTAAACATCGGGTAGTGCGGGTTCGGGGTACTTCGGGTTCGGGTCCCGTATTTTGGGTTCGTGTAACGGGTTGCGGGTAATATGCCCGTGAGTGACCCACATCTCCAAAAAAAAAAAAAATAATAGAGAGGAAATAAAAGACAAAGTCTAGGGCGAAAGAGCCCACCTCTCCAAAAAAAATATATATATATACCTATAGCAATAAAGCCCATACTTTCTCGAAAACCAAATATAATCTTAATCTAAATAAATCCCGATGAGAAAGTTGATCAAAAGGATAAATGAAAAAGTATTTCTGTATAACCGTTTATCCGCAACCGCCAAGGCTTTGAGAAAAGCTAAAAAGCCCCGCTACGATGAAAGGTAATAAAGGGTGAGAAAAGATGTGCCATTTTATTCAAACTATAGTAGAAAATCTTATTATAACCGTGGCACTTGTGAAACATAATCGGCATAGTAGCAACTCCCGATCAACAACCAAGTATTTATCTTTTGCTCGAGGACGTGCAAAGGGTAAGCTTGGGGAGTTTGTTGACGGTCCACCAACGACATATTTTTTTCCCGGCAACTTACTACCATAAAGGGAGTGAAACTATACATTTCTATACTCATATACATTTATTACTAACATATTTCCACTTGTAGTGTTCGAATGTATTTTGTGTATTTATAATAAATACAGGTGGAAATACGTCCAAAGTACGCCATCCCGAAAAGCGCACTTCGAAGATATCAAGCCTGTGGTGGAAATGGACCAAACCCCGCACAAAACAGACCAAGTCAAGCCCATCGCACAACTTTTCGTGCCCAACCAAGACGACACGCCGAGGCTCGGACCGCCGAAGCCCAAAGGGTGCGGGCACCCCTGGCGCGCGGCCGCACCCTCGATGGGGGCTGTTCGAGCCCATCCAGAGCGAGGCGGTACATTCAATTACCCGAGGGCGGTGCGGTTGTGGAGATCCCGGGTTCATCGTGACTGACGTGTCATAGAGGCGGTTTAGGGGTATTAGGGTCATTTGGCCACCTCCCTATGTGTATAAGTAGCTCCTCCCTCTCCCTCATTCCACACACCACACTTGGAGGTAACACACCAAAGACACCTCACACTCTCCATCTCACTCTCCCTACCACCTTCTTCTTCTTCTTCTTATTTGGTTAGCATTGGAGTAGAAGAGCTACAAAGGAGGACTTGTAATCTTGGAGCAAAGTGAGCCTTTGGTAATATACATCTTCCATGGATCTTTCTCCATTGTGCAAGTTCTATTTCTATGATCATGGTTTAACACATGAATTAGAGTATAGTCTTGTTCATGTTTTAGTGTTGGTATTTGAACTAGCATATAGTTTGTATATCATAATCTTAACGTGTTCTTATTTGTTCTTCATCGATCATTGTATGCTTAACATGATTATAGATGGGATAACGATTCGATGTTCTTTTCGGGTTTGCTCTTGTCTTAGTCCGGCCCATCCGTAGGGTGGGGATCCCGGGGACAAGAGTAGTGTTTGGCACGCCGCATGGTGCCCGGCATTACGACACCCTTCAATATGAGAGCATGCCACGGTCGTGAGGGTAGGCGGTTGTGACAGCCCCGTCCCAGTTCGGCCCCTTGTAATCCCTCCACGTCTCGCATGTGATGTAGGAGTTCGTAAATGCTTTCCATTGGGCCGATGGTACCGAAGTCTCCCCCGTTATCCTAGACATAACCATTGCTCATATCGTGTTAGCATATGATCCTAACTATTCATTGTAAGACCATGACTAGAATACATTAGATTACCCATAGGACATTTATTTATTCTTTATCTATTTTCTTTATCCTTTACCCGGTGGTTTCCAATGTGTGTGTCACACTATCTATAAAACCGTATTGCTTACCCCCGTTATGAATGAGTTGGTCTTTACGCGCACGCATTTCATCATCCGTGATGCCATGCTACTTCTTATACAACATGCCTTCCTTTGGGAAAATATAAATAACAATACCCCTGAATACTTCCGGGTGAATGTTACAATGATAGATCCGCGCCCTTGCGGATGAAATATCAACTATGGCAAGATCTATCACCGCTGGTTGAAAGTGCATAATCACCGACACGGTGGTTCCACTTAATGATATCGACGGTCGCTCTCCTAGTATAGTCATCGTGGTCGGGTTCTAAACCTGATTCTAATGATTGTGCTAAGAAATGACAACAAAGCATTTCGACGCCAAGGCCGTGAATAGGTTTCATATCTATTTTTAGTGACGACGTTAAGAAATGTCAACAATGGCGCCGACCCCGCCAGAAGTCGCCACCGTGAGGCCCCCGCGACGGACCCAAGATCAAGCAACCACCTAACAAAAAAACTTCAGATTTGTTGTTTCTAGAACCATAGTAAAACCAAATCTAGCTAAATGGATGTGATAAAAGAGGTGCACCTGGATGGAGACGAAGGCGAAGGCGGCGGCGCACACTACACCTTCTCTCGTGGTCGGACCGCTTCTACTCTTGTTTGGTTCTCGAAGAGTTTGGAAGTGAGCAGAAGAGGGAGAAGAGTAGTACTACTAGTAGTAGTATAGTAGTTGGAGTATGGGAGAAGGAAGAGGCCGAGAGATCGTGAGAGAAAACAGAGACACAATATGTGTACTAGTTGTAGTAGTACTATTGCAGAGTGTTCGACACCATATGGCCCCCATGGGCACCGCCTCCGGTTAATAATGTACCCATGGCCCCATGGTTTTGCATCTTACTTATCTCCATACTAGTAGTACTTCAAATTTCAAATGTTAATCTTCAAATATTTGAAATTCAACTTTCAAATAATATCCACCAAACGTGACAAAAAGTAGTACTACTGCTTCAAATTATAGTTCGTTTGACTTTTTTTACTCAAGTTTGACCACACTGCCTTATTCAAAAGAATTTGTGCAAAAACAAGATAAAGAACAGTTGATAATAAAGCATGCCACAACAAAAGAAGTGATATTTTGCATAAAATATTGAATAAGACGAGTGGTCAAAGTTAGGGTTGAAAAAGTAAAACGACTTACAATTTGGAATGGATTTAGCAAAGAAGAATACAATAGGTTGACACATCATTATTTTACAAAAATCGTAGAAAGAAAAAAAATCATCACATTTGGAGTTACGATGAGGGAGAAAGACCGATTACAAGTTGTAACCATAGATTATAATAAAAAGAAAAAGAAAAAAAATAGGGTTCTTGAGCCCCTGAGGTCTCCGACATGGCGGGCACACCGAGATGAGGCCTCTAGCGGCGGGAGGACCACCACCATGATCCCCGTGAGAACCAAGCGCCTTATCTTTTGCTATCGGATGAGCCGGGTTTAGGCGGTATCGAGTTTGACGCCGACGGTGGCGGGCGGGCACGGCGGAACGGGAGCGGACACCCGACCGACGAGGACTGGCCGAGGTTAAATGGACGGGATGGAAAGCATCAGAAACGCAGTGTAGACGCTTTTGAAGACTCGGGCGATGCAGGGACGGGTCCGGTGGGGTTGCCGCCGTGGAGAACGACTGAACGCGGCGGGCGTGAACCGGGCGGACACGGCAGCGTTCCCAAGGCGCCGCCAACGGCAATGTGCATAGCTAGCAACGCCGAGGTGCTCGCGGGCGCCATGGTCGCATGGTCGCGGGCGGCGGTCATCGCAAACATGAATGAATATAACACGAATTACCACATAATCATCCATCACGCACCAAAAAGTAAGATAGATCACATAATGCATTGCATGGGTGCATTGTCGCCATCATCAATATATATACATAGATTCATGCGCGAGTCCACTCGCTTCTCATGCCCACCGCTTGCACAAAACAACCTCCTACACTCGCCGCGATCCTACACTCCTCGCAAGCAGTACAGGAGTGCTACCACGCCCTCCCTCCACCCACCGGTCGATGGCGCCGCACGTCGCCGCCCTTCGCGACCGATGTTCACCGTCATGCAGGCCGGTTTGGCCGTAGGAGGAAGAAGCGCCCACCGCGATGGGGCAACCACCAAATGTCATCGTGCAAGACTCGCCATCGCTCACCGCGGAGCATTGCACGTTCTCGGTCTTCCAGGGGCCATCATCGCCGCCGTGTCGCGCTCCACCTCCCGGCAACACCTCTCTCGGCATGGTCATCATCGGGCGGCGTTCGCGTTCCTACCGTAGAGCGCAAGAGCGCGTACATACCGAGCGAGTTCATGCCCCGAGTTGGCGGCTTGTTCCAAAGAAGTCGAGCGGCGGCGAGACGGTGCCGCGGCCTTCCACGAACACGGCAGACATGCCCTCGCTCCTCAAACACGCTCCGTGCTGCCGAACTTGGCGAGGTCGGTGATGAGATCTCGCGCCGAAACTCGCGCAGTAGTGCGGTGCCCTCCGGGCCGTCCGCTACCCAAAGACTGTGTCCAATGATGCTCCATCCCACTAAGGCGAGGCGCACGCCCGTCGTGCCCGGCACAGGTGGCCCTTAGATTCATGAGGTCCTCCATAGGATGCTCATGGCCATGGCGACGCTGAGCGCAATGTGCTCAAGCAACTCCGCTGAAGGTTCTCCATGTGGCCTCGAGGCGCAAAGCGCACGGCTTTCTACGCCCTCGCGAAAAGGAAGATGAACAGTCGCTCGATCAAAATTGGTGGGCAGAAATGCGGTTTTTAGTACCCTACTAGTACTAGTATGAGCTGGGCGCAGAGATGGACGGACCTCACCGTGAAACGCGCAAAGAATTTAGGGCGGCGCCATTTACTACCGACGCAGCCTTTTCCATATAGTACTAGTATACTAGTATTTTTTTCCATGAGACGTGCCGATCATATCCACACACCTTGCATGCGATCCTAGTTCCTACACACCTCGCCGCTAACACGGGCAAGACGCCCGCCATCGCTCGCGACAAGGATACTTTGTTCGGCCGGGTCGGTTCAAATTACCAACCAAAGTTTTTTCTCACAACAAATCAGCACCATCCAAATTTTGGCAGTAGTATTTTTCTCTCACAACAAATCACCTTGGATTCTAGAATCCTCGAGAGAAAAAACAATGTAGAAACATAAGTCGCCCCAAATAGATTCTCGAGTTTCATTTTTACCATTTTGCCCTCGTCCATATTGTAGGAAGCAGAGAATGAAGGACATAAAAGGAATCAGGGTAAAAAAAAGAGATGAAATCAGCTACTAGAATCCCAGATCCCAATAGGAAATTTGATTTTTATTTAGAGTCCGATTTTGGAAATCCATCCCAATCTAAATTTTAAAAAATCTAGAAAAACTAAAACTTGGACATATTTCAGCTTGCATGTCCTCTGTTCACTCATCATTTCAAAGAATAAATAAACATGCACACAATTTGGAAACGTATAACACATGTATTATACGAAGTATATCACAACCCACATTTTAGATTGTCTTGGCTATGAAATTGAGCGGCAGCCCGCTCGTCACTCTATTGCCGCTATAGCGTGCTATTTGCAAAAGTAGCGCCATGCATGCGCCACGCAAAAGCACCGCTTATAGCACACTATTTGTTTCAAAAATAGGAAATCAGGACAAGTGTATAATTAAATATAATCTGATAAGTGATAATTTGATAAGTGATACCGATAACCATATATAATAAAGTTCTTATCCTCAAAGCAAACAACCATAAAAGCATCAAGTCAAGTACATAAGCAAACAACCATAAAGTTACCAAATCACTCAATCACTAACAATTGGGCTAGGGTGATCAATTTGTCAACAAATACCACAATAGCGTGGTATGACACTATTTGAGCTTATTAGCTAGCTTGAATAATAGCGCCAAAAAAGTGCATAAGATCTGGCCTATCAAAACAAATTGTTATTATTTATGTTATGAAATAAATATCATTAGATTGATTATGAGATGTATTTTTTAATAAATTAATCTGAATGTGATCGATAGAGTAGTATTTAGTACTCCCTTCGTAATGTAGTAAAAAAAATGCAATTTCGCTTCCCAAGAAGTCAATGTATTTAAACCGCTGAATTATATATTAAAATATATTAATATTTTACTAAGTAATTAGTATCTAGAAAGATCTTTAAGTCTAGTTTTTAATAAATGTATTTGGAGATATAAATGTTGCACGTAAAATGTCCATTTTTACTTCGACAATCCTTGTTTGACCGTCTGCTTATTCAAAAAAAAAAAAAGTTTTAATTTTTTTTGTTATTTTGTTATGACTTGTTTTATCGCTAGAGATGCTTTCATAATAATTTATGTATTTTATTAATTGGATAAATATTTAAAATAAGACGAATGATTAAACAAGAATTGTAGAGGTCAAAAACGAACTTTTTATTTGTAGGGACGGAGGGTGTATTTTCTATAAACCTAGTCAAAGCCGAGAAAGTTTGATCGCACGCCTCCCCGTAGTTTTTATGGACACGAGACCCATAGTTGCATGTTTTGTGGAACGGAGGGAATAAGCACGAGCACGACTTGAGTTTGAGTGGAGAGGGATGTGTTGCACCGACGCATCACTCTTTCTTTCTTTACGAGTAGTACGGTGAGAGCGGGATGCATCGTAGGTGCAAAAAAGCTTCAAAACATGACCGTAGAGAGACGGTTATTTTTTTGTAAACACATGGTGTAGAGATGGGAACCAACTCTTTTTTACTTTATTTTTCCTTTTGTAGTACTTCGTTTCTTATTTATTATAAAAAATCCACCTCTCTGTTGACCGGTTGGTTGCCCTGGCTAACCGCCCGCACGGCTCGCTTGAAGTTGGAACGCACACCACCCGCCGTTTCGTGAGGAGGCGCCGCTTTCGAGATGTTAAAATACCCAAAAAAGAACGGGCGGAGGGCATTGAAGCCGCTAGCCAGCTAGTCGATTGATCCAAGAATGGCGGAAAGGCCACGCGCCAGAAGGCAAGGCAAGACGACGTGGCGGCGATGACTTTGCTTCTTTGATGCCGCCAGATGATCTGCCGTGACGATCTTCGGCACCGCAAAGGAGCCCGACGGATTTCTTTCTCCATGGCTCTACTTGTACATTCGCCAAGTTTGCCGAAGTTGGCGGATCCTCTTCACCGATCGCGGACGACATGATCCGCTCGTGTCGCCCCGTCCGTTGCCTCGTGAATCTACGCCGGGTAGGCGGCGACCACGCCGGGAAGTCATCGAGCCAGGGAGCAATTGGAGAAGCGCTTCCGAGGCCGGCCATCCGAGGCCATATGCTACGCCGGATGCGAAGTTGATGGACACGGCGGGCGGGCGGGTCGCCGGGCGCAAAGGAAGACTCCAACCGCCGATCCCGCCGGTCGGGCTCGCCGAGCAAGCCAAGGACGCCGGGACCCCGGCGCGGCTTACTTCTTGGCGATAAATGCTAAGTACCGCCGAACCCCACGACCCCCGACGCACCGGGTGCTGCCTCCATGGAATCATCGGCGGCGCGCCCCCGCCTCCCGACGGGCCAAGTGGGAGGGCCTCTCACACGCGCTTCCAAGGTCAAGCAGACCCGAGGGACATTACAGCCCGCGGCCCAAGGTTTCCTTTACCGCGACGGGAACGGGTCACGCCGCCGCCAAGGATAGCCACGCCCGTATATGGCCGAGGGATGCAAGAGGTATGTGCCCCACCGTCAAATTCCCAAAGTCGGCCCGACATGGGCCAAAGGCCGCATCATGCATGAGTTCGACCTGACGCCCTTGAGAGCACGGTGATGTACGCCGTCGCCAGGATGAGATCGATGACGACGCGCCTCGGCCGGCCGCCGCCGGGCGGCGCGCTACCGAGCGTACGATTTGATATCATTAGCTAGTTCTTCAACTTTATTTGATAGTATATATTGTAAATGTAGTATATACTACTACGCACTTGTGTTTACATTATGTTGAACGTAATATTTAATATTGCAATGTACTACGGTGTTTATGTCTTCCTTATGTTGAACGTAATATGCATCTTTTCATGTGACCGCCGGTTGTTTTGTTAGCAACCGCCGAAATTGGTGGGCGTAAGTCACGCAGAAATCAAATGCGGGTGGCGCCGTCCTAAGGGTAGAGAGATCGAGGGACGACATGACCTTTGAAACGCGCTGCAGCGCAATTTAGGGCGGCGCCATTTACTACCGACGCAGCATTTTTTTTTCATATAAATAATACTTACGCTTTCCAAATTAAACTAGAGTCTATAATTTTGTTTCCATGAGACATGTACACACCTTTGCATGCGATCCTTTGGCGTGATCCTACACACCTCGCCGCAAATCGGGCGCACGTCTGCCATTGCCGCGGTCATCAAGATCGATCGGCTCTCGATCGGGCGAGGCACCGATTGATGGGCCACCGACGACGGGACGAACGGACGCGAGCCCTTGTTCATGCACACACGAAATCGGCGAATCAGCACGGCTTCCCCGCCCTCACACGCCCCGTCGGCAAGGCGAGTGGGGCCTCATGGCATGGCAGCCTTTTTGACCTCCGCGCGCTGCATGCGTGATCGTGATCGTGCCGAACAGCCCCATCAAATCGACAAAGAAGAATCACACATGCACACATGTAGTACTACTACGTGATATACACACGAAGTTTTTTTACAATAGTATTACACGGTTATCACAACTAATAAAACGCATGTCGGGCCATCATCACCGATGCCCGGCCATGGCGAGGCACCATTTGGGCTATAGAGCGGGTCGTACGCCACGGATCATATGCGCCGCCAAGTCGCCCAAATTAAAATTCCATAATGTGTACAGTATAATGGATGTTCTTCTGCGTCCCCAACCGTCGCCCGGTGGTTGCCTTTGATCTCCGCAACACACCTACCGGGCACGCCGACATCCGCGGCACCAGTGTTACGTTGCCCTCGAGTAAGAGCATATTTGGCGGTTTCATGCCCTGAAGCCGACGGCGCACGCCGGGCGCGGATCGCTAAAAGATGACCTGAAGCCAGCATTGACAATCAAGTAGACCTTCAAAGGTGGACGAGTCTACACTCAGCCGCTCAACATTCCGCAGGGGGTTACACTGAAACCTGATCGGTAGCCCTCGTGGTGTGCCGACGCGCGACGCCCGTGTGGTTGGACGCTGAGTCGCAAGACGGCACATCGCAGCCACCCAATCACCCACCGTTCACGAGAGTGGATGTAGACTACAACGCTCCGACTTGCCAAAGAAAGACTAGAATCGAGGCAGCCGCGGCGCTGAACGCCGAGGGTATCGGAGGGGCATGAAGTAGAATGGCCCGACTTGGCGGCACGACAGTTTTTTTTTGTGGAAGCTCTTAGTAGCAAAGTCCAAAGGGCGATTCCACTTGAAGCCCTCCTCCCACTCCATCCCGTCGATGTCACCGACGGCCGTAAAAGAGCAACCGGCGCCGCAATAATGCAAAAGCGTGAGTCCGATGTAGGGAGACGTGGTGATTTTAAAAGTGAGACGGCCGGCGGCGAGGTGGAGCGGCGAAATATGGGCAGATCGACGCTACTGTTTTCAAACTATTAGTACATTTGTTTTCCATCACAAGATGATCTCAAATCCCAAATCAAAAAGATGTACGTAAAACGTAGAAAAGTTTCATAGATATTTGAGAACGACAATCGTTAATTATATTGGTGGTTTGTGCATCCTTGGTCAATTAAAACATTTAAATTTCAATTTTTCATTTTTTTAAATTGAGACCTAGTTTTCCTTTACAAGATGGAGTAATGTCAAATCAAAAAAAGTTTGAAACCAGAGTTTCATAACTTAGCATGATCTACAATTTTATTTTGGTTGGTTCTCCCCCATCCGATATATAGTGCTAGTGACATTGGTCACAAATCTTAGAAATCTCTCCTAGTTTCATCAACTAATGTATATATGAGAATGTGTAAATCATGTGAACAATGTTACCGCGACATCGTCGGATGAAGAAATGGCCAATATATATAAAAGGTGTACTAAACTGCTCCAAATTGTAGTTTGTTTGACTTTTTCAACCCCAACTTTGACCACTCATCTTATTCAAACATTTATGCAAAATATCTCTTATTTTGTTATAGCTTTTGCTTTATTAACAAATGGTATTTAAGAATGACTTATATTTGACTGCTTTTGTGCAAATTTTTGAATAAGACGAGTGGTCAAACTTAGGTCAAAAAGTCAAACGAACTATAATTTCGAACGGAGGGTACATCTTAAGAAGTTACTCAAAAATGTGCTTGACTTCTTCTAACAAATCATTAGATGCTCCAAAATGTTGTCTGAAGTGGTGGTAATTTTTAAATTCAAATTTCAAATGTTTCCAATAAAACATGACAAAAGTAATAGCAAGAAGAATACAATATCCTCCGCAAAAGCATTTTTTAAAAAAAATAGAAAGAAAACCATCACATTTGGAGTTACTACGAGGGAGAAAGACTAGTCACAAGTTTTGGCCACAGATTAAAAAAAAGAAAAATCAGAGTTCTTGAGTGGGAAGGCCTTGCGGAAGACCATGGCAGGGCCGGCGGTGCACCCTACGCTAGGCGACACGGTAATTCGTCGCGATCGAAAAATTAGGGCGGCGCCTTTTCTGCGACGCTGACTAGTAGGTGTACACCTACGCGAAGCGCCTCTATAACCGCGGACATCGCCGATCATATCCACACCCTTGCATGCGAACCCTTCAGAGAATAGGGGTCGGTGCAAAAGCGGCGCAGTTGCTTCCGCATCTGCACTGATGATGGATGCCCGCCTCGAATGACGAGGCATCGATCGCGAAGACGAGAACGAGCCGACGGACGCCATGCCTCTAGTAGGAGTTACTACTTATTACCGGTGTTGTAACTTAGCACGAAGCGCATGATACGTACTCCTTTCCTAGCACGAGTCTGTAATTTAGCACTCCATACAAAGATTGAGAGTACTTACTCGGTGTTGTACTATACTAGTATATTTTTTTTCCAATCCAAACAGCACACAAATTTGGAAACGAGTGGACGAGAATACTAAATTTACTCATTTTTATTCTAGTATAAATGGTGTGGCGGGAGGTTTCGTACGCAAATAATGCACTATATGCTTCTAGACGAGTGAAGAACAGGTTTTGATGATTTTTTTTAATTGCCAACGGGTCCCGTGATACCGACATCACCTAAAACCGCCGAGTCGCTTTTCGCCAGCTCTCCGGTGGTCGCCTTCGATCTCCCCGCAACACACCGTGTTGGCCCTATAGATGAAAACGGACGGAAAAAACCATTTGAACGGGTGGGATCGAAGTTCGAAAATGCGGGTACGGAAACAAATCGGAATATGCGGAAACGAACCAATACGGAAGTTGAGCCTGAAAGAATAACGCCATCAAATATTCTCGCATATACATGGACAAAGTCATAAAATAATGTACACATACGAAGTTATTAGTCCAATATTCCGGTACGCCTTTTGTGTTAGCATGTTAACGCATAATCGGTGATTATAATGTTTTTGAACATATAAATTTTTAGACATACTACTAACTTATGGAGATTAAAAACGTCTTGAAAAACGGATTAAATACGGGTCAATTTTCGTGGAAACGGGCTTACTGAAAACGGATTTGAAAACCCTCGTTTCTACTAACGCATTTAAAAACGGGATTCGACAAATACCTTTTATAAAATAATAGTGTACTCCCTCCATCCCACCGACTTTGTCACCCCGGATTCCATGCCATCTTATTTGATGTTTCGTCTTATTCAAATTTTTGCATAAATATAATTTATTTTGTTACGACTTATTTTATCAATGAAGATACTTTGAATATTGATTAATTTATTTTATAATTTGCAAAAATATTTTGAATAAGACGGATGGTCAAACATGAAGTTTAAAAGTCAAAAACGCCGGCGGCATGTGGGACGGAGGGAGTAATCTTGCGAAATGAACTCCCGCAAAAAGTGTAAATCTTGTGAACAATGTCACACGCCGCCCTCCACGGCGTTCCCGCGACGCAGCGCCTTCGCCTCGCCTCCCGGCCGCCCACCATACCCCTTGCATGTTTAATCCTCCGCGATCCTACGCACCTCGTTCTAGAATAGGCCCACGCTCGCACATCGCCGCTCGGCCCCAGCTTGTTCGGGTTGGTTGTTCAATGCTTTTCTCTCATAACATCTATCCAAGACTCATGTTTGGGAAAGGGCTGGCCCGCGCGCTGGTCCTCGCGCGTGCGTGAGTGAGGTGGGAAAAGGTTGGAGAGAGAGCGCCAGCAAGTATTCCACGATTTGCCCCCTCGTTTTTCAAACTTTGCTCGTTTGCCCTCGCTTTTTGGTTTTCCACTATGTTAAATGCCCCAAAATAGCAAACGAGCAATTAGACTCGAGAAAAGGGCACTTGCACAATTGTTCCAAGTAAATAAAGGAAACATATGAGTGCCCTGACTATCCACATATCACTTTTCTCTCATTTAACCCTCCTATTACATCTCAATCATCAAGATTCCCTCCTTTGGCAGCACTTCCCACACATATACTTTATATCTCTAGTAGTCTTTCTACTAGTACTCCATCCATCACTAGGGTCCACTTATAATTTTATCTAAATATCCATGTGAGATCTTGTTTCAAGGATTTATTCAAATTCGTGTAATCAAAATTTAGTTTTCGTTTTTGGTTTGGAGTATAAACATTTTGTAGGTACGGGAGTAGTTGAAATCATGGGGCCCACCCACTGTGGTCCCCGCCTCACGCGCATACTTGTTCCCTTTGTTGTCCGACGTAATCCCAGGTCCCGATGCTCCGTCGCATCCACGCCACGATCCAGTTGGAGGATGGAACCGTACGGCTCTTTTTTCTGTATAAAATTCTCCTGTAAACAGTCCAGAACCTATCCAGGATCTGCCGGCCAAAGACTGCAAGATTACTTTTTTTTTCTCTCACAACAAAATCAAGACCGGTAACCACCGGTAAACGTTTTCCAAAGACGGGTATGTAAAACTTACTATACGAGTTGTATTTTTTCTAGCACTCTGTTCCCTAATCATTTCAACTGAAATCAAACATCCACACATCACAAATTTGGAAAAATATAACACAATGTAGGGTTATAACTAATAAAATATCTCATGCATACCTTCTCACCGGATCTTTTCAACTTTCACCATGCATATGATCAAAATCAAATTAAGCTTGTTCAATCGAGATCATCAGCTACATCATGCGCCCATACATCATGCATATGATCTCAAATCAAAAAGTTAAAAACTACAAAGTTTCATGGATATTTGAGAACTCGTGAATCATTATATCCGTGGGTTTCTTGTCTATCCGAGGTCACTAAAAACATTTAAATTTCAATTTTCATTTTTTTTGAAATTGAGACCAAGTTTTCCTTTACAAGATGATACAAATCAAAAGTTTTAAATTAGAGTATTTCATAACTTAGCAAAGATCTGTAATTTATTTTTGGTTGTTTCCATCCTATTATAGGTGACATTGTTCACAAATCTTAGAAATCTCTTTACAAGGTTTGTCAACTCTATGAGACATGTGTAAATCTTGTGAACAATGTTACTGGGGATGAAGAAATAACCAATATAAAAAGATGTGCAGCTTAAGAATTATTCTTCAACTTTATGTTCATGACTTCGATGCTCCAAAATATTCTCGCGAAGTTGTAATTTCTTTGAATTCAAATTTTCAATGTTATCCACCAAACGTGACAAAAGTAGTAGCAGTAAATAACAGTAGCTTGACACATCATTATTTTACAAAATCGTGAGAAAGAAAATCATCACATTTGGAGTTACGGCGAGGGAGAAAGACCCGCTACAAGTTGTAACCTATAGATTATAATAAAAAGAAAAAGAAAAATTAGGGTTCTTGAGTCCTCGAGGTCTCCGATATAGCGGCACACCGAGATGAGGCCTCTAGCGATGGGAGGACCACCACCGTGATCCCCGAGAACCTAGCTGCTCCTATCTTTGCTATCGGATGAGCGGGTTTAGGCGGCATCGAGTTTGACGCCGACGGTGGCGCGGCACGGCGGAGCGGAGTTTAATACTCCGACGACGCAGGACCGGCCGAGGTTAAATGGACGGGATGGAAAAATAAACACAAGCAGCGGCATCGCTTCTGAAGACTCGGCGCATGCGTGGACGGGTCCAAGAGGGGTTGCCGCCGGAGAACGACACGGCGGCGCTGAACCGGAAGCGACACAAGAGGCGCTCCGCGCGCCATTAATGGCAGTCAAAGCGAACCGCTGTTGCCGACGAGCCTCGAGGTGGCAAGGTAAGAAAGAAAGGGAGAGAGTTCAGAACGGGAGGCGGCTAGCTATTGCTAACGCCGAAAGCCTCGGGCGGCCATGGTCGCATGGTCGCGGCGGCGGGTCATCGCAAAACATGAATGAATATAACATGAATTACCATAATCATCCATCACGAACCAAAAGTAAGATAGATTACATAAATGCAATGCATGGGTGCATTGTCATCATCATCAACACATATACATAGATTCATGCGCAGTCCACTCGCTACCATGCTCACCGCACCTCTTGTGTTGCACAAACAACCTCCTACACTCGCCGCGATCTCTACACTCCGCCGCAGTTATCGTGGAGGCTGCTGCCACGCTCCTCCACCCACGCGTTCGCGGCGCCGCACGTTCCCGCTTCTTCAGACCGATGCCCGTGACGGGCGAGGCGCCGTTTGGCCAGAGGAGGAAGATGCGGCCTCACCGCATCGCGCACCACCAGTCGTCGCAAGACTACCACCGGCCTCGCCCACGGAGCATTGCATAGTTCTCGGTCCTCCGTGGAGCCATCGCCGCCAGCTGCGTCATCTCCACCTCGCGCAACACCTCTGCATGGTCATCGATCGCGCGGCGCGGCAGTTCACCAGAGCGCAAGAGCGTGCACATACCGAGCGCAGTTCATGCCCCCGAGCTGGCGCTTGTTCCAGAAGAAGTCGAAGCGCGGCGAGACGGTGCCGCGCCTACCACGAACACGCGCAGACATGCTCGCTCAAGCACGCCTCCCAGTTGCCACCTGGCGAAGCTCAAAGGATGAGACTCTCCGCGACACTCGCGCTGAGTAGCACGGGCGCTTCCCGCCTGTCTCCGCCGGCCCAAAGACCGCGTCCAGCCGATGCTCCGTCCCCACTATGTGGCGAGGCGGCACGCCTCGTGCTCCTGGGGAAAGGTGGCCCTTAGATTCATGAGGCCCCTCCATAGAAAGCTTTTCCATGGACATGGCGACGCCGAGCGCTTATGTGCTTAAGCACCTCCTCGCGAAGGTTCTCCATGGCTCGAGGCTAGCGTACCTGCTCGTGCAGGATCTCAGCCAGGGAAAAGAAAGATGAACAGTCAAGGCCGATCAAATTACATAGTGGGCGTATGTGGGTTTTAGCAAGAGTACTAGTATGAGTGGAGTTACTACTATGAGGGAGAAAGACTAGTCACAAGTCTCGCTACAATACATTAAAAAGACTCGCATTAGCGCTTATATACGCGGCGCTGCCTCAGGTCGCCAAATTAGTAATCGGATACTGCTGCCTCCATGACACGCGGCCGGGTCATATCCACGCCCCTTGGCAATGAATGCGAATCCTTTTCAGTGTATCCTACACATCGCTGTAGAGTGTAGACCGCTGAAGCGTCATCGACAGGTGTATCGCATCGGTGACTCTTCCGTGATCTGCGTGAATTCAGATTTCGCCAGTCGCTGAAATTTTCACGCCGAAGCTACAAATTGAAAAACCCCCGCCTCCCTCACGCGACATTCATTTCATTCTTCATCCCTCACAGCGCATTCATTTCATTCCTCGCCCTCCTCCCCTCACAGCGATTCTAGGGTTCCCTACCGCCTTTCATTCGGCTCTCGCCACCGCCACCGCCGACTCGTTCCAGCGCCATTCAAGCCGACTCGTCTCCCGCCTATTCAAGTCGAATCGCCGCCTTCCGCCCATCACGCACTCACCTTCTCCGACGGCTTCTTCCTCCACCCTGCGATTTTACTTTGCTCGATATGTAGCCCATCAATCTTGTTCCACTCTTTTCCCCGAACTACATGTAGACCGCGCTCCTCGCGATTGGGTAGTCCTCATAGACTCTCCGCCACTTTCCTATAGGAAATCGCAAACTCAACATGCCCTAAATGAACTGCTACCAAACAACCGCTTTTGTTTATATTCTCTATTCGTGAAATTTATGGGTAACTGCGGCTCTATGGATTGTGTAGTCACCTCATAGACTCGCTTCATCACAAATTTGAAACTGATAATTATCCTCACATGGATATTTTGAGTTGTAGGAACTAAAACTTGACACCCGACCGCTACTATAACTATAATGAA